>JAECXW010000050.1:0-37407 GCA_018153365.1 Drosophila fuyamai
ATCTTGCCAGGGCTAACTCCGAGGAGCGCCGACGACAGCAGTCGCAAAATACTGCAAGTCGCGCCTGGAGGGCGGATAAAGGAAATAGCAAACCAGAGCGAGAACAGGACGCTATTGTTCACACTCCTGCCAGGGCTAACTCAGAAGAGCTCCGACGAAAGCAGTCGCAAAATACTGCTAATCGAGCTAACTAGAGGACGGATGAAGGAAATTGCAGACCAGAGCGAGAACAGGACGCTTTAGCTCACGGTCTTGCAAGGGCTAACTCCGTGGAGCGCCGAGGACACCATTCGCAAAATACTGCTAATCGCGCTACCTGGAGGGCGGATGAAAGAAAACGCTGACCAGAACGAGACGCCTCCGAGGAGCGCCGACGACAGCATTCGCAAAATACTGCTAATCGCGCTACCTGAAGGACAGATGAAGGAAATCGCAGATCAGAGCGAGAACAGAACGCTAAAGGTCACGATCTTGCCAGGGCTAACTCCGAGGAGCGCCGACGACAGCATTCGCAAAATACTGCAAGTCGTGCCTGGAGGGCGGATGAAGGAAATCGCAGACCAGAGCGATAACAGGACGCTATTGTTCACACTCCTGCCAGGGCTAACTCAGAAGAGCTCCGACGACAGCAGTCGCAAAACAGTGCTTAACGCGCTACCTGGAGGGCGGATAAAGGGAAATCGCAGATCAGAGCGAGAACGTGACGCTTTAGTTTTCGGGCTTGTCAGGGCTAACTCCGAGGAGCGCCGAGGACAGCAGTCGCAAAATACTGCTAATCGCGCGACCTGGAGGGTGGATGAAGAAGACAGTAGTCGCAAACAACTGCTAATCGCGTAACCTGGAGGCCGGATGAAGGAAATCGAAAACCAGAGCGAGACCAGGACGCTATAGCTCACGGGCTTGCCAGGGCTTACTCCGAGGAGCGCCGACAACAGCAGTCGCAAAATACTGTTAATCGCGCGACCTGGAGGGCGGTTGAAGAAAATCGCTGACAAGAGCGAGAACAGGTCGCTATTGCTCACGCTCTTGCCAGGACTAACTCCGAGCAGCCCCGACGACAGCAGCCGCAAAATACTGCTAATCGCGCTACCTGGAGGGCGGATGAAGCCATTCGCAGACCAGAGCGAGAACAGCACTCTATAGCTCACGCTGTTGCCATGGCTAACTCCGAGGAGCGCCGACGAAAGCAATCGCAAAATATTGCTAATCGCGCTAACTAGAGAGCGGATGAAGGAAATTGCAGACCAGAGAGAGAACAGGACGCTTTAGCTCACGGTCTTGCCAGGGCTAACTCCGTGGAGCGCCGAGGACAGAAGTCGCAAAATACTGCTTATCGCGCTACCTGGAGGGCGGATGAAAGAAAACGCTGACCAGAACGAGACGCCTCCGAGGAGCGCCGACGACAGCATTCGCAAAATACTGCTAATCGCGCTACCTGATGGACAGATGAAGGAAATCGCAGATCGGAGCGAGAACAGAACGCTATAGGTCACGATCTTGGCAGGGCTAACTCCGAGGAGCGCCGAAGACAGCAGTCGCAAAATACTGCTAATCGCGCTACCTGAAGGGCGGATGAAGCAATTCGCAAACCAGAGCGAGAACAGCACTCTATAGCTCACGCTGTTACCAGGGCTAACTCCGAGGTGCGCCGACGAAAGCAGTCGCAAAATACTGCTAATCGCGCTAACTAGAGGGCGGATGAAGGAAATTTCAGACCAGAGATAGAACAGGACGCTTTAGCTCACGGACTTGCAAGGGCTAACTCCTTGGAGCGCCGAGGACACCATTCGCAAAATACTGCTAATCGCGCTACCTGGAGGGCGGATGAAAGAAAACGCTGACCAGAACGAGACGCCTCCGAGGAGCGCCGACGACAGCAGTCGCAAAATACTGCAAGTCGTGCCTGGAGGGCGGTTGAAGAAAATCGCTGACAAGAGCGAGAACAGGTCGCTATTGCTCACGCTCTTGCCAGGACTAACTCCGAGCAGCCCCGACGACAGCAGCCGCAAAATACTGCTAATCGCGCTACCTGGAGGGCGGATGAAGCAATTCGCAGACCAGAGCGAGAACAGCACTCTATAGCTCACGCTGTTGCCAGGGCTAACTCCGAGGAGCGCCGACGAAAGCAATCGCAAAATATTGCTAATCGCGCTAACTACAGAGCGGATGAAGGAAATTGCAGACCAGAGAGAGAACAGGACGCTTTAGCTCACGGTCTTGCCAGGGCTAACTCCGTGGAGCGCCGAGGAAAGAAGTCGCAAAATACTGCTTATCGCGCTACCTGGAGGGCGGATGAAAGAAAACGCTGACCAGAACGAGACGCCTCCGAGGAGCGCCGACGACAGCATTCGCAAAATACTGCTAATCGCGCTACCTGAAGGACAGATGAAGGAAATCGCAGATCGGAGCGAGAACAGAACGCTATAGGTGACGATCTTGGCAGGGCTAACTCCGAGGAGCGCCGAAGACAGCAGTCGCAAAATACTGCTAATCGCGCTACCTGAAGGGCGGATGAAGCAATTCGCAGACCAGAGCGAGAACAGCACTCTATAGCTCACGCTGTTACCAGGGCTAACTCCGAGGTGCGCCGACGAAAGCAGTCGCAAAATACTGCTAATCGCGCTAACTAGAGGGCGGATGAAGGAAATTTCAGACCAGAGAGAGAACAGGACGCTTTAGCTCACGGACTTGCAAGGGCTAACTCCTTGGAGCGCCGAGGACACCATTCGCAAAATACTGCTAATCGCGCTACCTGGAGGGCGGATGAAAGAAAACGCTGACCAGAACGAGACGCCTCCGAGGAGCGCCGACGACAGCATTCGCAAAATACTGCTAATCGCGCTACTTGGAGGCGGATGAAGGAAATCGCAGATCAGAGCGAGAACAGAACGCTAAAGGTCACGAACTCCGAGGAGCGCCGACGACAGCAGTCGCAAAATACTGCAAGTCGTGCCTGGAGGGCGGATGAAGGAAATCGCAGACCAGAGCGATAACAGGACGCTATTGTTCACACTCCTGCCAGGGCTAACTCAGAAGAGCTCCGACGACAGCAGTCGCAAAACACTGCTAAACGCGCTACCTGGAGGGCGGATGAAGGAAATCGCAGATCAGAGCGAGAACGTGACGCTTTAGTTTTCGGGCTTGCCAGGGCTAACTCCGAGGAGCGCCGAGGACAGCAGTCGCAAAATACTGCTAATCGCGCGACCTGGAGGGTGGATGAAGAAGACAGTAGTCGCAAACAACTGCTAATCGCGTAACCTGGAGGCCGGATGAAGGAAATCGAAAACCAGATCTAGACCAGGACGCTATAGCTCACGGGCTTGCCAGGGCTTACTCCGAGGAGCGCCGACAACAGCAGTCGCAAACTACTGTTAATCGCGCGACCTGGAGGGCGGTTGAAGAAAATCGCTGACAAGAGCGAGAACAGGTCGCTATTGCTCACGCTCTTGCCAGGACTAACTCCGAGCAGCCCCGACGACAGCAGCCGCAAAATACTGCTAATCGCGCTAACTAGAGAGCGGATGAAGGAAATTGCAGACCAGAGAGAGAACAGGACGCTTTAGCTCACGGTCTTGCCAGTTCTAACTCCGTGGAGCGCCGAGAACAGAAGTCGCAAAATACTGCTAATCGCGCTACCTGGAGGGCGGATGAAAGAAAACGCTGACCAGAACGAGACGCCTCCGAGGAGCGCCGACGACAGCATTCGCAAAAAACTGCTAATCGCGCTACCTGAAGGACAGATGAAGGAAATCGCAGATCGGAGCGAGAACAGAACGCTATAGGTCACGATCTTGCCAGGGCTAACTCCGAGGAGTGCCGACGACAGCAGTCGCAAAATACTGCTAATCGCGCTACCTGAAGGGCGGATGAAGCAATTCGCAGACCAGAGCGAGAACAGCACTCTATAGCTCACGCTGTTACCAGGGCTAACTCCGAGGTGCGCCGACGAAAGCAGTCGCAAAATACTGCTAATCGCGCTAACTAGAGGGCGGATGAAGGAAATTTCAGACCAGAGAGAGAACAGGACGCTTTAGCTCACGGTCTTGCCAGGGCTAACTCCGTGGAGCGCCGAGGACAGCAGTCGCAAAATACTGCTAATCGCGCTACCTGGAGGGCGGATGAAAGAAAACGCTGACCAGAACGAGACGCCTCGAGGAGCGCCGACGACAGCATTCGCAAAATACTGCTAATCACGCTACCTGAAGGACAGATGAAGGAAATCGCAGATCGGAGCGAGAACAGGACGCTTTAGCTCACGGTCTTGACAGGGCTAACTCCGTGGAGCGCCGAGGACAGCAGTCGCAAAATACTGCTAATCGCGCTACCTGGAGGGCGGTTGAAAGAAAACGCTGACCAGAACGAGACGCCTCCGAGGAGCGCCGACGACAGCATTCGCAAAATACTGCTAATCGCGCTACCTGGAGGGCAGTTGAAGGAAATCGCGGACCAAGCGAGAGCAGGACGCTATAGCTCACGATCTTGCCAGGGCTAACTCCGAGGAGCGCCGACGACAGCAGTCGCAAAATACTGCAAGTCGTGCCTGGAGGGCGGATGAAGGAAATCGCAGACCAGAGCGAGAACAGGACGCTATTGCTCAAACTCCTGCCAGAGCTAACTCTGAAGAGCTCCGACGACAGCAGCCGCAAAATACTGCTAATCGCGCTAACTAGAGAGCGGATGAAGGAAATTGCAGACCAGAGAGAGAACAGGACGCTTTAGCTCACGGTCTTGCCAGTTCTAACTCCGTGGAGCGCCGAGGACAGAAGTCGCAAAATACTGCTAATCGCGCTACCTGGAGGGCGGATGAAAGAAAACGCTGACCAGAACGAGACGCCTCCGAGGAGCGCCGACGACAGCATTCGCAAAATACTGCTAATCGCGCAACCTGAAGGACAGATGAAGGAAATCGCAGATCGGAGCGAGAACAGAACGCTATAGGTCACGATCTTGCCAGGGCTAACTCCGAGGAGTGCCGACGACAGCAGTCGCAAAATACTGCTAATCGCGCTACCTGAAGGGCGGATCAAGCAATTCGCAGACCAGAGCGAGAACAGCACTCTATAGCTCACGCTGTTACCAGGGCTAACTCCGAGGTGCTCCGACGAAAGCAGTCGCAAAATACTGCTAATCGCGCTAACTAGAGGGCGGATGAAGGAAATTTCAGACCAGAGAGAGAACAGGACGCTTTAGCTCACGGTCTTGCCAGGGCTAACTCCGTGGAGCGCCGAGGACAGCAGTCGCAAAATACTGCTAATCGCGCTACCTGGAGGGCGGATGAAAGAAAACGCTGACCAGAACGAGACGCCTCCGAGGAGCGCCGACGACAGCATTCGCAAAATACTGCTAATCACGCTACCTGAAGGACAGATGAAGGAAATCGCAGATCGGAGCGAGAACAGGACGATTTAGCTCACGGTCTTGACAGGGCTAACTCCGTGGAGCGCCGAGGACAGCAGTCGCAAAATACTGCTAATCGCGCTACCTGGAGGGCGGTTGAAAGAAAACGCTGACCAGAACGAGACGCCTCCGAGGAGCGCCGACGACAGCATTCGCAAAATACTGCTAATCGCGCTACCTGAAGGACAGATGAGGGAAATCGCAGATCAGAGCGAGAACAGAACGCTATAGGTCACGATCTTGCCGGGGCTAACTCCGAGGAGCGCCGACGACAGCAGTCGCAAAATACTGCAAGTCGTGCCTGGAGGGCGGATAAAGGAAATCGCAGACCAGAGCGAGAACAGGACGCTATTGTTCACACTCCTGCCAGGGCTAACTCAGAAGAGCTCCGACGACAGCGGTCGCAAAATACTGCTAATCGCGCTACTGGGTGGGCGGATGAATGAAATCGTAGACCAGAGCGAGAACAGGACGCTATAGTTTTAGGGCTTGCAAGGGCTAACTCCGAGTGGCGCCGAGGACAGCAGTCGCAATACTGTTAATCACGCTACCTAAAGGACGGATGAAGGAAATCGCAGATCGGAGCGAGAACAGGACGCTTTAGCTCACGGTCTTGACAGGGCTAACTCCGTGGAGCGCTGAGGACAGAAGTCGCAAAATACTGCTAATCGCGCTACCTGGAGGGCGGATGAAGAAAATTGCAGACCAGAGCGAGAACAGCACTCTATAGCTCACGCTGTTGCCAGGGCTAACTCCGAAGAGCGCCGACGAAAGCAGTCGCAAAATACTGCTAATCGCGCTAACTGGAGGGCGGCTGAAGGAAATTGCAGTCCAAAGCGAGAACAGGACGCTTTAGCTCACGGTCTTGCCAGGGCTAACTCCGTGGAGCGCCGAGGACAGCAGTCGCAAAATACTGCTAATCGCGCTACCTGTAGGGCGGATGAAAGAAAACGCTGACCAGAACTAGTCGCCTCCGAGGAGCGCCGACGACAGCAGTCGAAAAATACTGCTAATCGCGCTACCTGGAGGGCAGTTGAAGGAAATCGCGGACCAGAGCGAGAACAGGACGCTATAGCTCACGATCTTGCCTCTAACTCCGAGGAGCGCCGACGACAGCAGCCGCAAAGTACTGCTAATCGCGCTACCTGAAGGGCGGATGAAGCAATTCGCAGACCAGAGCGAGAACAGCACTCTATAGCTCACGCTGTTGCCAGGGCTAACTCCGAGGAGCGCCGACGAAAGCAGTCGCAAAATATTGCTAATCGCGCTAACTAGAGGGCGGATGAAGGAAATTGCAGTTCAGAGAGAGAACAGGACGCTTTAGCTCACGGTCTTGCCAGGGCTAACTCCGTGGAGCGCCGAGGACAGCAGTCGCAAAATACTGCTAATCGCGCTACCTGGAGGGCGGATGAAAGAAAACGCTGACCAGAACGAGACGCCTCCGAGGAGCGCCGACGACAGCATTCGCAAAATACTGCTAATCGCGCTACCTGAAGAACAGATAAAGGAAATCGCAGATCAGAGCGAGAACAGAACGCTATAGGTCACGATCTTGCCAGGGCTAACTCCGAGGAGCGCCGACGACAGCAGTCGCAAAATACTGCAAGTCGTGCCTGGAGGGCGGATGAAGGAAATCGCAGACCAGAGCGAGAACAGGACGCTATTGTTCAAACTCCTGCCAGAGCTAACTCAGAAGAGCTCCGACGACAGCAGTCGCAAAATACTGCTAATCGCGCTACTTGGAGTGCGGATGAAAGAAATCGTAGACCAGAGCGAGAACAGGACGCTATAGTTCTAGGGCTTGCCATGGCTAACTCCGAGGGGCGCCGAGGACAGCAGTCGCAAAATACTGTTAATCGCGCTACCTGCAGGCGGGTGAAGGAAATCGCAGATCAGAGCGAGAAGATGACGCTTTAGTTCTCGGGCTTGCCAGGGCTAACTCCGGGGAGCGCCGAGGACAGCAGTCGCAAAATACTGCTGCGCTACCTGGAGGGCGGATGAAGAAGACAGCAGTCGCAAAAAACTGCTAATCGCGTAACCTATAGGCCGGATGAAGGAAATCGAAAACCAGAGCGAGAACAAGACGTTATAGCTCACGGGCTTGCCAGGGCTTAGTCCGAGGAGCGCCGACGACAGCAGTCGCAAAATACTGCAAGTCGTGCCTGGAGGGCGGATGAAGGAAATCGCAGATCAGAGCGAGAACAGAACGCTATAGGTCACGATCTTGCCAGGGCTAACTCCGAGCAGCGCCGACGACAGCAGCCGCAAAATACTGCTAATCGCGCTACCTGGAGGACAGTTGAAGGAAATCGCAGACCAGAGCGAGAACAGCACTTCATAGCTCACGATCTTGCCAGGGCTAACTCCGAGGAGCGCCGACGACAGCAGCCGCAAAATACTGCTAATCGCGCTACCTGAAGGGCTGATAAAGCAATTCGCGGACCAGAGCGAGAACAGCACTCTATAGCTCACGCTGTTACCAGGGCTAACTCCGAGGAGCGCCGACGAAAGCAGTCGCAAAATACTGCTAATCGCGCTAACTAGAGGGCGTATGAAGGAAATTTCAGACCAGAGCCAGAACAGGACGCTTTAGCTCACGGTCTTGACAGGGCTAGCTCCTTGGAGCGCCAAGGACAGCAGTCGCAAAATACTGCTGCGCTACCTGGAGGGCGGATGAAGAAGACAGCAGTCGCAAAAAACTGCTAATCGCGTAACCTATAGGCCGGATGAAGGAAATCGAAAACCAGAGCGAAAACAAGACGTTATAGCTCACGGGCTTGCCAGGGCTTACCCGAGGAGCGCCGACGACAGCAGTCGCAAAATACTGCAAGTCGTGCCTGGAGGGCGGATGAAGGAAATCGCAGATCAGAGCGAGAACAGAACGCTATAGGTCACGATCTTGCCAGGGCTAACTCCGAGCAGCGCCGACGACAGCAGCCGCAAAATACTGCTAATCGCGCTACCTGGAGGGCAGTTGAAGGAAATCGCAGACCAGAGCGAGAACAGCACTTCATAGCTCACGATCTTGCCAGGGCTAACTCCGAGGAGCGCCGACGACAGCAGCCGCAAAATACTGCTAATCGCGCTACCTAAAGGGCGGATAAAGCAATTCGCGGACCAGAGCGAGAACAGCACTCTATAGCTCACGCTGTTACCAGGGCTAACTCCGAGGAGCGCCGACGAAAGCAGTCGCAAAATACTGCTAATCGCGCTAACTAGAGGGCGGATGAAGGAAATTTCAGACCAGAGCCAGAACAGGACGCTTTAGCTCATGGTCTTGACAGGGCTAACTCCTTGGAGCGCCGAGGACAGCAGTCGCAAAATACTGCTGCGCTACCTGGAGGGCGGATGAAGAAGACAGCAGTCGCAAAAAACTGCTAATCGCGTAACCTATAGGCCGGATGAAGGAAATCGAAAACCAGAGCGAGAACAAGACGTTATAGCTCACGGGCTTGCCAGGGCTTACTCCGAGGAGCGCCGACGACAGCAGTCGCAAAATACTGCAAGTCGTGCCTGGAGGGCGGATGAAGGAAATCGCAGATCAGAGCGAGAACAGAACGCTATAGGTCACGATCTTGCCAGGGCTAACTCCGAGCAGCGCCGACGACAGCAGCCGCAAAATACTGCTAATCGCGCTACCTGGAGGGCAGTTGAAGGAAATCGCAGACCAGAGCGAGAACAGCACTTCATAGCTCACGATCTTGCCAGGGCTAACTCCGAGGAGCGCCGACGACAGCAGCCGCAAAGTACTGCTAATCGCGCTACCTGAAGGGCGGATGAAGCAATTCGCAGACCAGAGCGAGAACAGCACTCTATAGCTCACGCTGTTGCCAGGGCTAACTCCGAGGAGCACCGACGAAAGCAGTCGCAAAATATTGCTAATCGCGCTAACTAGAGGGCGGATGAAGGAAATTGCAGATCAGAGAGAGAACAGGACGCTTTAGCTCACGGTCTTGCCAGGGCTAACTCCGTGGAGCGCCGAGGACAGCAGTCGCCAAATACTGCTAATCGCGCTTCCTGGAGGGCGGATGAAAGAAAACGCTGACCAGAACGAGACGCCTCCGAGGAGCGCCGACGACAGCATTCGCAAAATACTGCTAATCGCGCTACCTGAAGGACAGATGAAGGAAATCGCAGATCAGAGCGAGAACAGAACGCTATAGGTCACGATCTTGCCAGGGCTAACTCCGAGGAGCGCCGACGACAGCAGTCGCAAAATACTGCAAGTCGTGCCTGGAGGGCGGATGAAGGAAATCGCAGACCAGAGCGAGAACAGGACGCTATTGTTGACACTCCTGCCAGGGCTAACTCAGAAGAGCTCCGACGACAGCAGTCGCAAAATACTGCTAAACGCGCTACTTGGAGGGCGGATGAAAGAAATCGTAGACCAGAGCGAGAACTGGACGCTATAGTTCTAGGGCTTGCCAGGGCTAACTCCCAGGGGCGCCGAGGACAGCAGTCGCAAAATACTGCTAATCGCGCTACCTGGAGGCGGATGAAGGAAATCGCAGATCAGAGCGAGAACAGGACGCTTTAGTTCTCGGGCTTGCCAGGGCTAACTCCGAGGAGCGCCGAGGACAGCAGTCGCAAAATACTGCTGCGCTACCTGGAGGGCGGATGAAGAAGACAGCAGTGGCAAAAACTGATATTCGCGTAACCTAGAGGCCGGATGAAGGAAGTCGAAAACTAGAGCGAGAACAGGACGTTATAGCTCACGGGCTTACCAGGGCTTACTTCGAGGAGCGCCGACGACAGTAGTCGCAAAATATTGCTAATCGCGCTACCTGGAGGGCGGGTAAAGAAAATCGCAGAACAGAGCGAGAACAGGTCGCTATTGCTGACGCTCTTGCCAGGGCTAACTCCGAGCAGCGCCGACGACAGCAGCCGCAAAATACTGCTAATCGCACTACCTGGAGGACGGATTAAGAAAATCGCAGACCAGAGCGAGAACAGCACTTCATAGCTCACGCTGTTGCCAGGGCTATCTCCGAGGAGAGCCGACGAAAGCAGTCGCAAAATACTGCTAATCACGCTACCTAAAGGGCGGATGAAGGAAATTGCAGACCAGAGCGAGAACAGGACGCTTAGCTAACGGTCTTGCCAGGGCTAACTCCGTGGAGCGCCGAGGACAGCAGTCGCAAAATAGTGCTAATTGCGCGACCTAAAGGGTGGATGAAGAAGACAGTAGTCGCAAAAAACTGCTAATCGCGAAACCTGGAGGCCGGATGAAGGATGAAGGAAATCGAAAACCAGAGCGAGAACAGGACGCTATAGCTCACGCGCTTGCCAGGGCTAACTCCGAGGAGCGCCGACGACTGTAGTCGCAAAATACTGCTAATCACTCTATCTAAAGGGCGGATGAAGGAAATTTCAGACCAGAGCGAGAACAGGACGCTTAGCTAACGGTCTTGCCATGGCTAACTCCGTGGAGCGCCGAGGAAAGCAGTCGCAAAATACTGCTAATCGTGCTACCTGGAGGGCGGATGAAGGAAATCGCAGATCAGAGGGAGAACGTGACGCTTTAGTTCTCGGGCTTGCCAAGGCTAACTCCGAGGAGCGCCGAGAACAGCAGTCGCAAAATACTGCTGCGTTACCTGGAGGGCGGATGAAGAAGACAGCAGTCGCAAAAACTGCTAATCGCGTAACCTAGAGGCCGGATGAAGGAAATCGAAAACCAGAGCGAGAACTGGACGTTATAGCTCACGGGCTTGCCAGGGCTTACCCCGAGGAGCGCCGACGACAGCAGTCGCAAGATACTGCTAATCGCGCTACCTGGAGGGCGGATAAAGGAAATCGCGGACCAGCGCGAGAACAGCACTTTATAGCTCACGCTGTTGCCAGGGCTAACTCCGAGGAGCGCCGACGAAAGCAGTCGCAAAATACTGCTAATAGCGCTACCTGGAGGGCGGATGAAAGAAAACGCTGACCAGAACGAGACGCCTCAGAGGAGCGTCGACGACAGCAGTCGCAAAATACTGCTAATCGCGCTACCTGGAGGGCAGATGAAGGAAATCGCGGACCAGAGCGAGAGCAGAACGCTATAGGTCACGATCTTGCCAGGGCTAACTCCGAGGAGCGCCGACGACAGCAGTCGCAAAATACTGCAAGTCGTGCCTGGAGGGCGGATAAAGGAAATCGCAGAACAGGACGCTATTGCTCACACTTCTTCCAGGGCTAACTCAGAAAAGCTCCGACGACAGCAGTCGCAAAATACTGCTAATCGCGCTACTTGGAGGGCGGATGAAAGAAATCGTAGACCAGAGCGAGAACAGGACGCTATAGTTCTACGGCTTGCCAGGGCTAACTCCGAGGAGCGCCGAGGACAGCAGTCGCAAAATACTGCTAATCGCGCTACCTAGAGGGCGGATGAAGGAAATCGCAGATCAGAGCGATAACATGACGCTTTAGTTCTCGGGCTTGCCAGGGCTAACTCCGAGAAGCGCCGAGGACAGCAGTCGCAAAATACTGCTGCGCTACCTGGAGGACGGATGAAGAAAACAGCAGTCGCAAAAAACTGCTAATCGCGTAACCTAGAGGCCGGATGAAGGAAATCGAAAACCAGAGCGAGAACAGGACGCTATAGCTCATGGGCTTGCCAGGGCTTACTCCGAGGAGCGACGACAACAGCAGTCGCAAAATATTGCTAATCGCGCTACCTGGAGGGCGGATGAAGAAAATCGCAGACCAGAGCGAGAACAGCACTTCATAGCTCACGATGTTGCCAGGGCTATCTCCGAGGAGCGGCGACGAAAGCAGTCGCAAATACTGCTAATCACGCTACCTAAGGGGCGGATGAAGAAAATTGCAGACCAGAGCGAGAACAGGACACTTAGCTAACGGTCTTGCCAGGGCTAACTCTATGGAGAGCCGAGGACAGCAGTCGCAAAATACTGCTAATCGCGCTACCTGAAGGACAGATGAAGGAAACCGCAGATCAGAGCGAGAACAGAACGCTAAAGGTCACGATCTTGCCAGGGCTAACTCCGAGGAGCGCCGACGACAGTAGTCGCAAAATACTGCAAGTCGTGCCTTTAGGGCGGATGAAGGAAATCGCAGACCAGAGCGATAACAGGACGCTATTGTTCACACTCCTGCCAGGGCTAATTCAGAAGAGCTCCGACGACAGCAGTCGCAAAACACTGCTAATCGCGTTACCTGGAGGGCGGATGAAGGAAATCGCAGATCAGAGCGAGAACGTGACGCTTTAGTTCTCGGGCTTGCCAGGGCTAACTCCAAGGAGCGCCGACGACAACATTCGCAAAGTACTGCTAATCGCGCTACCTGAAGGGCGGATGAAGCAATTCGCAGACCAGAGCGAGAACAGCACTCTATAGCTCACGCTGTTGCCAGGGCTAACTCCGAGGAGCGCCGACGAAAGCAGTCGCAAAATATTGCTAATCGCGCTAACTAGAGGGCGGATGAAGGAAATTGCAGATCAGAGAGAGAACAGGACGCTTTAGCTCACGGTCTTGCCAGGGCTAACTCCGTGGAGCGCCGAGGACAGCAGTCGCAAAATACTGCTAATCGCGCTTCCCTGGAGGGCGGATGAAAGAAAACGCTGACCAGAACGAGACGCCTCCGAGGAGCGCCGACGACAGCATTCGCAAAATACTGCTAATCGCGCTACCTGAAGGACAGATGAAGGAAATCGCAGATCAGAGCGAGAACAGAACGCTATAGGTCACGATCTTGCCAGGGCTAACTCCGAGGAGCGCCGACGACAGCAGTCGCAAAATACTGCAAGTCGTGCCTGGAGGGCGGATGAAGGAAATCGCAGACCAGAGCGAGAACAGGACGCTATTGTTGACACTCCTGCCAGGGCTAACTCAGAAGAGCTCCGACGACAGCAGTCGCAAAATACTGCTAAACGCGCTACTTGGAGGGCGGATGAAAGAAATCGTAGACCAGAGCGAGAACTGGACGCTATAGTTCTAGGGGCTTGCCAGGGCTAACTCCCAGGGGCGCCGAGGACAGCAGTCGCAAAATACTGCTAATCGCGCTACCTGGAGGCGGATGAAGGAAATCGCAGATCAGAGCGAGAACAGGACGCTTTAGTTCTCGGGCTTGCCAGGGCTAACTCCGAGGAGCGCCGAGGACAGCAGTCGCAAAATACTGCTGCGCTACCTGGAGGGCGGATGAAGAAGACAGCAGTGGCAAAAACTGATATTCGCGTAACCTAGAGGCCGGATGAAGGAAGTCGAAAACTAGAGCGAGAACAGGACGTTATAGCTCACGGGCTTACCAGGGCTTACTTCGAGGAGCGCCGACGACAGTAGTCGCAAAATATTGCTAATCGCGCTACCTGGAGGGCGGGTAAAGAAAATCGCAGAACAGAGCGAGAACAGGTCGCTATTGCTGACGCTCTTGCCAGGGCTAACTCCGAGCAGCGCCGACGACAGCAGCCGCAAAATACTGCTAATCGCACTACCTGGAGGACGGATTAAGAAAATCGCAGACCAGAGCGAGAACAGCACTTCATAGCTCACGCTGTTGCCAGGGCTATCTCCGAGGAGAGCCGACGAAAGCAGTCGCAAAATACTGCTAATCACGCTACCTAAAGGGCGGATGAAGGAAATTGCAGACCAGAGCGAGAACAGGACGCTTAGCTAACGGTCTTGCCAGGGCTAACTCCGTGGAGCGCCGAGGACAGCAGTCGCAAAATACTGCTAATTGCGCGACCTAAAGGGTGGATGAAGAAGACAGCAGTCGCAAAAAACTGCTAATCGCGAAACCTGGAGGCCGGATGAAGGAAATCGAAAACCAGAGCGAGAACAGGACGCTATAGCTCACGCGCTTGCCAGGGCTAACTCCGAGGAGCGCCGACGACTGTAGTCGCAAAATACTGCTAATCACTCTATCTAAAGGGCGGATGAAGGAAATTTCAGACCAGAGCGAGAACAGGACGCTTAGCTAACGGTCTTGCCATGGCTAACTCCGTGGAGCGCCGAGGAAAGCAGTCGCAAAATACTGCTAATCGTGCTACCTGGAGGGCGGATGAAGGAAATCGCAGATCAGAGGGAGAACGTGACGCTTTAGTTCTCGGGCTTGCCAAGGCTAACTCCGAGGAGCGCCGAGAACAGCAGTCGCAAAATACTGCTGCGTTACCTGGAGGGCGGATGAAGAAGACAGCAGTCGCAAAAACTGCTAATCGCGTAACCTAGAGGCCGGATGAAGGAAATCGAAAACCAGAGCGAGAACTGGACGTTATAGCTCACGGGCTTGCCAGGGCTTACCCCGAGGAGCGCCGACGACAGCAGTCGCAAGATACTGCTAATCGCGCTACCTGGAGGGCGGATAAAGGAAATCGCGGACCAGCGCGAGAACAGCACTTTATAGCTCACGCTGTTGCCAGGGCTAACTCCGAGGAGCGCCGACGAAAGCAGTCGCAAAATACTGCTAATAGCGCTACCTGGAGGGCGGATGAAAGAAAACGCTGACCAGAACGAGACGCCTCAGAGGAGCGCCGACGACAGCAGTCGCAAAATACTGCTAATCGCGCTACCTGGAGGGCAGATGAAGGAAATCGCGGACCAGAGCGAGAGCAGAACGCTATAGGTCACGATCTTGCCAGGGCTAACTCCGAGGAGCGCCGACGACAGCAGTCGCAAAATACTGCAAGTCGTGCCTGGAGGGCGGATAAAGGAAATCGCAGAACAGGACGCTATTGCTCACACTTCTTCCAGGGCTAACTCAGAAAAGCTCCGACGACAGCAGTCGCAAAATACTGCTAATCGCGCTACTTGGAGGACGGATGAAAGAAATCGTAGACCAGAGCGAGAACAGGACGCTATAGTTCTACGGCTTGCCAGGGCTAACTCCGAGGAGCGCCGAGGACAGCAGTCGCAAAATACTGCTAATCGCGCTACCTAGAGGGCGGATGAAGGAAATCGCAGATCAGAGCGATAACATGACGCTTTAGTTCTCGGGCTTGCCAGGGCTAACTCCGAGAAGCGCCGAGGACAGCAGTCGCAAAATACTGCTGCGCTACCTGGAGGACGGATGAAGAAAACAGCAGTCGCAAAAAACTGCTAATCGCGTAACCTAGAGGCCGGATGAAGGAAATCGAAAACCAGAGCGAGAACAGGACGCTATAGCTCATGGGCTTGCCAGGGCTTACTCCGAGGAGCGACGACAACAGCAGTCGCAAAATATTGCTAATCGCGCTACCTGGAGGGCGGATGAAGAAAATCGCAGACCAGAGCGAGAACAGCACTTCATAGCTCACGATGTTGCCAGGGCTATCTCCGAGGAGCGGCGACGAAAGCAGTCGCAAATACTGCTAATCACGCTACCTAAGGGGCGGATGAAGAAAATTGCAGACCAGAGCGAGAACAGGACACTTAGCTAACGGTCTTGCCAGGGCTAACTCTATGGAGAGCCGAGGACAGCAGTCGCAAAATACTGCTAATCGCGCTACCTGAAGGACAGATGAAGGAAACCGCAGATCAGAGCGAGAACAGAACGCTAAAGGTCACGATCTTGCCAGGGCTAACTCCGAGGAGCGCCGACGACAGTAGTCGCAAAATACTGCAAGTCGTGCCTTTAGGGCGGATGAAGGAAATCGCAGACCAGAGCGATAACAGGACGCTATTGTTCACACTCCTGCCAGGGCTAATTCAGAAGAGCTCCGACGACAGCAGTCGCAAAACACTGCTAATCGCGTTACCTGGAGGGCGGATGAAGGAAATCGCAGATCAGAGCGAGAACGTGACGCTTTAGTTCTCGGGCTTGCCAGGGCTAACTCCAAGGAGCGCCGACGACAACATTCGCAAAATACTGCTAATCGCGCTACCTGAAGGACAGATGAAGGAAATCGCAGATCAGAGCGAGAACAGAACGCTAAAGGTCACGATCTTGCCAGGGCTAACTCCGAGGAGCGCCGAGGACAGTAGTCGCAAAATACTGCAAGTCGTGCCTGGAGGGCGGATGAAGGAAATCGCAGACCAGAGCGATAACAGGACGCTATTGTTCACACTCCTGCCAGGGCTAACTCAGAAGAGCTCCGACGACAGCAGTCGCAAAACACTGCTAATCGCGTTACCTGGAGGGCGGATGAAGGAAATCGCAGATCAGAGCGAGAACGTGACGCTTTAGTTTTCGGGCTTGCCAGGGCTAACTCCGAGGAGCGCCGAGGACAGCAGTCGCAAAATACTGCTAATCGCGCGACCTTGAGGGTGGATGAAGAAGACAGCAGTCGCAAAAAACTGCTAATCGCGAAACCTGGAGGCCGGATGAAGGATGAAGGAAATCGAAAACCAGAGCGAGAACAGGACGCTATAGCTCACGGGCTTGCCAGGGCTTACTCCGAGGAGCTCCGACGACAGCAGTCGCGAAATACTGCTTATCGCGCTACCTGGAGGGCGGATAAAGAAAATCGCAGACCAGCGCGAGAACATGACGCTATAGCTCGACCTCTTGACAGGGCTAACTCCGAGGAGCGCCGACGACTGTAGTCGCAAAATACTGCTAATCACGCTATCTAAAGGGCGGATGAAGGAAATTTCCGTCCAGAGCGAGAACAGGACGCTTAGCTAACGGTCTTGCCATGGCTAACTCCGTGGAGCGCCGAGGAAAGCAGTCGCAAAATACTGCTAATCGTGCTACCTGGAGGGCGGATGAAGGAAATCGCAGATCAGAGGGAGAACGTGACGCTTTAGTTCTCGGGCTTGCCAGGGCTAACTCCGAGGAGCGCCGAGGACAGCGGTCGCAAAATACTGCTGCGTTACCTGGAGGGCGGATGAAAAAGACAGCAGTCGCAAAAACTGCTAATCGCGTAACCTAGAGGCCGGATGAAGGAAATCGAAAACCAGAGCGAGAACTGGACGTTATAGCTCACGGGCTTGCCAGGGCTTACCCCGAGGAGCGCCGACGACAGCAGTCGCAAGATACTGCTAATCGCGCTACCTGGAGGGCGGATGAAGGAAATCGCGGATCAGCGCGAGAACAGCACTTTATAGCTCACGCTGTTGCCAGGGCTAACTCCGAGGAGCGCCGACGAAAGCAGTCGCAAAATACTGCTAATCGCGCTACCTGGAGGGCGGATGAAAGAAAACGCTGACCAGAACGAGACGCCTCCGAGGAGCGCCGACGACAGCAGTCGCAAAATACTGCTAATCGCGCTACCTGGAGGGCAGATGAAGGAAATCGCGGACCAGAGCGAGAGCAGAACGCTATAGGTCACGATCTTGCCAGGGCTAACTCCGAGGAGCGCCGACGACAGCAGTCGCAAAATACTGCAAGTCGTGCCTGGAGGGCGGATAAAGGAAATCGCAGAACAGGACGCTATTGCTCACACTTCTGCCAGGGCTAACTCAGAAAAGCTCCGACGACAGCAGTCGCAAAATACTGCTAATCGCGCTACTTGGAGGGCGGATGAAAGAAATCGTAGACCAGAGCGAGAACAGGACGCTATAGTTCTACGGCTTGCTAGGGCTAACTCCGAGGAGCGTCGAGGACAGCAGTCGCAAAATACTGCTAATCGCGCTACCTGGAGGCGGATTAAGGAAATCGCAGATCAGAGCGAGAACATGACGCTTTAGTTCTCGGGCTTGCCAGGGCTAACTCCGAGAAGCGCCGAGGACAGCAGTCGCAAAATACTGCTGCGCTACCTGGAGGGCGGATGAAGAAGACAGCAGTCCCAAAAAACTGCTAATCGCGTAACCTAGAGGCCGGATGAAGGAAATCGAAAACCAGAGCGAGAACAGGACGTTATAGCTCACGGGCTTGCCAGGGCTTACTCCGAGGAGCGCCGACGAAAGCAGTCACAAAATACTGCTAATCGCGCTAACTGGAGGGCGGATGAAGAAAATCCCAGACCAGCACGAGAACATGACGCTATAGCTCGCGCTCTTGCCAGGGCTAACTCAGAGCAGCGCCGACGACAGCAGCCGCAAAATACTGCCAATCGCGCTACCTGGAGGGCGGATTAAGCAAATCGCAGACCAGAGCGAGAACAGCACTTCATAGCTCACGCTGTTGCCAGGGCTATCTCCGAGGAGCGGCGACAAAAGCAGTCGCAAAATACTGCTAATCACGCTACCTAAGGGGCGGATGAAGAAAATTGCAGACCAGAGCGAGAACAGGACACTTAGCTAACGGTCTTGCCAAGGCTAACTCTATGGAGCGCCGAGGACAGCAGTCGCAAAATACTGCTAATCGCGCTACCTAGAGGGCGGATGAAGGAAATCGCAGATCAGAGCGATAACATGACGCTTTAGTTCTCGGGCTTGCCAGGGCTAACTCCGAGAAGCGCCGAGGACAGCAGTCGCAAAATACTGCTGCGCTACCTGGAGGGCGGATGAAGAAGACAGCAGTCGCAAAAAAACTGCTAATCGCGTAACCTAGAGGCCGGATGAAGGAAATCGAAAACCAGAGCGAGAACAGGACGCTATAGCTCACGGACTTGCCAGGGCTTACTCCGAGGAGCTCCGACGACAGCAGTCGCGAAATACTGCTAATCGCGCTACCTGGAGGCCGGATAAAGAAAATCGCAGACCAGCGCGAGAACATGACGCTATAGCTCGAGCTCTTGACAGGGCTAACTCCGAGGAGCGCCGACGACTGTAGTCGCAAAATACTGCTAATCACGCTACCTAAAGGGCGGATGAAGGAAATTTCAGACCAGAGCGAGAACAGGACGCTTAGCTAACGGTTTTGCCATGGCTAGCTCCGTGGAGCGCCGAGGAAAGCAGTCGCAAAACACTACTAATCGCGCTACCTGGAGGGCGGATGAAGGAAATCGCAGACCAGAGCGAGAACAGCACTCTATAGCTCACGCTGTTGCCAGGGCTAACTCCGAGGAGCTCCGACGAAAGCAGTCGCAAAATACTGCTAATCGCGCTAACTGGAGGGCGGCTGAAGGAAATCACAGACCAGAGCGAGAACAGCACTCTATAGCTCACGCTGTTGTCAGGGCTAACTCCGAGGAGCGCCGACGAAAGCAGTCGCAAAATACTGCTAATCGCGCTAACTGGAGGGCGGCTGAAGGAAATTGCAGACCAAAGCAAGAACAGGACGCTTTAGCTCACGGTCTCGCCAGGGCTAACTCCGTGGAGCGCCGAGGACAGCAGTCGCAAAATACTGCTAATCGCGCTACCTGAAGGGCGGATGAAGCAATTCGCAGACCAGAGCGAGAACAGCACTCTATAGCTCACGCTGTTGCCAGGGCTAACTCCGAGGAGCGCCGACGAAAGCAGTCGCAAAATACTGCTAATCGCGCTAACTGGAGGGCGGATGTAGGAAATTGCAGACCAGAGAGAGAACAGGACGCTTTAGCTCACGGTCTTGCCAGGGCTAACACCGTGGAGCGCCGAGGACAGCAGTCGCAAAATACTGCTAATCGCGCTACCTGGAGGGCGGATGAAAGAAAACGCTGACCAGAACGAGACGCCTCCGAGGAGCGCCGACGACAGCATTCGCAAAATACTGCTAATCGCGCTACCTGAAGGACAGATGAAGGAAATCTCAGATCGGAGCGAGAACAGAACGCTATAGGTCACGATCTTGCCAGGGCTAACTCCGAGGAGCGCCGACGACAGCAGTCGCAAAATACTGCTAATTGCGCTACCTGAAGGGCGATTGAAGCAATTCGCAGACCAGAGCGAGAACAGCACTCTATAGCTCACGCTGTTACCAGGGCTAACTCCGAGGAGCGCCGACGAAAGCAGTCGCAAAATACTGCTAATCGCGCTAACTAGAAGGCGGATGAAGGAAATGGCAGACCAGAGCGAGAACAGGACGCTTTAGCTCACGGTCTTGACAGGGCTAACTCCGTGGAGCGCCGAGGACAGCAGTCGCAAAATACTGCTAATCGCGCTACCTGGAGGGCGGTTGAAAGAAAACGCTGACCAGAACGAGACGCCTCCGAGGAGCGCCGACGACAGCATTCGCAAAATACTGCTAATCGCGCTACCTGAAGGACAGATGAAGGAAATAGCAGATCAGAGCGAGAACAGATCGCTAAAGGTCACGATCTTGCCAGGGCTAACTCCGAGGAGCGCCGACGACAGCAGTCGCAAAATACTGCAAGTCGTGCCTGGAGGGCGGATGAAGGAAATCGCAGACCAGAGCGAGAACAGGACGCTATTGTTCAAACTCCTGCCAGGGCTAACTCAGAAGAGCTCCGACGACAGCAGTCGCAAAATACTGCTAATCGCGCTACTTGGAGGGCGGATGAAAGAATTCGTAAGCCAGAGCGAGAACAGGACGCTATAGTTCTAGGGCTTGCCAGGGCTAACTCCGAGGGGCGCCGAGGACAGCAGTCGCAATACTGTTAATCACGCTACCTAAAGGGCGGATGAAGCAATTCGCAGACCAGAGCGAGAACAGCACTCTATAGCTCACGCTGTTGCCAGGGCTAACTCCGAGGTGCGCCGACGAAAGCAGTCGCAAAATACTGCTAATCGCGCTAACTGGAGGGCGGATGAAGGAAATTGCAGACCAAAGCGAGAACAGGACGCTTTAGCTCACGGTCTTACCAGGGCTAACTCCGTGGAGCGCCGAGGACAGCAGTCGCAAAATACTGATAATCGCGCTACCTGAAGGGCGGATGAAAGAAAACGCTGACCAGAGCGAGACGCCGCCGAGGAGCGCCAACGACAGCAGTCGCAAATACTGCTAATCGCGCTACCTGGAGGGCAGTTGATGGAAATCGCGGACCAGAGCGAGAACAGGACGCTTTAGCTCACGATCTTGCCAGGGCTAACTCCGAGGAGCGCCGACGACAGCAGTCGCAAAATACTGCTAGTCGCGCTACCTGAAGGGCGAATGAAGCAATTCGCAGACCAGAGCGAGAACAGTACTCTATAGCTCACACTGTTGCCAGGGCTAACTCCGAGGAGCGCCGACGAAAGCAGTCGCAAAATACTGCTAATCGAGCTAACTAGAGGGCGGATGAAGGAAATTGCAGACCAGAGCGAGAACAGGACGCTTTAGCTCACGGACTTGCAAGGGCTAACTCCGTGGAGCGCCGAGGACACCATTTGCAAAATACTGCTAATCGCGCTACCTGGAGGGCGGATGAAAGAAAACGCTGACCAGAACGAGACGCCTCCGAGGAGCGCCGACGACAGCATTCGCAAAATACTGCTAATCGCGCTACCTGAAGGACAGATGAAGGAAATCGCAGATCAGAGCGAGAACAGAACGCTAAAGGTCACGATCTTGCCAGGGCTAACTCCGAGGAGCGCCGACGACAGCAGTCGCAAAATACTGCAAGTCGTGCCTGGAGGGCGGATGAAGGAAATCGCAGACCAGAGTGATAACAGGACGCTATTGTTCACACTCCTGCCAGGGCTAACTCAGAAGAGCTCCGACGACAGCAGTCGCAAAACACTGCTAAACGCGCTACCTGGAGGGCGGATGAAGGAAATCGCAGATCAGAGCGAGAACGTGACGCTTTAGTTTTCGGGCTTGCCAGGGCTAACTCCGAGGAGCGCCGAGGACAGCAGTCGCAAAATACTGCTAATCGCGCGACCTGGAGGGTGGATGAAGAAGACAGTAGTCGCAAACAACTGCTAATCGCGTAACCTGGAGGCCGGATGAAGGAAATCGAATACCAGAGCGAGACCAGGACGCTATAGCTCACGGGCTTGCCAGGGCTTACTCCGAGGAGCGCCGACAACAGCAGTCGCAAAATACTGTTAATCGCGCGACCTGGAGGGCGGTTGAAGAAAATCGCTGACAAGAGCGAGAACAGGTCGCTATTGCTCACGCTCTTGCCAGGACTAACTCCGAGCAGCCCCGACGACAGCAGCCGCAAAATACTGCTAATCGCGCTACCTGGAGGGCGGATGAAGCAATTCGCAGACCAGAGCGAGAACAGCACTCTATAGCTCACGCTGTTGCCATGGCTAACTCCGTGGAGCGCCGACGACAGCAGTCGCAAAATACTGCTAGTCGCGCTACCTGAAGGGCGAATGAAGCAATTCGCAGACCAGAGCGAGAACAGTACTCTATAGCTCACACTGTTGCCAGGGCTAACTCCGAGGAGCGCCGACGAAAGCAGTCGCAAAATACTGCTAATCGAGCTAACTAGAGGGCGGATGAAGGAAATTGCAGACCAGAGCGAGAACAGGACGCTTTAGCTCACGGTCTTGCAAGGGCTAACTCCGTGGAGCGCCGAGGACACCATTCGCAAAATACTGCTAATCGCGCTACCTGGAGGGCGGATGAAAGAAAACGCTGACCAGAACGAGACGCCTCCGAGGAGCGCCGACGACAGCATTCGCAAAATACTGCTAATCGCGCTACCTGAAGGACAGATGAAGGAAATCGCAGATCGGAGCGAGAACAGGACGCTTTAGCTCACGGTCTTGACAGGGCTAACTCCGTGGAGCGCCGAGGACAGCAGTCGCAAAATACTGCTAATCGCGCTACCTGGAGGGCGGTTGAAAGAAAACGCTGACCAGAACGAGACGCCTCCGAGCAGCGCCGACGACAGCATTCGCAAAATACTGCTAATCGCGCTACCTGGAGGGCAGTTGAAGGAAATCGCGTACCAGAGCGAGAGCAGGACGCTATAGCTCACGATCTTGCCAGGGCTAACTCCGAGGAGCGCCGACGACAGCAGTCGCAAAATACTGCAAGTCGTGCCTGGAGGGCGGATGAAGGAAATCGCAGACCAGAGCGAGAACAGGACGCTATTGCTCAAACTCTTGCCAGTGCTAACACTGAAGAGCTCCGACGACAGCAGTCGCAAAATACTGCTAATCGCGCTACTTGGAGGGCGGATGAAAGAAATCGTAGACCAGAGCGAGAACAGGACGCTATAGTTCTAGGGCTTGCCAGGGCTAACTCCGAGGGGCGCCGAGGACAGCAGTCGCAAAATACTGCTAATCGCGCTACCTGGAGGCGGATGAAGGAATTCACTCCTGCCAGGGCTAACTCAGAAGAACTCCGACGACAGCAGTCGCAAAACACTGCTAAACGCGCTACCTTGAGGGCGGATAAAAAAATCGCAGATCAGAGCGAGAACGTGACGCTTTAGTTTTCGGGCTTGCCAGGGCTAACTCCGAGGAGCGCCGAGGACAGCAGTCGCAAAATACTGTTAATCGCGCGACCTGGAGGGCGGTTGAAGAAAATCGCTGACAAGAGCGAGAACAGGTCGCTATTGCTCACGCTCTTGCCAGGACTAACTCCGAGCAGCCCCGACGACAGCAGCCGCAAAATACTGCTAATCGCGCTAACTAGAGAGCGGATGAAGGAAATTGCAGACCAGAGAGAGAACAGGACGCTTTAGCTCACGGTCTTGCCAGTTCTAACTCCTTGGAGCGCCGAGGACAGCAGTCGCAAAATACTGCTAATCGCGCTACCTGGAGGGCGGATGAAAGAAAACGCTGACCAGAACGAGACGCCTCCGAGGAGCGCCGACAACAGCATTCGCAAAATACTGCTAATCGCGCTACCTGAAGGACAGATGAAGGAAATCGCAGATCGGAGCGAGAACAGAACGCTATAGGTCACAATCTTGCCAGGGCTAACTCCGAGGAGCGCCGACGACAGCAGTCGCAAAATACTGCTAATCGCGCTACCTGAAGGGCGGATGAAGCAATTCGCAGACCAGAGCGAGAACAGCACTCTATAGCTCACGCTGTTACCAGGGCTAACTCCGAGGTGCGCCGACGAAAGCAGTCGCAAAATACTGCTAATCGCGCTAACTAGAGGGCGGATGAAGGAAATTTCAGACCAGAGAGAGAACAGGACGCTTTAGCTCACGGTCTTGCCAGGGCTAACTCCGTGGAGCGCCGAGGACAGCAGTCGCAAAATACTGCTAATCGCGCTACCTGGAGGGCGGATGAAAGAAAACGCTGACCAGAACGAGACGCCTCCGAGGAGCGCCGACGACAGCATTCGCAAAATACTGCTAATCGCGCTACCTGAAGGACAGATGAGGGAAATCGCAGATCAGAGCGAGAACAGAACGCTATAGGTCACGATCTTGCCAGGGCTAACTCCGAGGAGCGCCGACGACAGCAGTCGCAAAATACTGCAAGTCGTGCCTGGAGGGCGGATAAAGGAAATCGCAGACCAGAGCGAGAGCAGGACGCTATTGTTCACACTCCTGCCAGGGCTAACTCAGAAGAGCTCCGACGACAGCGGTCGCAAAATACTGCTAATCGCGCTACTGGGTGGGCGGATGAATGAAATCGTAGACCAGAGCGAGAACAGGACGCTATAGTTTTAGGGCTTGCCAGGGCTAACTCCGAGAGGCGCCGAGGACAGCAGTCGCAATACTGTTAATCACGCTACCTAAAGGACGGATGAAGGAAATCGCAGATCGGAGCGAGAACAGCACTCTGTAGCTCACGCTGTTGCCAGGGCTAACTCCGAGGAGCGCCGACGAAAGCAGTCGCAAAATACTGCTAGTCGCGCTACTTGGAGGGCGGATGAAAGAAATCGTAAGCCAGAGCGGAACAGAACGCTATAGTTCTAGGGCTTGCCAGGGCTAACTCCGAGGGGCGCCGAGGACAGCAGTCGCAAAATACTGCTAATCGCGCTACCTGGAGGCTGATGAAGGAAATCACTCCTGCCAGGGCTAACTCAGAAGAGCTCTGACGACAGCAGTCGCAAAACACTGCTAAACGCGCTACCTGGAGGGCAGTTGAAGGAAATCGCGGACCAGAGCGAGAACAGGACGCTATAGCTCACGATCTTGCCAGGGCTAACTCCGAGGAGCGCCGACGACAGCAGTAGCAAAAAAATGCAAGTCGTGCCTGGAGGGCGGATGAAGGAAATCGCAGACCAGAGCGAGAACAGGACGCTATTGTTCAAACTCCTGCCAGAGCTAACTCTGAAGAGCTCCGACGACAGCAGTCGCAAAATACTGCTAATCGCGCTACTTGGAGGGCGGATGAAAGAAATCGTAGACCAGAGCGAGAACAGGACGCTATAGTTCTAGGGCTTGCCAGGGCTATCTCCGAGGGGCGCCGAGGACAGCAGTCGTAAAATACTGCTAATCGCGCTACCTGGAGGCGGATGAAGGAAATCACTCCTGCCAGGGCTAACTCAGAAGAACTCCGAAGACAGCAGTCGCAAAACACTGCTAAACGCGCTACCTTGAGGGCGGATAAAGGAAATCGCAGATCAGAGCGAGAACGTGACGCTTTAGTTTTCGGGCTTGCCAGGGCTAACTCCGAGGAGCGCCGAGGACAGCAGTCGCAAAATACTGCTAATCACGCGACCTGGAGGGTGGATGAAGAAGACAGCAGTCGCAAAATACTGTTAATCGCGCGACCTGGAGGGCGGTTGAAGAAAATCGCTGACAAGAGCGAGAACAGGTCGCTATTGCTCACGCTCTTGCCAGGACTAACTCCGAGCAGCCCCGACCACAGCAGCCGCAAAATACTGCTAATCGCGCTACCTGGAGGGCGGATGAAGAAAATTGCAGACCAGAGCGAGAACAGCACTCTATAGCTCACGCTGTTGCCAGGGCTAACTCCGAAGAGCGCCGACGAAAGCAATCGCAAAATACTGCTAATCGCGCTAACTGGAGGGCGGCTGAAGGAAATTGCAGTCCAATGCGAGAACAGGACGCTTTAGCTCACGGTCTTGCCAGGGCTAACTCCGTGGAGCGCCGAGGACAGCAGTCGCAAAATACTGCTAATCGCGCTACCTGGAGGGCGGATGAAAGAAAACGCTGACCAGAACTAGTCGCCTCCGAGGAGCGCCGACGACAGCAGTCGCAAAATACTGCTAATCGCGCTACCTGGATGGCAGTTGAAGGAAATCGCGGACCAGAGCGAGAACAGGACGCTATAGCTCACGATCTTGCCTCTTACTCCGAGGAGCGCCGACGACAGCAGCCGCAAAGTACTGCTAATCGCGCTACCTGAAGGGCGGATGAAGCAATTCGCAGACCAGAGCGAGAACAGCACTCTATAGCTCACGCTGTTGCCAGGGCTAACTCCGAGGAGCGCCGACGAAAGCCGTCACAAAATATTGCTAATCGCGCTAACTAGAGGGCGGATGAAGGAAATTGCAGACCAGAGAGAGAACAGGACGCTTTAGCTCACGGTCTTGCCAGGGCTAACTCCGTGGAGCGCCGAGGACAGCAGTCGCAAAATACTGCTAATCGCGCTACCTGGAGGGCGGATGAAAGAAAACGCTGACCAGAACGAGACGCCTCCGAGGAGCGCCGACGACAGCATTCGCAAAATACTGCTAATCGCGCTACCTGAAGGACAGATGAAGGAAATCGCAGATCAGAGCGAGAACAGAACGCTATAGGTCACGATCTTGCCAGGGCTAACTCCGAGGAGCGCCGACGACAGCAGTCGCAAAATACTGCAAGTCGTGCCTGGAGGGCGGATGAAGGAAATCGCAGACCAGAGCGAGAACAGGACGCTATTGTTCAAACTCCTGCCAGAGCTAACTCAGAAGAGCTCCGACGACAGCAGTCGCAAAATACTGCTAATCGCGAAGGGCGGATGAAAGAAATCGTAGACCAGAGCGAGAACAGGACGCTATAGTTCTAGGGCTTGCCATGGCTAACTCCGAGGGGCGCCGAGGACAGCAGTCGCAAAATACTGCTAATCGCGCTACCTGCAGGCGGGTGAAGGAAATCGCAGATCAGAGCGAGAACATGACGCTTTAGTTCTCGGGCTAGCCAGGGCTAACTCCGGGGAGCGCCGAGGACAGCAGTCGCAAAATACTGCTGCGCTACCTGGAGGGCGGATGAAGAAGACAGCAGTCGCAAAAAACTGCTAATCGCGTAACCTATAGGCCGGATGAAGGAAATCGAAAACCAGAGCGAGAACAAGACGTTATAGCTCACGGGCTTGCCAGGGCTTAGTCCGAGGAGCGCCGACGACAGCAGTCGCAAAATACTACAAGTCGTGCCTGGAGGGCGGATGAAGGAGATCGCAGATCAGAGCGAGAACAGAACGCTATAGGTCACGATCTTGCCAGGGCTAACTCCGAGCAGCGCCGACGACAGCAGCCGCAAAATACTGCTAATCGCGCTACCTGGAGGGCAGTTGAAGGAAATCGCAGACCAGAGCGAGAACAGCACTTCATAGCTCACGATCTTGCCAGGGCTAACTCCGAGGAGCGCCGACGACAGCAGCCGCAAAATACTGCTAATCGCGCTACCTGAAGGGCGGATAAAGCAATTCGCGGACCAGAGCGAGAACAGCACTCTATAGCTCACGCTGTTACCAGGGCTAACTCCGAGGAGCGCCGACGAAAGCAGTCGCAAAATACTGCTAATCGCGCTAACTAGAGGGCGGATGAAGGAAATTTCAAACCAAAGCCAGAACAGGACGCTTTAGCTCACGGTCTTGACAGGGCTAACTCCTTGGAGCGCCGAGGACACCATTCGCAAAATACTGCTAATCGCGCTACCTGGAGGGCGGATGAAAGAAAACGCTGACCAGAACGAGACGCCTCCGAGGAGCGCCGACGACAGCATTCGCAAAATACTGCTAATCGCGCTACCTGAAGGACAGATGAAGGAAATCGCAGATCAGAGCGAGAACAGAAAGCTATAGGTCACGATCTTGCCAGGGCTAACTCCGAGGAGCGCCGACGACAGCAGTCGCAAAATACTGCAAGTCGCGCCTGGAGGGCGGATAAAGGAAATAGCAAACCAGAGCGAGAACAGGACGCTATTGTTCACACTCCTGCCAGGGCTAACTCAGAAGAGCTCCGACGACAGCAGTCGCAAAATACTGCTAAACGCGCTACTTGGAGGGCGGATGAAAGAAATCGTAGACCAGAGCGAGAACTGGACGCTATAGTTCTAGGGCTTGCCATGGCTAACTCCGAGGGGCGCCGAGGACAGCAGTCGCAAAATACTGCTAATCGCGCTACCTGCAGGCGGGTGAAGGAAATCGCAGATCAGAGCGAGAACATGACGCTTTAGTTCTCGGGCTAGCCAGGGCTAACTCCGGGGAGCGCCGAGGACAGCAGTCGCAAAATACTGCTGCGCTACCTGGAGGGCGGATGAAGAAGACAGCAGTCGCAAAAAACTGCTAATCGCGTAACCTATAGGCCGGATGAAGGAAATCGAAAACCAGAGCGAGAACAAGACGTTATAGCTCACGGGCTTGCCAGGGCTTAGTCCGAGGAGCGCCGACGACAGCAGTCGCAAAATACTACAAGTCGTGCCTGGAGGGCGGATGTAGGAGATCGCAGATCAGAGCGAGAACAGAACGCTATAGGTCACGATCTTGCCAGGGCTAACTCCGAGCAGCGCCGACGACAGCAGCCGCAAAATACTGCTAATCGCGCTACCTGGAGGGCAGTTGAAGGAAATCGCAGACCAGAGCGAGAACAGCACTTCATAGCTCACGATCTTGCCAGGGCTAACTCCGAGGAGCGCCGACGACAGCAGCCGCAAAATACTGCTAATCGCGCTACCTGAAGGGCGGATAAAGCAATTCGCGGACCAGAGCGAGAACAGCACTCTATAGCTCACGCTGTTACCAGGGCTAACTCCGAGGAGCGCCGACGAAAGCAGTCGCAAAATACTGCTAATCGCGCTAACTAGAGGGCGGATGAAGGAAATTTCAAACCAGAGCCAGAACAGGACGCTTTAGCTCACGGTCTTGACAGGGCTAACTCCTTGGAGCGCCGAGGACACCATTCGCAAAATACTGCTAATCGCGCTACCTGGAGGGCGGATGAAAGAAAACGCTGACCAGAACGAGACGCCTCCGAGGAGCGCCGACGACAGCATTCGCAAAATACTGCTAATCGCGCTACCTGAAGGACAGATGAAGGAAATCGCAGATCAGAGCGAGAACAGAAAGCTATAGGTCACGATCTTGCCAGGGCTAACTCCGAGGAGCGCCGACGACAGCAGTCGCAAAATACTGCAAGTCGCGCCTGGAGGGCGGATAAAGGAAATAGCAAACCAGAGCGAGAACAGGACGCTATTGTTCACACTCCTGCCAGGGCTAACTCAGAAGAGCTCCGACGACAGCAGTCGCAAAATACTGCTAAACGCGCTACTTGGAGGGCGGATGAAAGAAATCGTAGACCAGAGCGAGAACTGGACGCTATAGTTCTAGGGCTTGCCAGGGCTAACTCCGAGGGGCGCCGAGGACAGTAGTCGCAAAATACTGCTAATCGCGCTACCTGGAGGCGGATGAAGGAAATCGCAGATCAGAGCGAGAATAGGACGCTTTAGTTCTCGGGCTTGCCAGGGCTAACTCCTAGGAGCGCCGAGGACAGCAGTCGCAAAATACTGCTGCGCTACCTGGAGGGCGGATGAAGAAGACAGCAGTGGCAAAAAATGTTATTCGCGTAACCTAGAGGCCGGATGAAGGAAGTCGAAAACCAGAGCGAGAACAGGACGTTATAGCTCACGGGCTTACCAGGGCTTACTTCGAGGAGCGCCGACGACAGTAGTCGCAAAATATTGCTAATCGCGCTACCTGGAGGGCGGATAAAGAAAATCGCAGAACAGAGCGAGAACAGGTCGCTATTGCTGACGCTCTTGCCAGGGCTAACTCCGAGCAGCGCCGACGACAGCAGCCGCAAAATACTGCTAATCGCACTACCTAAAGGGCGGATGAAGCAATTCGCAGACCAGAGCGAGAACAGCACTCTATAGCTCACGCTGTTGCCAGGGCTAACTCCGAGGAGCGCCGACGAAAGCAGTCGCAAAATACTGCTAATCGCGCTAACTGGAGGGCGGATGAAGGAAATTGCAGACCAAAGCGAGAACAGGACGCTTTAGCTCACGGTCTTGCCAGGGCTAACTCCGTGGAGCGCCGAGGACAGCAGTCGCAAAATACTGCTAATCGCGCTACCTGGAGGGCGGATGAAAGAAAACGCTGACCAGAGCGAGACGCCTCCGAGGAGCGCCAACGACAGCAGTCGCAAATACTGCTAATCGCGCTACCTGGAGGGCAGTTGATGGAAATCGCGGACCAGAGCGAGAACAGGACGCTATAGCTCACGATCTTGCCAGGGCTAACTCCGAGGAGCGCCGACGACAGCAGTCGCAAAATACTGCTAGTCGCGCTACCTGAAGGGCGAATGAAGCAATTCGCAGACCAGAGCGAGAACAGTACTCCATAGCTCACACTGTTGCCAGGGCTAACTCCGAGGAGCGCCGACGAAAGCAGTCGCAAAATACTGCTAATCGAGCTAACTAGAGGGCGGATGAAGGAAATTGCAGACCAGAGCGAGAACAGGACGCTTTAGCTCACGGTCTTGCAAGGGCTAACTCCGTGGAGCGCCGAGGACACCATTCGCAAAATACTGCTAATCGCGCTACCTGGAGGGCGGATGAAAGAAAACGCTGACCAGAACGAGACGCCTCCGAGGAGCGCCGACGACAGCATTCGCAAAATACTGCTAATCGCGCTACCTGAAGGACAGATGAAGGAAATCGCAGATCAGAGCGAGAACAGAACGCTAAAGGTCACGATCTTGCCAGGGCTAACTCCGAGGAGCGCCGACGACAGCAGTCGCAAAATACTGCAAGTCGTGCCTGGAGAGCGGATGAAGGAAATCGCAGACCAGAGCGATAACAGGACGCTATTGTTGACACTCCTGCCAGGGCTAACTCAGAAGAGCTCCGACGACAGCAGTCGCAAAACACTGCTAAACGCGCTACCTGGAGGGCGGATGAAGGAAATCGCAGATCAGAGCGAGAACGTGACGCTTTAGTTTTCGGGCTTGCCAGGGCTAACTCCGAGGAGCGCCGAGGACAGCAGTCGCAAAATACTGCTAATCGCGCGACCTGGAGGGTGGATGAAGAAGACAGTAGTCGCAAACAACTGCTAATCGCGTAACCTGGAGGCCGGATGAAGGAAATCGAAAACCAGAGCGAGACCAGGACGCTATAGCTCACGGGCTTGCCAGGGCTTACTCCGAGGAGCGCCGACAACAGCAGTCGCAAAATACTGTTAATCGCGCGACCTGGAGGGCGGTTGAAGAAAATCGCTGACAAGAGCGAGAACAGGTCGCTATTGCTCACGCTCTTGCCAGGACTAACTCCGAGCAGCCCCGACGACAGCAGCCGCAAAATACTGCTAATCGCGTTACCTGGAGGGCGGATGAAGCAATTCGCAGACCAGAGCGAGAACAGCACTCTATAGCTCACGCTGTTGCCAGGGCTAACTCCGAGGAGCGCCGACGAAAGCAATCGCACAATATTGCTAAACGCGCTAACTAGAGAGCGGATGAAGGAAATTGCAGACCAGAGAGAGAACAGGACGCTTTAGCTCACGGTCTTGCCAGGGCTAACTCCGTGGAGCGCCGAGGACAGAAGTCGCAAAATACTGCTAATCGCGCTACCTGGAGGGCGGATGAAAGAAAACGCTGACCAGAACGAGACGCCTCCGAGGAGCGCCGACGACAGCATTCGCAAAATACTGCTAATCGCGCTACCTGAAGGACAGATGAAGGAAATCGCAGATCGGAGCGAGAACAGAACGCTATAGGTCACGATCTTGCCAGGGCTAACTCCGAGGAGCGCCGACGACAGCAGTCGCAAAATACTGCTAATCGCGCTACCTGAAGGGCGGATGAAGCAATTCGCAGACCAGAGCGAGAACAGCTCTCTATAGCTCACGCTGTTACCAGGGCTAACTCCGAGGTGCGCCGACGAAAGCAGTCGCAAAATACTGCTAATCGCGCTAACTAGAGGGCGGATGAAGGAAATTTCAGACCAGAGAGAGAACAGGACGCTTTAGCTCACGGACTTGGAAGGGCTAACTCCTTGGAGCGCCGAGGACACCATTCGCAAAATACTGCTAATCGCGCTACCTGGAGGGCGGATGAAAGAAAACGCTGACCAGAACGAGACGCCTCCGAGGAGCGCCGACGACAGCATTCGCAAAATACTGCTAATCGCGCTACCTGAAGGACAGATGAAGGAAATCGCAGATCAGAGCGAGAACAGAACGCTAAAGGTCACGACTCCGAGGGAGCGCCGACGACAGCAGTCGCAAAATACTGCAAGTCGTGCCTGGAGGGCGGATGAAGGAAATCGCAGACCAGAGCGATAACAGGACGCTATTGTTCACACTCCTGCCAGGGCTAACTCAGAAGAGCTCCGACGACAGCAGTCGCAAAACACTGCTAAACGCGCTATCTGGAGGGCGGATGAAGGAAATCGCAGATCAGAGCGAGAACGTGACGCTTTAGTTTTCGGGTTTGCCAGGGCTAACTCCGAGGAGCGCCGAGGACAGCAGTCGCAAAATACTGCTAATCGCGCGACCTGGAGGGTGGATGAAGAAGACAGTAGTCGCAAACAACTGCTAATCGCGTAACCTGGAGGCCGGATGAAGGAAATCGAAAACCAGATCTAGACCAGGACGCTATAGCTCACGGGCTTGCCAGGGCTTACCTCCGAGGAGCGCCGACAACAGCAGTCGCAAAATACTGTTAATCGCGCGACCTGGAGGGCGGTTGAAGAAAATCGCTGACAAGAGCGAGAACAGGTCGCTATTGCTCACGCTCTTGCCAGGACTAACTCCGAGCAGCCCCGAAGACAGCAGCCGCAAAATACTGCTAATCGCGCTAACTAGAGAGCGGATGAAGGAAATTGCAGACCAGAGAGAGAACAGGACGCTTTAGCTCACGGTCTTGCCAGTTCTAACTCCGTGGAGCGCCGAGGTCAGAAGTCGCAAAATACTGCTAATCGCGCTACCTGGAGGGCGGATGAAAGAAAACGCTGACCAGAACGAGACGCCTCCGAGGAGCGCCGACGACAGCATTCGCAAAATACTGCTAATCGCGCTACCTGAAGGACAGATGAAGGAAATCGCAGATCGGAGCGAGAACAGAACGCTATAGGTCACGATCTTGCCAGGGCTAACTCCGAGGAGCGCCGACGACAGCAGTCGCAAAATACTGCTAATCGCGCTACCTGAAGGGCGGATGAAGCAATTTGCAGACCAGAGCGAGAACAGCACTCTATAGCTCACGCTGTTACCAGGGCTAACTCCGAGGTGCGCCGACGAAAGCAGTCGCAAAATACTGCTAATCGCGCTAACTAGAGGGCGGATGAAGGAAATTTCAGACCAGAGAGAGAACAGGACGCTTTAGCTCACGGTCTTGCCAGGGCTAACTCCGTGGAGCGCCGAGGACAGCAGTCGCCAAATACTGCTAATCGCGCTACCTGGAGGGCGGATGAAAGAAAACGCTGACCAGAACGAGACGCCTCCGAGGAGCGCCGACGACAGCATTCGCAAAATACTGCTAATCACGCTACCTGAAGGACAGATGAAGGAAATCGCAGATCGGAGCGAGAACAGGACGCTTTAGCTCACGGTCTTGACAGGGCTAACTCCGTGGAGCGCCGAGGACAGCAGTCGCAAAATACTGTTAATCGCGCTACCTGGAGGGCGGTTGAAAGAAAACGCTGACCAGAACGAGACGCCTCCGAGGAGCGCCGACGACAGCATTCGCAAAATACTGCAAGTCGTGCCTGGAGGGCGGATGAAGGAAATCGCAGACCAGAGCGATAACAGGACGCTATTGTTCACACTCCTGCCAGGGCTAACTCAGAAGAGCTCCGACGACAGCAGTCGCAAAACACTGCTAAACGCGCTACGTGGAGGGCGGAAGAAGGAAATCGCAGATCAGAGCGAGAACAGAACGCTATAGGTCACGATCTTGCCAGGGCTAACTCCGAGCAGCGCCGACGACAGCAGCCGCAAAATACTGCTAATTGCACTACCTGGAGGGCAGTTGAAGGAAATCGCAGACCAGAGCGAGAACAGCACTTCATAGCTCACGATCTTGCCAGGGCTAACTCCGAGGAGCGCCGACGACAGCAGCCGCAAAATACTGCTAATCGCGCTACCTGAAGGGCGGATAAAGCAATTCGCGGACCAGAGCGAGAACAGCACTCTATAGCTCACGCTGTTACCAGGGCTAACTCCGAGGAGCGCCGACGAAAGCAGTCGCAAAATACTGCTAATCGCGCTAACTAGAGGGCGGATGAAGGAAATTTCAGACCAGAGCCAGAACAGGACGCTTTAGCTCACGGTCTTGACAGGGCTAACTCCTTGGAGCGCCGAGGACAGCAGTCGCAAAATACTGCTAATCGCGCTACCTGGAGGGCGGATGAGAAGAAAACGCTGACCAGAACGGGGCCTTTTCGGGGGGGGCGGGAGGAAACATTCGCAAAATACTGCTAATTGCGCTACCTGAATGACAGATGAAGGAAATCGCAGATCAGAGCGAGAACAGAAAGCTATAGGTCACGATCTTGCCAGGGCTAACTCCGAGCAGCGCCGACGACAGCAGTCGCAAAATACTGCAAGTCGCGCCTGGAGGGCGGATAAAGGAAATAGCAAACCAGAGCGAGAACAGGACGCTATTGTTCACACTCCTGCCAGGGCTAACTCAGAAGAGCTCCGACGACAGCAGTCGCAAATTACTGCTAAACGCGCTACTTGGAGGGCGGATGAAAGAAATCGTAGACCAGAGCGAGAACTGGACGCTATAGTTCTCGGGCTTGCCAGGGCTAACTCCGAGGAGCGCCGAGGACAGCAGTCGCAAAATACTGCTGCGCTACCTGGAGGGCGGATGAAGAAGACAGCAGTGGCAAAAACTGTTATTCGCGTAACCTAGAGGCCGGATGAAGAAGTCGAAAACCAGAGCGGAACAGGACGTTATAGCTCACGGGCTTACCAGGGCTTTACTTCGAGGAGCGCCGACGACAGTAGCGCAAATATTGCTAATCGCGCTACCTGGAGGGCGGATAAAGAAAATCGCAGAACAGAGCTGACGCTCTTGCCAGGGCTAACTCCGAGGAGCGCCGACAACAGCAGTCGCAAAATACTGTTAATCGCGCGACCTGGAGGGCGGTTGAAGAAAATCGCTGACAAGAGCGAGAACAGGTCGCTATTGCTCACGCTCTTGCCAGGACTAACTCCGAGCAGCCCCGACGACAGCAGCCGCAAAATACTGCTAATCGCGCTAACTAGAGAGCGGATGAAGAAAATTGCAGACCAGAGAGAGAACAGGACGCTTTAGCTCACGGTCTTGCCAGTTCAACTCCGTGGAGCGCCGAGGACAGAAGTCGCAAAATACTGCTAATCGCGCTACCTGGAGGGCGGATGAAAGAAAACGCTGACCAGAACGAGACGCCTCCGGGGAGCGCCGACAGCATTCGCAAAATACTGCTAATCGCGCTACCTGAAGGACAGATGAAGGAAATCGCAGATCGGAGCGAGAACAGAACGCTATAGGTCACGATCTTGCCAGGGCTAACTCTGACGGAGCGCCGACGACAGCAGTCGCAAAATACTGCTAATCGCGCTACCTGAAGGGCGGATGAAGCAATTCAGACAGAGCGAGAACATCACTCTATAGCTCACGCTGTTACCAGGGCTAATTCCGAGGTGCGCCGACGAAAGCAGTCGCAAAATACTGCTAATCGCGCTAACTAGGGGGCGGATGAAGGAAATTTCAGACCAGAGAGAACAGGACGCTTTAGCTCACGGTCTTGACAGGGCTAACTCCGTGGAGCGCCGAGGACAGCAGTCGCAAAATACTGCTAATCGCGCTACCTGGAGGGCGGTTGAAAGAAAACGCTGACCAGAACGAGACGCCTCCGAGGAGCGCCGACGACAGCATTCGCAAAATACTGCTAATCGCGCTACCTGGAGGGCAGTTGAAGGAAATCGCGGACCAGAGCGAGAGCAGGACGCTATAGCTCACGATCTTGCCAGGGCTAACTCGGAGGAGCGCCGACGACAGCAGTCGCAAAATACTGCAAGTCGTGCCTGGAGGGCGGATGAAGGAAATCGCAGACCAGAGCGAGAACAGGACGCTATTGCTCAAACTCCCCCGCCTGAAGAGCTCCGACGACAGCAGTCGCAAAATACTGCTAATCGCGCTACTTGGAGGGCGGATGAAAGAAATCGTAGACCAGAGCGAGAACAGGACGCTATAGTTCTGAGGGCTTGCCAGGGCTAACTCCCAGGGCGCGGGGACAGCAGTCGCAAAATACTGCTAATCGCGCTACCTGGAGGCGGATGAAGGGTTCTACTCTGCCAGGGCTAACTCAGAAGAACTCCGACGACAGCAGTCGCAAAACACTGCTAAACGCGCTACCTTGAGGGCGGAAAAAAGAAACGCAGATCAGAGCGAGAACGTGACGCTTTAGTTTTCGGGCTTGCCAGGGCTAACTCCGAGGAGCGCCGAGGACAGCGGTCGCAAAATACTGTTAATCGCGCGACCTGGAGGGCGGTTGAAGAAAATCGCTGACAAGAGCGAGAACAGGTCGCTATTGCTCACGCTCTTGCCAGGACTAACTCCGAGCAGCCCCGACGACAGCAGCCGCAAAATACTGCTAATCGCGCTAACTAGAGAGCGGATGAAGGAAATTGCAGACCAGAGAGAGAACAGGACGCTTTAGGCTCACGGTCTTGCCAGTTCTAACTCCGTGTTGCGCCGAGGACAGAAGTCGCAAAATACTGCTAATCGCGCTACCTGGAGGGCGGATGAAAAGAAAACGGCCGAGAGAGAGAAGCCTCCAGGGAGCGCCGACGACAGCATTCGCAAAACACTGCTAATCGCGCTACCTGAAGGACAGATGAAGGAAATCGCAGATCGGAGCGAGAACAGAACGCTATAGGTCACGATCTTGCCAGGGCTAACTCCGAGGAGCGCCGACGACAGCAGTCGCAAAATACTGCTAATCGCGCTACCTGAAGGGCGGATCAAGCAATTCGCAGACCAGAGCGAGAACAGCACTCTATAGCTCACGCTGTTACCAGGGCTAACTCCGAGGTGCGCCGACGAAAGCAGTCGCAAAATACTGCTAATCGCGCTAACTAGAGGGCGGATGAAGGAAATTTCAGACCAGAGAGAGAACAGGACGCTTTAGCTCACGGTCTTGGGGGGCTAACTCCGTGAAGCGCCGAGGACAGCAGTCGCAAAATACTGCTAATCGCGCTACCTGGAGGGCGGATGAAAGAAAACGCTGACCAGAACGAAGACGCCTCCGAGGAGCGCCGACGACAGCATTCGCAAAATACTGCTAATCACGCTACCTGAAGGACAGATGAAGGAAATCGCAGATCGGAGCGAGAACAG
>JAECXW010000499.1:0-133297 GCA_018153365.1 Drosophila fuyamai
TTGGGATGGACTCTATCGATAGGTTAGGACGATAGAGCGATAGTTTTGGTGGCGCCCCCTTCTGCTCATGCCTTGGCTATCTAGCTATTTAAACTAACCCGGTTCGCTCTGGGAATGGCTAGGATGGCCTTGGATTCGTCCATTGACCCACTTTTGGGAGAGGGAAAGGGAAGATGGCGTGATGAGCATGACATTGCGTAGGTCAGGAATAGGATTTAGTTGCTGCCGGAGATCAAAGCAATGAAGACAGAGTTCTTCGTATTTCTTTTGTGTTGTGTGTGATACAAAAAAAAAGTAGGGGTACGAAAAGTGCTAGTGTCCTGTGGAAATTAAGGAGATATTTATTTATTTTAGGTCCACCATAGGGCCCCGGCAGTTTTCTTTGATTTTCGGAATTTTTGTATCGGAGGAAGGGCAGCAGCCCTCGTGGGAGTACTCCGCTACCAGTAGCAGCATCAGCAACAGGCTGCAGTAGCAGCAGCAGCAGCAGTAGCAACAGCCACAGGCACAGTAACCGCCATCACCATCAACCAACACCGCCGCAGACAGTTAGGTTATTTAACCAACAAAATTCCACTTTACCTCAGTGAGTCCGTTCCGACATGTATAACCCGAGCAGCACCACGTCGCGACCACGACGCGACTCCCCTACCATGCGGCGTTGAGAGGCACCGCCATCATTCCCGCCTTTGTCACCGTTCCATCGTGGTGTTCCAGGCCATTATTGCCGCTGGCCTCCGTTGAAGTGCGCCTCGGCCGGGGCATATTCTGCCGGTGCCTAGCCCAGAAGTGGCTAAAAAAATCATGAATTATATTTAAATAATGGGTATATTTAATAATTTATTTTACATATGTACTTACCGTTGTTGACCTGTGAATCCGGTCTTAGACCCGAAAACCTTAGTTGTCCTCGTGTCGCCTGTAAAAAAAGGGTCGCGATGGTTAGTTTTCGGCGGGATAGATTACAGCGGTTATTACTTACCATTTGGCCTGTCCCTTCTTTTCCCCAGGAGCTCCTCAGGAATAGGTGACCCGACACACTAACAGTGTGTGCCTTTTTGTGCGCCTCGTTCACTGCGAGTTCCACCAATAAGTGACTGGTGGAACATTATTTACGCGGCGCCTGTAACCACGAGGGAAGGTAACTTTCCGCTTTGACCGGTTAAATTTGAAGATGGTGGCCAAGTTTGGTCGTAAAGGCTGAGAAAGGATGAATTAGTTATAGGAGAGCCATTATAGCAATGTATAGCATAGGTACTTACTGTGGATATTAAATGTACATATGTATCTAGAAACTGAAATGTTCGAGTGAGTTGTCGTTGTGGGGGAGATGGAGCTGTCCTAGTCGCGAGAAGTGACTTGGACCAACTGGAATTTGGGTGATGCCGCCGCAGAATCCTCTGGGGCATCCTTGGTTGGGTGGGCGTGCTTGGCTAGGTCATCGATAGCCACCAAAACACCATATTTTTCCCGTCATCTATAATTATTTACGTTGTTTACCTTTGTTTGTTTTGTTTGTGATTATTAATTAATTTGTGATGTGAGACCGTGTAGTCATCGAGGTTTATGTTGCGGGCTGTGGCATAAGGGGGGAATCCGGCCCGAGATAAGACTGAGCTAGCGGCACTGCCAAAGGACAAAAAAGCAGTGGCGCCCAAATTAAACAATAAAATTGTCGAGGCGACGACGTCTCGCCATTTGATGGCCCTGACTCCCCTCGTTGTCCTTAACGGTGGCTTGCAACATAGGTTGCAATTGCATCGGGAGTGATGACGGGGAAGTCAAACGGCAAACCGAAAAACACAGAACGGGAGGCTGGTCAGCAAATATTGCCGACAAATTGCTCCTGGTCACAGGTTTACCAGTAAACCAGTGATGGCATCCCGGCAAAAGCCAGGTTTTGCATGACGGGGTACATCGTGATAGCGTACACTGAAATAAATCTGTGATAAATTCTGTGATAAGAGTAGGTTAAAAAGCTTGTTTTTTGTTTATTTATGTACAATTTTGTTTAGATTAGAATGTCTTTAATTCCTGGGTTTTTCTCCCCGTCCTAAATTTCTAATTTTATGTCGGTTATAAAATAGAAAATGCCTATGGGAAGGAAATGCCAGCAGGAGTAATAACCAGCCAAAGTCCCTAACTGGCGGCTATCACCACGAGTGATAGCCAGTTCAGTTGACGAACGGCTAGGAGGTGACGGGAAATATGGGTTTGGAGAAAGCGCAGGACGAGTTAGGTCGGAAGTCCACCGGCGAGGGTCAGTTCCATCTCCCCATGTTAAAAAAAAACTGAAAAGATAAATAGGAAATTTTGTATTGGTGGTGCATGATTGTGATTAGGGAAGTTTAAGTCATTGTTATATATTTTCGCTGTTATTTATTATCATATTTATTTATTCTTATTTATTTATTTATTATATTATTTATTATATTATTTATTATATTATTTGTTAGTTACGGGTGACGCAGTTATTTATAAAATAAAAAGGCGTGAAAGCAGGTCCATGGATAGATATCCAGGTTATAGGCACGGCCACCAGCTAAGGTCGATGGGTCCTCCCGGCGACGAAGAAGACGCACTCTGGTCCACTGACGTAGAGGGTGCTGCAGGGCACCCGCGGGTATCTCTGGCTGGGGGTTTACCCAGAACGCCAATAGGCGGTGGTCCGGTGGATCGGATTAGGGATCAACCGGCGGATCTCGCACAGCATCATTCGCCAGAACCGATTGTCGATTGTCGAGGCGCAGGATAAATTGCTGATTCCGGAGCAGAAGAATCCTCAGGAGGAGGGCCTGGAACGAGATTCAGCAGCTGAGTCGGTGGTAAATGCCGCTCTGGCACAAGCGGCGCAGACCTATCGCGCGTCCCAGGAGTCGGGAGTTAGCCAGACGTTGAGGGAGGAGATCCGAAACGGCTTCATGGACATGATGAAGTTGCTGAACGACGTCCTTAAGCCAGCAGAGAGCAGACCGCAGCCGCTACAGGAGAGCGAGAATCGCCAAGGATCGATGGTGCCCAGGCCGACGCGTCCAGAAGCCGTCGCAAATGGTCCAGTGGGAGAAGTCCAACAGCGGCAGGAGACGGACAGATTCATCCGAAGGCCTCCGGCCACTGGTGAACGACTCTGCGGGGATCGACAGCAGCCTGAGCCAAGAACCGGAGTACGATCCAGCAGGCCCGGATTATCGCCACGGACGGCAATGGCGTATCGAGGATCGCAGAGCTACGGATTTCCGGGACGAGCCGCGGCTTTACGCCAACTCGAGAGCTGGCAACGGGAACCGGTATATCCGAGTGGACCGTTGGAATGTTTCCTTCGACGGCGAGGACGACCGTAATTCCGTCGACGATTTCGTGTTCCGTCTGGAGTTTCTGCAGCGGCAACACCAGTGTCCGTGGAATGAAGTTCTGCGAAACTTCCATGCCCTCCTATCGAGCAGAGCAAAGGAGTGGTACTGGGTACATGTCCGCCAATCCAGAGTAGACACTTGGGGCCAGCTGCGCAGGGCTTTGATGGATCGGTTCCGTGGTCACCAGACGGAACACGAAAGGATGCAGGAGCTACTACAGCGTGAGCAGCAGCCGGGTGAAGGCGTGGATAATTACATCCATGCAATGCAGCATCTAGTCTCCCGCTTAAAAAAACCAGCAGTTGGTGAAGGTGGTCAAGAAAGGCTTGAGGGATGGTATAGCCAGGTTTGTCTACGCGATGGATATACTCACGGTGGACGAACTTCGGGAGGAGTGCGTCGAAGTGGAGAAACACTTCGGTCGTCGAGGGCGCGCTGCTTACGGGCAGGTGAACAAGTTGCAGGTCAGCGAGGCGCGCATACCGGACGAAGTCGACGAGCAGCAAATCCTCGAAGTGGACGAGCTTCGTGGAAGGCCGAGAAATCCATTCAAGTCAGGCTGTTGGAATTGCGGTGCCCGCGGTGCACGGATTCCGAGACTGCCCGTCCGCGGAGTGGAAAAAGTTTTGTTTTAAGTGCGGCAGACCGGACACAATCACTCCAAAATGCCCTGAGTGTGCGGAAAACGGCCGACTGGGCAGTCAAAAAGTGGGAGGGACTCGCCCAGATTGGAATCCCACGAAGTAGTTAGTAAAATAGATACCAATAATAACGTATTTAGCAAGTCTGTTAGGAATAAGTGTTCATTAAGAAACCTACCGGCGTAGGAACGGCTACGGAGGCGCGAAATAGGATTTTTGCAGAACATCAGCTGAGTGGCATGCGTATGGTCTCACGGAAAGTCCAGAAGGCAAGGGAACGCTTCAGGATAAGGAGATCCCGGCGACGAGAGGTGGTGGCCGCCGTGAAGCGCATCGATTCCGGCGATCCTAGACCCTTTGCCGACGTGGAGGTTATGGGCCAGCTGCTCACAGGCTTGGTGGACATGGGGGCCAGTGTAAGCGTGCTGGGCAAAGGTTGCCGAGAGCTCGTAGAAACGCTGGGGGTGACTGCTCAACCGTATTTCTCAGTAGTCCGGACGGCTTCTGGCGAGGATCAAACAATTATTGGACGCGCGGAGCTGCCTGTGATATACAAAGGCGTGAGTAAGATGGTCATGTTCTACCTTTGCCCATACCTGGAACCATCAGCGTACTTCGGAGTCGACTTCCTGGAGTCTTTCTGCGGAGGAAAAGGAAGCATTAGAAAAGGTCAAGGAGGAATTTCTTACCTTTGAACGGGATGGCCTCGGAACCACCAGCGTGGAAAGGCATTCCATTGAGTTGATAGAGGGAGCCCGGGTGTTCAAAGATCGTCCGTATCCGATGTCTCCGGCGAAACAGAGAGTAGTCGAGGATGAAATCGATAAGATGCTGGAACTGGGTGTCATCGAAGAGAGCAAAAGCCCTTGGAGCAACCGCACAACGGTGGTGTCGAAGCCAGGGAAAGACCGGTTCTGTCTGGATGCCCGTAAGCTGAACGCACTGACTGTTAAGGATGCGTATCCTCTGCCAAGTATTGATGGAATCCTCTCCAGGATAGATCAGACGCATTACAACTCCAGCGTAGACCTCAAGTTTGCATTTTGGCAGATCGAACTGGAGGACAGGAGCAAGGAGTACACGGCGTTCACGGTTCCAGGCAGACCGTTGTACCAGTTTCGAATGATGTCATTTGGGCTGTGCAACGCGGCGCAACGCTTGGTGCGTCTTATGGATCGGGTGATACCAGCGGAGCTCAGATCCAACGTCTTCGTATACCTGGATGATCTGCTAATCCTCGCTCCAGATTTTCAGACGCACTTGAGGTACTTGCTGCGCGTAGCCCAAAGTCTGAAAGCAGCCGGTTTGACAATAGGGTTACAAAAGTCGAAGTTTTGTTTCAAGTCTCTGACTTACCTGGGGTTTATAGTCGGAGGAGGTCTCCTGCGGATGGATCCTGGCCTAATTTCAGCAATTCAGAAGATGCCTTACCCGAAATCCAAGAAGGAAGTTCGAGCCTTCCTCGGCACGGCTGGGTGGTATCGGCGGTTCGTTAAGAACTTCGCCACGCTGGCTGCACCGCTCTCCGAGGTCTTGAAGAAGACTGGAAGCACCAGGTTTTCAATGAAACCCAGTGCCACACAAGCAGTCGATGACCTAAAGCTGGCCTTGACGAGCGCGCCGGTCCTGGTTCATGCGGACTTCAAGAAGCATTTTTTATCCAGTGCGACGCATCTCACGTTGGCGTCGGCGCAGTATTGTTTCAGCGGAACCAGGACGGGGACGAGCAACCCATCGCGTTATTCTCAGCCAAGATGAACAAGCACCAGGTCCACTACTCGGTCACTGAGAAGGAGTGCCTGGCGGCCATCCTAGCCATTCGGAAGTTCAGACCGTATGTGGAAGGGATGCCGTTCACATGCATAACCGATCACGCCAGCCTGAAATGGTTGATGACGATGAAGGATCTGTCAGGACGTCTCGCGAGGTGGTCTCTCCAGCTGCAGGGTTATGATTTCAGTATTGAGCATTGTAAAGGCAGCGAGAACGTAGTTGCAGATACGCTATCCCGCTGCATTGACGAAGTCCTCGTTGATCCGACGGAATTACTGGGATTCGAGACGACCGAATTTGCTGCAGAGGATTACTTGGAGTTAGTGCAAGACGTGGAGTCCAACAGGAAGCACTTATCGGACCTAAAGGTGGACAGCGGACTGATCTTCAAGCGCATTGGGACTCCGAATCTGGACGACGAACTGGAAGGATCCGAGTGGAAGCTGTGGATACCACAGAGCCTGACGCACAGCTTGGTAGAGCGTGCCCATTCGGACCCCAAGGCTGGCCATGGTGGAATGGCGAAAACATTGGAGACCCTGCGACGCCAGTTCTAATGGCCGGGGATGACGATACAGGTTCGCGACTACGTCCGGGCTTGCGAGGTGTGCAAGGAGTCCAAAGCGCCTAACTTCAGGATGCGGGTAGGAATCGGAAAAAGGGTAGAGACGGAAAGGCCATTCCAGAAACTCTATATCGATTTCCTGGGCAAATATCCGAGGTCCAAGAATGGTCACGCGTGGATATTTATCGTAGTGGACCATTTCTCCAAGCATACCTTCCTGAAGGCCATGAAGGAGGCGACAACGTTGAACGTAGTGAACTTTCTGGTAAACGAAGTATTTTACAAGTTCGGTGTGCCTGAAATAATACATTCGGATAATGGAAAGCAGTTTACATCCAAGGCGTTTGAGGAGATGACGGATGGCTTCGGTATCCAGCACATCAAGACTCCGATATACTCACCCCAGAGCAATGCAGCGGAAAGAGTTAACCGTAGTGTCTTGGCAGCAATTCGCAGCTTCTTGGACGGAGGTCACCGTGAATGGGATGCACATCTGCCCGAGATTGAGGTAGCCATCCGGAACACTGTCCACTCAGCCACAAAAGAAGCGCCGTTCTTCACCGTATTCCGCCATCACATGTTCCTCAACGGCTCCAGCTACAAGCTAGCCAGACAACTCAGGTCTCTGTGCGACCACGAGATGGCGGGAATGCAGACCAAGGACAAGCTTCGGGTAATCCATGAGAAAGTTCAGAAGCAACTGGAGGGTGCATACGAGATGAGCCGGCAACGCTACGATAAGCGAGCCCGTATGCTACTCGCCAACCCGAGTCAAGAAGTCTTCCTCCGCAATTTCGTGCTGAGTGACTTCAGCAAATCTTTCAATGCGAAATCCATCGGCAACAATGCATACTTGCTGGAGGACCTCCAAGGCCGCAGTCTCGGAGTGTACCACGCTAAGGATATCCGCCTTTGATCTGGAAGAAGGACACACAAAGTATACAAGTATACGACAAAATCAGGAATACTTCCCGTGATGCGTGGGCCCCGCGTTAGGCGCCGTTCGAACTGCAGGATGATATAAGTGCCGTGTTGATTCCTACCGTATCTCCAAAGCTACCAATTATTTCGTCGTTCTGCTGAGACTCCGGGTAGCGCCTCTCGAAATTTTTGGTTGGTGTTGCAGTTGGAGTCGATATTGGGATGGACTCTATCGATAGGTTAGGATGATAGAGCGATAGTTTTGGTGGCGCCCCCTTCTGCTCATGCCTTGGCTATCTAGCTATTTAAACTAGCCCGGTTCGCTCTGGGTATGGCTAGGATGGCCTTGGATTCGTCCATTGACCCACTTTTGGGAGAGGGAAAGGGAAGATGGCGTGATGAGCATGACATTGCGTAGGTCAGGAATAGGGTTTAGTTGCTGCCGGAGATCAAATCAATGAAGACAGAGTTCTTCGTATTTCTTTTGTGTTGTGTGTGATACAAAAAAAAAAGTCCACCGGGGACCCTAGTACATAGGGCCCCGGCAGTTTTCTTTGATTTTCGGAATTTTTGTCTCGGAGGAAGGGCAGCAGCCCTCGTGGGAGTACTCCGCTACCAGTAGCAGCATCAGCAACAGGCAGCAGTAGCAGCAGCAGCAGCAGTAGCAACAGCCACAGGCACAGTAACCGCCATCACCATCAACCAACACCGCCGCAGACAGTTAGGTTATTTAACCAACAAAATTCCACTTTACCTCGGTGAGTCCGTTCCGGCACGTATAACCCGAGCAGCACCACGTCGCGACCACGACGCGACTCCCCTACCACGCGGCGTTGAGAGGCACCGCCATCATTCCCGCCTTTGTCACCGTTCCATTGTGGTGTTCCAGGACATTATTGCCGCTGTCCTCCGTTGAAGTGCGCCTCGGCCGGGGCATATTTTGCCGGTGCCTAGCCCAGAAGTGGCTAAAAAAATCATGAATTATATTTAAATATACCCATTACTTAATTTACATATGTACTTACCGTGGTTGAACTGTGAATCCGGACTTAGACCCGAAAACCTTAGTTGTCCTCGCGCCTGTAAAAAAAAGGGTCGCGATTGTTAGTTTTCGGCGGGATAGATTACAGCGCTTATTACTTACCATTTGGCCTGTCCCTTCTTTTCCCGAGGAGCTCCTCAGGAATAGGTGACCCGACACACTAACAGTGTGTGCCTTTTTGTGCGCCTCGTTCACTGCGAGTTCCACCAATAAGTGACTGGTGGAACATTATTTACGCGGCGCCTGTAACCTTTGCCGAGGGAAGGTAACTTTCCGCTTTGACCGGTTAAATTTGAAGACGGTGGCCAAGTTTGGTCGTCAAGGCTGAGAAAAGATGAATTAGTTATAGGAGAGCCATTATAGCAATGTATAGCATAGGTACTTACAGTGGATATTAAATGTACATATCTAGAAACTGAAATGTTCGAGTGAGTTGTCGTTGTGGGGGGGATGGAGCTGTCCTAGTCGCGAGGAGTGACTTGGACCAACTGAAATATGGGTGATGTCCCCGCAGAATCCTCCGGGGCATCCTTGGTTGGGTGGGCGTGCTTGGCTAGTTCATCGATAGCCACCAAAACACCATATTTTTCCCGTCATCTATAATTATTTACTTTGTTTACCTTTGTTTGTTTTGTTTGTTAGTGAAGAGCGATTAATTTGTGATGTGAGACCGTGTAGTCATCGACGTTTATGTTGCGGGCTGTGGCATAAGGGGGGAATCCGCCCCGAGATAAGACTGAGCTAGCGGCACTGCCAAAGGACAAAAAAGCAGTTCGGTACATAGTGGCGCCCAATTTAGACAATAAAATTGTCGAGGCGACGACGTCTCGCCATTTGATGGCCCTGACTCCCCTCGTCGTCCCTAACGGTGGCTTGCAACATAGGTTGCAATTGCATCGGGAGTGATGACGGGGAAGTCAAACGGCAAACCGAAAAACACAGAACGGGAGGCTGGTCAGCAAATATTGCCGACAAATTGCTCCTGGTCACAGGTTTACCAGTAAACCAGTGATGGCATCCCGGCAAAAGCCAGGTTTTGCATCACGGGGTACATTGTGATAGCGAGTACACTGAAATAAATCTGTGATAAATTCTGTGATAAGAGTAGGTTAAAAAGCTTGTTTTTTGTGTATCTATGTAAAATTTTGTTTAGATTAGAATGTCTTTAATTCCTGGGTTTTTCTCCCCGTCCTGAATTTCTAATTTTATGTCGGTTATAAACTTAAATGGTAATCGTGACCCGTGGCAACGCCACGCGCTGCACGGTTTCCTCGATGTAAAATAGAAAATGCCGATGGGAAGGAAAAGCCAGCAGGAGAAATAACCAGCCAAAGTCCTTAACTGGCGGCTATCACCACGAGTGATAGCCAGTTCAGTTGACGAACGGCTAGGAGGTGACGGGAAATATGGGTTTGGAGCAAGCGCAGGACGAGTTAGGTCGGAAGTCCACCTTTGAGGGTCAGTTCCATCTCCGCATGTTAAAAAAAAACTGAAAAGATAAATAGGAAATTTTGTATTGGTGGTGCGTGATTGTGATTAGGGAAGTTTGAGTCATTGTTATATATTTTCACTGTTATTTAGTATCATATTTATTTATTCTAATTTATTTATTTATTATATTAATTTACATATTATTTACTATATAATTTATTATTTTATTTTCCCTATTTATCGGCAATTTAATTTATCGTTACGTTATAGTATTTACATTATATTATTTGTTAGTTACGGGTGACGAAGTTATTTAATAAATAAAAAGGGGTGAAAGCAGGTCCATGAATAAAGATCCAGGGTATAGGCACGGCCACCAACTAAGGTCGATGGGTCCTCCCGGCGACAAAGAAGACGCACTCTGGTCCACGGACGTAGAAGGTGCTGCAGGGCTCCCGCGGGTATCTCTGGCTGGGGGTTTACTCAGAACGCCAATAGACGGTGGTCCAGTGGATCGGATTAGGGATCAACCGGCGGATCTCGCACAGCATCATTCGCCCAGAACCCTCGATTTCCGGGCGATCGTCGCAGCAGGATAAATTGCTGATTCCGGAGCAGAAGAATCCTCAGGAGGAGGGCCTGGAACGAGATTCAGCAGCTGAGTCGGCGGTAAATGCCGCTCTGGCACAAGCGGCGCAGACCTATCGCGCGTCCCAGGAGTCGGGAGTTAGCCAGACGTTGAGGGAAGAGATCCGAAACGGCTTCATGGACAAGATGAAGTTGCTGAACGACGTCCTTAAGCCAGCAGAGAGCAGACCGCAGCCGCTACAGGAGAATCGCCAAGGATCGATGGTGCCCAGGCCGACGCGTCCAGAAGCCGTCGCAAATGGTCCAGCGGGAGAAGTCCAACAGCGGCAGGAGACGGACAGATTCATCCGAAGGCCTCCGGAGCTCCGCCTAGGCAGCGACCCCGGCCACCGGTGAACGACTCTGCGGGGATCGACAGCAGCCTGAGCCAAGAACCGGAGTACGATCCAGCAGTCCCGAATGATCGCCACGGACGGCAATGGCGTATCGAGGATCGCAGAGCTACGGATTTCCGGGACGAGCCGAGGCTTTACGCCAACTCGAGAGCTGGCAACGGGAACCGGTATATCCGAGTGGACCGTTGGAATGTTTCCTTCCGCGGCGAGGACGACCGTAATTCCGTCGACGATTTCGTGTTCCGTCTGGAGTTCCTGCAGCGGCAACACCAGTGTCCGTGGAATGAAGTTGTGCGAAACTTCCTCCTATCGGGCAGAGCAAAGGAGTGGTACTGGGTACATGTCCGCCAATCCAGAGTAGACACTTGGGGCCAGCTGCGCAGGGCTTTGATGGATCGGTTCCGTGGTCACCAGACGGAACACGAAAGGATGCACGAGCTACTACAGCGTGAGCAGCAGCCGGGTGAAGGCGTGGATGATTACATCCATGCAATGCAGCAACTAGTCTCCCGCTTAAAAAAACCAATGCCAGAGCGGCAGTTGGTGAAGGTGGTCAAGAAAGGCTTGAGGGATGGTATAGCCAGGTTTGTCTACGCGATGGATATACTCACGGTGGACGAACTTCGGGAGGAGTGCGTCGAAGTGGAGAAACACTTCGGTCGTCGAGGGCGCGCTGCTTACGGGCAGGTGAACAATTTGCGGGTCAGCGAGGCGCGCATACCGGACGAAGTCGACGAGCAGCAAATCCTCGAAGTGGACGAGCTTCGTGGAAGACCGAGAAATCCATTCAAGCCAGGCTGTTTTGCGGTGCCGCGGAGCACGGATTCCGAGACTGCCCGTCCGCGGAGTGGAAAAGGTTTTGTTTTAAGTGCGGCAGACCGGACACAATCACTCCAAAATGCCCTGAGTGTGCGGAAAACGGCCGACTGGGCAGTCAAAAAGTGGGAGGGACTCGCCCAGATTGGAATCCCACGAAGTAGTGACTAAAATAGATACCAATAATAACGTATTATTATTCTGTTAGGAATAATTGTTCATTAAGATACCTACCGGCAGAGGAACGGCTACGGCGATATATGGGGGCGCGAAATAGGATTTTTGCAGAACATCAGCTGAGTGGCATGCGTATGGTCTCACGGAGAGTCCAGAAGGCGAGGGAACGCTTCAGGATAAGGAGATCCCGGCGACGAGAAGCGCATCGATTCCGGCGATCCTAGACCCTATGCCCACGTGGAGGTTATGGGCCAGCTGCTCACAGGCTTGTTGGACACGGGGGCCAGTGTAAGCGTGCTGGGCAAAGGTTGCCGAGAGCTCATAGAAACGCTGGGGGTGACTGCTCAGCCGTATTTCTCAGTAGTCCGGACGGCTTCTGGCGAGGATCGTTCAATTATTGGACGCGCGGAGCTGCCGGTGAAATACAAAGGCGTGAGTAAGATGGTCATGTTCTACCTTTGCCCATACCTGGAACAAACAGCGCACTTCGGAGTCGACTTCTGGCGGGCATTCGGACTGGCTCCAGCCGTCGTAGGAAACCCGGTGCCGAAAGCCATCAAGGCAGCGGAGGAAATCCATGCCAGCCAGATGGAGCACTACGCCGAGCAGGAGGATGAGGACGATATAAGGGAGAAACCCGAATCCTGGAGTCTTTCTGCGGAGGAAAAGGAAGCATTAGAAAAGGTCAAGGAGGAATTTCTTACCTTTGAACGGGATGGCCTCGGAACCACCAGCGTGGAAAGGCATTCCATTGAGTTGATAGAGGGAGCCCGGGTGTTCAAAGATCGTCCGTATCCGATGTCTCCGGCGAAACAGAGAGTAGTCGAGGATGAAATCGATAAGATGCTGGAACTGGTTGTCATCGAAGAGAGCAAAAGCCCTTGGAGCAACCGCACAACGGTGGTGTCGAAGCCAGGGAAAGACCGGTTCTGTCTGGATGCCCGTAAGCTGAACGCACTGACTGTTAAGGATGCGTATCCTCTGCCAAGTATTGATGGAATCCTCTCCAGGATAGATCAGACGCATTACATCTCCAGCGTAGACCTCAAGTTTGCATTTTGGCAGATCGAACTGGAGGACAGGAGCAAGGAGTACACGGCGTTCACGGTTCCAGGCAGACCGTTGTACCAGTTTCGAATGATGCCATTTGGGCTGTGCAACGCGGCGCAACGCTTGGTGCATCTTATGGATCGGGTGATACCAGCGGAGCTCAGATCCAACGTCTTCGTATACCTAGATGATCTGCTAATCCTCGCTCCAGATTTTCAGACGCACTTGAGGTACTTGCTGCGCGTAGCCCAAAGTCTGAAAGCAGCCGGTTTGACAATAGGGTTACAAAAGTCAAAGTTTTGTTTCAAGTCTCTGACTTACCTGGGGTTTATAGTCGGAGGAGGTCTCCTGCGGATGGATCCTGGACGGGTTTCAGCAATTCAGAAGATGCCTTACCCGAAATCTATGAAGGATGTTCGAGCCTTCCTCGGCACGGCTGGGTGGTATCGGCGGTTCGTTAAGAACTTCGCCACGCTGGCTGCACCGCTCTCCGAGGCCTTGAAGAAGACTGGAAGCACCAGGTTTTCAATGAATCCCAGCGCCACACAAGCAGTCGATGACCTAAAGCTGGCCTTGACGAGCGCGCCGGTCCTGGTTCATGCGGACTTCAAGAAGCATTTTTTTATCCAGTGCGACGCATCTCACGTTGGCGTCGGCGCAGTATTGTTTCAGCGGAACCAGGACGGGGACGAGCAACCCATCGCGTTCTTCTCAGCCAAGATGAACAAGCACGAGGTCCACTACTCGGTCACTGAGAAGGAGTGCCTGGCGGCCATCCTAGCCATTCGGAAGTTCAGGCCGTATGTGGAAGGGATGCCGTTCACATGCATAACCGATCACGCCAGCCTGAAATGGTTGATGACGATGAAGGATCTGTCAGGACGTCTCGCGAGGTGGTCTCTCCAGCTGCAGGGTTATGATTTCAGTATTGAGCATTGTAAAGGCAGCGAGAACGTAGTTGCAGATACGCTATCCCGCTGCATTGACGAAGTCCTCGTTGATCCGACGGAACTACTGGGATTCGAGACGACCGAATTTGCTGCAGAGGATTACTTGGAGTTAGTGCAAGACATGGAGTCCAACAGGAAGCACTTACCGGACCTAAAGGTGGACAGCGGACTGATATTCAAGCGCATTGGGACTCCGAATCTGGACGACGAACTGGAAGGATCCGAGTGGAAGCTGTGGATACCACAGAGCCTGACGCACAGCTTGGTAGAGCGTGCCCATTCGGACCCCAAGGCTGGCCATGGTGGAATGGCGAAAACATTGGAGACCCTGCGACGCCAGTTCTATTGGCCGGGGATGACGATACAGGTTCGCGAATACGTCCGGGCTTGCGAGGTGTGCAAGGAGTCCAAAGCGCCTAACTTGAGGATGCAGGTAGGAATCGGAAAAAGGGTAGAGACGGAAAGGCCATTCCAGAAACTCTATATCGATTTCCTGGGCAAACATCCGAGGTCCAAGAATGGTCACGCGTGGATATTCATCGTAGTGGACCATTTCTCCAAGTATACCTTCCTGAAGGCCATGAAGGAGGCGACAACGTTGAACGTAGTGAACTTTCTGGTAAACGAAGTATTTTACAAGTTCGGTGTGCCTGAAATAATACATTCGGATAATGGAAAGCAGTTTACATCCAAGGCGTTTGAGGAGATGACGGATGGCTTCGGTATCCAGCACATCAAGACTCCGATATACTCACCCCACAGCAATGCAGCGGAAAGGGTTAACCGTAGTGTCTTGGCAGCAATTCGCAGCTTCTTGGACGGAGATCACCGTGAATGGGATGCACATCTGCCCGAGATTGAGGTAGCCATCCGGAACACTGTTCACTCAGCCACAGGAGAAGCGCCGTTCTTCACCGTATTCGGCCATCACATGTTCCTCAACGGTTCTAGCTACAAGCTAGCCAGACAACTCAGGTCTCTGTGCGACCACGGGATGGCGGGAATGCAGACCAAGAACAAGCTTCGGATAATCCATGAGAAAGTTCAGAAGCAACTGGAGGGTGCATACGAGATGAGCCGGCAACGCTACGATAAGCGAGCCCGTACGCTACTCGCGAACCCGGGTCAAGAAGTCTTCCGCCGCAACTTCGTGCTGAGTGACTTCAGCAAATCTTTCAATGCGAAGTTCGCTCGCAAGTTCCTGAAGGCCAGGGTCGTCAAATCCGTCGGCAACAATGCATACTTGCTGGAGGACCTCCAAGGCCGCAGTCTCGGAGTGTACCACGCTAAGGACATCCGCCTTTGATCTGGAAGAAGGACACACAAAGTATACAAGCATACGACAAACTCACGAATACTTCCCGTGATGCGTGGGCCCCGCGTTAGGCGCCGTTCGAACTGCAGGATGATATCAGTGCCGTGTTGATTCCTACCGTATCTCCAAAGCTACCAATTATTTCGTCGTTCTGCTGAGACTCCGGGTAGCGCCTCTCGAAATCTTTGGTTGGTGTTGCAGTTGGAGTCGATATTGGGATGGACTCTATCGATATGTTAGGATGATAGAGCGATAGTTTTGGTGGCGCCCCCTTCTGCTCATGCCATTGGCTATCTAGCTATTTAAACTAGCCCGGTTCGCTCTGGGTATGGCTAGGATGGCCTTGGATTCGTCCATTGACCCACTTTTGGGAGAGGGAAAGGGAAGATGGCGTGATGAGCATGACATTGCGTAGGTCAGGAATAGGGTTTAGTTGCTGCCGGAGATCAAAGCAATGAAGACAGAGTTCTTCGTATTTCTTTTGTGTTGTGTGTGATATAAAAAAAAAGTAGGGGTGCGAAAAGTCCTGTGGAAATTAAGGAGATAATTATTTATTTTAGGTCCACCGGGGACCCTAGTACATAGGGCCCCGGCAGTTTTCTTTGATTTTCGGAATTTTTGTCTCGGAGGAAGGGCAGCAGCCCTCGTGGGAGTACTCCGCTACCAGTAGCAGCATCAACAACAGGCAGCAGTAGAAGCAGCAGCAGCAGAAGCAACAGCCACAGGCACAGTAACCGCCATCACCATCAACCAACACCGCCGCAGACAGTTAGGTTATTTAACCAACAAAATTCCACTTTACCTCGGTGAGTCCGTTCCGGCACGTATAACCCGAGCAGCACCACGTCGCGACCACGACGCGACTCCCCTACCACGCGGCGTTGAGAGGCACCGCCATCATTCCCGCCTTTGTCACCGTTCCATCGTGGTGTTCCAGGCCATTATTGCCGCTGGCCTCCGTTGAAGTGCGCCTCGGCCGGGGCATATTTTGCCGGTGCCTAGCTCAGAAGTGGCTAAAAAAAATATGAATTATATTTAAATAAACCCATTACCTAATTTACATATGTACTTACCGTTGTTGACCTGTGAATCCGGTCTTAGACCCGAAAACCTTAGTTGTCCTCGTGTCGTGTGTAAAAAAAAGGGTCGCGATGGTTAGTTTTCGGCGGGATAGATTACAGCGGTAATTACTTACCATTTGGCCTGTCCCTTCTTTTCCCCAGGAGCTCCTCAGGAATAGGTGACCCGACACACTAACAGTGTGTGCCTTTTTGTGCGCCTCGTTCACTGCGAGTTCCACCAATAAGTGACTGGTGGAACATTATTTACGCGGCGCCTGTAACCTTTGCCGAGGGAAGGTAACTTTCCGCTTTGACCGGTTAAATTTGAAGATGGTGGCCAAGTTTGGTCGTAAAGGCTGAGAAAGGATGAATTAGTTATAGGAGAGCCATTATAGCAATGTATAGCATAGGTACTTACTGTGGATATTAAATGTACATATGTATCTAGAAACTGAAATGTTCGAGTGAGTTGTCGTTGTGGGGGAGATGGAGCTGTCCTAGTCGCGAGAAGTGACTTGTACCAACTGGAATTTGGGTGATGCCGCCGCAGAATCCTCTGGGGCATCCTTGGTTGGGTGGGCGTGCTTGGCTAGGTCATCGATAGCCACCAAAACACCATATTTTTCCCGTCATCTATAATTATTTACGTTGTTTACTTTTGTTTGCTTTGTTTGTTAGTGATGAGCGATTAATTTGTGATGTGAGTCATCGTGTAGTCATCGACGTTTATGTTGCGGGCTGTGGCATAAGGGGGGAATCCGGCCCGAGATAAGACTGAGCTAGCGGCACTGCCAAAGGACAAAAAAGCAGTTCGTAACAAATAGTTTATTTTATTTATAAAAAATTATTCGTAGGGCAACCGGGGTCCCAACACAAAGGTATTAACTTGGAGATTAATTTTGAGATTTGACTTGGAAATTGGCATATATACCCACCTTCGTTCGACCCAGCTACGACATCTGGAGCAGCGCAACTCGCCTTTCTCGGACGCAGCCAACGCTATCCAACATTTCCCGGTGAGTCCGTTCCGGACTATCAAGACCCACTCACTTTGGGGTCGTCAATATGCTAATGCGCGCGGCGTTGAGAAGCACCGCCATCATTCTCGCCTTCGCCACCTTTCCTCGTGGTGTTCTAGGCCCTTATTGCCGCTGGCCTCCGGCAGAGTACTCTTCGGTCGGGGCATATCTTGCCCGGTGCCTCGCATAGAAGTGGCTACAAAATCATAAATGTTAAATTAAATGTGAAAATTACTTTATTTATATGCTTACCGTGTTGACCTGTAAATTTATCCGGACTTAGGCCCGAAAACCTTAATTTGTCCTCGTTATTGCCTGTAAAAAAGGGCCGCGAATACTAGTTTTCGGCGGGATCGCTTACAGCGCATATTACACACCATTTGGCCAGTCCCTTCTTTTCCCCAGGAGCTCCTCAGGATTAGGTGACCCGACACACACATAGTGTGAGCCCTTTGTTTGCGAAGACGGTGTCCAAGTTTGGTCGTAAAAGGCTTAGAAAAGATAAATGAGTTACAAGGAGAGCCATTAATGTTAACATTAGTACTTACGGTGATCATTAAATGCATATAAAGACCGAAATATGCGAGTGAGTTGTCGCTGTGGGGGAGATGGAGCTGTCTTAGTCGCCAGGAGTGACTTTGACCAACTGATCATGGGTGATGCCTCTCCAGAATCCTCCAAGGCATCCTTGGCTGGGTGGGCGTGCTGGGCTAGGTCACCAATAGCCACCAAAACTTTCCATATTTCCCATCACTCGTAATTATTTGCGTTGTTTACTTTTTGTTTGTTTGTTTTGATTGTTAGTGAGGACCGATAGATTTGTGATGTGAGACAGCGTAGTTATCGATGTTTATGTTGTTGAAGCTGTAGGGACATTGGGGGTCCTCGGCCCCAGGGATTCCGGAGCTAGCCGGCGCCGTCCCAGGACAAAATGCAGTTCCATAAAAATTTCATTGTTAACCCTTGTAGAATACTTTGTTTTTATGAGTACACGACAACACTACAAAATTCCTTCGATGAGTGCGGTTCTGGAACGGAACCGTACAAACCGCGCTTCCTGGGAATTGTCGCTGCACTGCGTCCTGACAGTAGCCATACAACATACTCAATGAGGAGAACCCATTTCATACAACGAAAATGGACAAAACAATTTCATAGCGTCATGATACAATGACATTGTTTCAAATATTAGTTCAAGTATTTGTTTTTGATGAGACACGCCCAGGTGCCCCGAAAACGGCTACCAAAAAAAGTTGACAATCTCGTTTTGGCAGATCGCCCATTGAAGATACGCGAGATAGCTGAGACAGTAGGCATGTCTAAAGACCGCGTGGGTCATATCCTGAATGAAATTTTGGGCATGAGAAAGCTGTCGGCGCGATGGGTGCCGCCTTTGCTAACTCCGGACAACAAACGCAACCGTAAGTCCACTTCAGAGCAATGTTTGACGTTGTTTAAGCGCAATCCGAAGAAGTTTCTGAGTCGTTTCGTGACCGTTGACGAAACATGGATTCTCTGATACACACTAAAAACCAAGGAACGGTTTAGTGGACTTCACCCGGCCAACCTGCTCCGAAGAAGGCGAAGACTGTCCCATCAATGAACGAGTTGTTAAGGCTTGTTGCTCAGCGGCCGCAGCTTCCACAGGGGAACCATACCGATCAGCAGCAGCATACGGGTTGGATGCACACGGCACCACAGGCTCCTAGTCTGGTCCAGAAAGGGGCGATTCCGAGGACTGCACCATCAGCAAGTACAATTGGCTCCCGTCCACTGTCACCAAGGGTTCCACCAAAGCCGCCTAGAAGGGCCGTGGAGTCGTTGCAGGTGGAGCAGCAGTCCAGGAAATCCTCCAGATGGTGGACGAGGACCGGAGGGCTTCCGATGTCCGCGAGGAGCCGGGCTTTTATGCCAATACAGGGCCCGGTGGCGGCAGCCAACAGGTTCGCATTGAGCGGTGGGGCGTTGCTTTCGATGGCGAGGACGAGCGAAACTCTGTGGAGGATTTCCTGTTCCGGCTCTAGTTCCTGCAGTGCCAGTACCAGTGCCCTTGGCAAGAGGTGCTCCGACATTTCCATATGCTGCTAACCGGACGGGCACGCGAGTGGTATTGGGTCCACGTGCGTCACTGCAGGGTGGACAGATGGCCACAGCTGCGTGGATAGGTTCCGAGGACACCAGACGGAGCACGACCGGATGCATCAGCTTCTGCAGAGGGATCAACAGCCGAGAGAAGCAGTGCAGGACTATGTCCAAGCGATGCAGCATCTAGCCTCTCGCATAAAAAAACCTCTGTCAGAGCGACAGATGGTAAAAATAATTAAAAGGGCTTGGGAAAGGGTATCGCAAAATTCGTTTACGCAATGGATGTGATGACTGTTGAGTTGAGGGAAGAGTGCTAGGAGGTGGAGCGCAATTTTGGACGACGAGGCCTATGCGCACCCGATACGTTATCCTCCGGATAACCCGAGATCCAGGAGGTGTTTCTCACATTTGAGAAGGATGGTCTGGGAACGACTAATCTGGAGAGGCACACGATCGTGATGATTGAGGAAGCCAAGGTCTTTAAGGATCGGCCGTATCCAATGTCTCCAGCCAAGCAGAAGGTAGTCGAGGATGAAGTGGACAAGATGGTAGCGCTCGGAGTCATCGAGGAGAGCAAGAGCCCGTGGAGCAACCGGACGACGGTAGTGTCGAGACCTGGGAAAGATCGGTTCTGCTTAGACGCCCGCAAATTGAACGATCTGACCATTAAAGACGCTTACCTGCTGCCTAGTATCGACGGATTCCTGTCCAGAATCGACCAAACGTTTTACATATCCAGTGTGAATTTGAAGTTCGCATTCTGGCAGATCGAGTTGGAATCGAAAAGCAAGGAACTGACGGCCTTTACGGTTCCTGGTCGGCCTCTCTATCAGTTCCGGGTGGTGCCCTTCGGACTTCGCAACGCGGCGCAGCGGTTGGTGAGACTCATGGACCGAGTGATCCCAGCTGAGATCCGTTCCAACGTCTTTGTCTACCTAGACGATCTGTTGATACTGGCTCCAGATATTCAGACCCATTTCAGATACCTTCAGCGAGTCGCAGAATGCCTGAAAGCAGCGGGTTTAACCATTGGTATGAGCAAGTCGAAGTTTTGCTTCAAATCATTGACCTACCTGGGTTTTATCGTTGGTGGAGGTCGTCTGCGTATGGATCCAGGACGAGTAGCAGCGATCAGGAAGATGCCAGAGCCTAGGACGATGAAGGAGATGAGAGCGTTCATTGGGACTGCTGGATGGTACCGCCGATTCATAAAGAACATTGCGACGTTGGCCGCCCCGCTCACAGAATCGCTAAAAAAACTGGAAACTCGAAGTTTTCATTCAGTCCAGAGGCCCAGCTAGATGTAGAGTCCTTGAAGATGGCGTTAACGACTGCACCAGTCCTGGTGCATGCGGACTTCAAGAGACGGTTCTTTATTCAGTGCGATGCGTCACACGTCGGAGTCGGGGCGGTGCTTTTCCAGCGAGATGACGACGGACAAGAACAGTCAATTGCCTTTTTCTCGGCCAAGATGAATAAACATCAGGTAAATTACACCGTAACCGAGAAAGAGTGTCTCGCGGCGCTCATGGCCATTCGGAAGTTCCGGCCGTACTTGGAAGGGATGCCATTTACCTGCATCACAGACCACGCCAGCTTGAAGTGGCTCATTTCCATGAAGGATCTGTCGGGACGGTTGGCAAGGTGGTCACTGCAGCTTCAAGGATTCCACTTCAACATCGAGCACCGAAAAGGAAGCGAAAACGTTGTGGCAGACACCCTTTCACGGTATGTGGATGAGCTCGTGGTGTATCCGACGGATTTGTTGGGTTTCGAAACCACCGAGTTCGCTGGAGAAGATTATCTGGAATTAGTGAAGGATGTGGAGAATAACTTGGATAACTTACCGGACTTGAAGATCGAGGATGGCCTCATCTTCAAGAGAGTCTCTTCAGCAAATCTGGTCGATGAGGTGGAAGGTTCCGAATGGAAACTGTGGATCCCACAGACGCTTAGGCATGGATCTTCATTGTAGTCGACCATTTTTCAAAGTACACGATTCCACAAGTTCGGGGTCCCGGAAATCATTCACTCGGACAACGGTCGTCAGTTTACATCAAAGATCTTCATGGAGGCTATGGAGAGTTTCGGCATTTCCCACATCAAGACTCCAGTCTACTCTCCGCAAAGCAACGCCGCAGAACGAGTTAATCGGAGCGTGTTGGCGGCAATCTGGAGTTATTTGGAGGAAGACCATCGGGAATGGGACGCATACCTCCCGGAAATCGAAGTGGCTCTTCGCAACGCGATTCACGCAGCAACTGAAGAATCTCGAAAAGTTGTACGAGCGAAGTCGCCAGCAGCACGAGCAGAGAGCTCGGTCGTTCCTTGCGAAGCCAGGCAAGGAAGTGTATCGCCGTAACTTCGTCCTCCTCGACTTCAAAAGTGCCTTTAACGCGAAGTTTGCTCGGAAGTTCCTCAAAGCTCGGGTGGTAAAAGCAGTCGGCAACAATGCTTACGAGCTGGAGGCTCTTCAAGGACGTCGGATAGGGGTGTATCACGCGAAGGAACTCCGGGTATAACCTGAAAAAAGGGCAGCACAAATTACAGGAGCGCAACAAAAACAAAGCCAGCACTTACCGGTAAGCGTGGGACCCGCTTAGGGCACCGTTTGGAAGTGCATTCGGATTTCGCCAGACACCGATCCCCAATGCTCCCAATGATTTCGTCGAGTGGCAATGGTTCGGAGGCGTCTCTCAAAATCCTTGGGTGGTGTTGCATTTCAATTTGGAATCGACTGGAAGAAATAAGAAGGAGGTATTCGTTTTGGGAGGGCTACTGGAGTGGCGCCCCCTCCTTCTGATGCCCTTGGCTATCTTGCTATTTAAACTAGCCCGGTTCGCTCTGGGTATGGCTAGGATGGCCTTGATATGTCCAATGACCCAATTTCGAGAGAGGCAAAGGGAATATGGCGATATAGGAATGATAGGCAGATTTTTATATAGTCGGAGCCATATTGTCCCAGTAAACGGAGCGAAAAGATTTAAGTAGTGCTTGTGCCGAAATATAAAAAAGTGAGTGTTAGAAAAATTTGTGTTAGGTTTAATAGTTTATTTTATTTATAAAAAATTATTCGTAGGGCAACCGGGGTCCCAACACAAAGGTATTAATTCCACCTTCGTTCGACCCAGCGCAACTCGCCTTTCTCGGACGCAGCCAACGTCATCCAACATTCCCCGGTGAGTCCGTTCCGGGCTATCAAGACCCACTCACTTTGGGGTCGTCAGGCTGCTAATGCGCGCGGCGTTAAGAAGCACCGCCATTATTCTCGCCTTCGCCACCGTACCTCGTGGTGTTCTAGGCCCTTATTGCCGCTGGCCTCCGGCAGAGTACTCTTCGGCCGGGGCATATCTTGCTCGCATAGAAGTGGCTACAAAATCATAAATGTTAAATTAAATGTGAAAATTACTTTATTTATATGCTTACCGTGTTGACCTGTAAATTTATCCGGACTTAGGCCCGAAAACCTTAATTTGTCCTCGTTATTGCCTGTAAAAAAGGGCCGCGAATACTAGTTTTCGGCGGGATCGCTTACAGCGCATATTACACACCATTTGGCCAGTCCCTTCTTTTCCCCAGGAGCTCCTCAGGATTAGGTGACCCGACACACACATAGTGTGAGCCCTTTGTTTGCGAAGACGGTGTCCAAGTTTGGTCGTAAAAGGCTTAGAAAAGATAAATGAGTTACTAGGAGAGCCATTAATGTTAACATTAGTACTTACGGTGATCATTAAATGCATATAAAGACCGAAATATGCGAGTGAGTTGTCGCTGTGGCGGAGATGGAGCTGTCTTAGTCGCCAGGAGTGACTTTGACCAACTGATCATGGGTGATGCCTCTCCAGAATCCTCCAAGGCATCCTTGGTTGGGTGGGCGTGCTGGGCTAGGTCACCAATAGCCACCAAAACTTTCCATATTTCCCATCACTCGTAATTATTTGCGTTGTTTACTTTTTGTTTGTTTGTTTTGATTGTTAGTGAGGACCGATAGATTTGTGATGTGAGACAGCGTAGCTATCGATGTTTATGTTGTGGAAGCTGTAGGGACATTGGGGGTCCTCGGCCCCAGGGATTCCGGAGCTAGCCGGCGCCGTCCCAGGACAAAATGCAGTTCCATAAAAATTTCATTGTTAACCCTTGTAGAATACTTTGTTTTTATGAGTACACGACGACACTACAAAATTCCTTCGATGAGTGCGGTTCTGGAACGGAACCGTACAAACCGCGCTTCCTGGGAATTGTCGCTGCACTGCGTCCTGACAGTAACCATACAACATACTCAATGAGGAGAACCCATTTCTTACAACGAAAATGGACAAAACAATTTCATAGCGTCATGATACAATGACATTGTTTCAAATATTAGTTCAAGTATTAGTTTTTGATGAGACACGCCCAAGTGCCCCGAAAACGGCTACCAAAAAAAGTTGACAATCTCGTTGTGGCAGATCGCCCTTTGAAGATACGCGAGATAGCTGAGACAGTAGGCATGTCTAAAGACCGCGTGGGTCATATCCTGAATGAAATTTTGGGCATGAGAAAGCTGTCGGCGCGATGGGTGCCGCCTTTGCTAACTCCGGACAACAAACGCAACCGTAAGTCCACTTCAGAGCAATGTTTGACGTTGTTTAAGCGCAATCCGAAGAAGTTTCTGCGTCGTTTCGTGACCGTTGACGAAACATGGATTCACTGATACACACTAAAAACCAAGGAACGGTTGAGTGGACTTCACCCGGCGAACCTGCTCCGAAGAAGGCGAAGACTGTCCCATCGCCGTGAAAGGTGATGGACACCGTTTTTTTGGGATTCACAAGGTGTGATCTACCTGGAGAAGGGCCAAACGGTCATAGGGCTGTACTACGCCGCCGAATTGCAGAAAATACGGCCCCATTTGGCGAAGAAAAAGGTGATCTTCCATCATGACAACGCACCGGCTCACACTTCCGCCGTCGCCAGTCCAAATTGGTCAAATTGGGCTACGAGCTGCTACCCCATCCACCATATTCTCCAGATTTGGCCCCGTGTGACTTCTTTTTGTTTCCAAACTTGAAAAAGTCACTCGCTGGACAGAAATTTGCGTCGATTGAGTAGGTCGTCGCCGCCACAGAGGCCTATTTTGCAGACCTCGAGAAAAAGTATTTTTTAGACGGGTTAAAGAAGGTGGAGCATCGCTTGGTCATACATTTATTTATTTCGTACATTTATTTATTTTGAACATTTATTTATTTATTAATTTAAAACATTTATTTATTTATTTAAAATTTTGTTTCTATATTTATTTACCATTATTACATGTTTATATATTTATATATTTATCTGTTTATTTATTATTTGCTGTCCCTATTTTAATATTTATTATTCTTCTTAAGTATTTATTTCTTTTAGTGATTTGTTTAGGGTATTATATAGGAATTCTTAGGAAGATATATATATTTTTGTTCTGTTGTTTGGTGCGATACGAAGATGCCTTCTAATTACGATCTCCGATCGAAAGTTCTTCCGGCCGAGGAAAATGAGAATTGCCGAACAGCCTCGTATATCGATGGGACTGCCAAGGACTCCGTTGGGTCGTCTTCGTCAGGATCTGCGCAGGGAACATCAGGTTGAAACAGATCCCACGCAACACCAAGTGCTGGATCAAGTGAACTCGGAGGCGAACCAGCTGCTACAGATCGACGGAAGGGATGACCGTACATCAGACACACCGAATGGCACAGGAGTCCGGCGTCAGCCAGTCCTTAAGGGATGAAATCCGAGGCGGTTTCATGGAAATGATGAAGTCAATGAACGAGTTGTTAAGGCTTGTTGCTCAGCGGCCGCAGCTTCCACAGGGGAACCATACCGATCAGCAGCAGCATACGGGTTGGATGCACACGGCACCACAGGCTCCTAGTCTGGTCCAGAAAGGGGCGATTCCGAAGACTGCACCATCAGCAAGTACAATTGGCTCCCGTCCACTGTCACCAAGGGTTCCACCAAAGCCGCCTAGAAGGGCCGTGGAGTCGTTGCAGGTGGAGCAGCAGTCCAGGAAATCCTCCGGATTGCAGTCGAGGACCGGAGGGCTTCCGATGTCCGCGAGGAGCCGGGCTTTTATGCCAATACAGGGCCCGGTGGCGGCAGCCAACAGGTTCGCATTGAGCGGTGGGGCGTTGCTTTCGATGGCGAGGACGAGCGAAACTCTGTGGAGGATTTCCTGTTCCGGCTCTAGTTCCTGCAGTGCCAGTACCAGTGCCTTTGGCAGGAGGTGCTCCGACATTTCCATGTGCTGCTAACCGGACGGGCACGCGAGTGGTATTGGGTCCACGTGCGTCCAGGGTGGACAGATGGCCACAGATGCGTGCCGCGCTGATGGATAGGTCCCGAGGACACCAGACGGAGCACGACCGGATCAGCTTCTGCAGAGGGATCAACAGCCGGGAGAAGCCGTGGAGGACTATGTCCATGCGATGTAGCATCTAGCCTCTCGCATAAAAAATCCTCTGTCAGAGCGACAGATGGTAAAAATAATTAAAAGGGGCTTGAGAGAGGGTAGAGGGAAGAGTGCTGGGAGGTGAAGCGCAATTTTGGACGACGAGGCCTATGCGCACCCGATACGTTATCCTCCGGCGGAGAAAGCCAGGGTTAACGAGGCAGCTGGTCCCGACACTGCAGAGGATTCCCAATGGCAGGGTGATGCGTTGCAAGCGAAGGCCCGAAATCCGTTCCGAGCGGGCTGGTGGAATTGCGGAGCCGTAGATCACGGGTTCCGTGACTGTGCGGCGACAGAACGGCGCCTGTTCTGCTACCGATGCGGAAGGCCAGACACCGTGTCTCCGAGATGTCCGGATTGCGCGGAAAACGGTCGGATGGCCGATCCGAGGGCGGGAAGGATGCGTCTAGACAGGAGTCCCGCGAAGGAGTACATGTTCTAGAAATAAAAAAAGGTTTAGCATGTACGAGTAGTAATAAGCACCATTTAAAATACTTACCTTATGAGGAGAGGATGCGACCAGGAACAACAAAAATTTTCTCCGAGCACCAGTTAGCCGGCATGCGAACGGTGTCCAGGAAAGTTCAGAAGGCTAGAGATCGAGACCCTCGACCATTCGCTGAAGTCCGGATCCTGACCAAGCAGCTGACTGGCTGATTGGCTCATTGGAGCGAGCGTTAGTTTGCTGGGCAAAGGTTGCAGGGAGCTGGTCGAGGCGTTGGATGTGCCTGCCCAGAAATACCTGTCCATAGTCCGCACGGCGTCAGGAGAGGACCGCTCGATTATAGGACGCGTCGAGCTACCTGTGGAGTAAAGAGGACAGATAAAGCGGATCCTGTTCTATGTATGTCCTTACCTGGAGCAGGAGGCCTTTTTCGGAGTGGACTTCTGGCAGGCGTTTCACTTGGCTCCAGCGGTGATAGGCCCCAGCGACCCGGAAAGCGTCAAGGCAGACGAAATCCACGCCAGGGATATGGAGAACTACGCCGAACATGATGATGACGACGAGGAATGCCGGATCCCGAATCCTGGACCTTGTCCGAGGCCGACAGCTCGCTGAGATCCAGGAGGTGTTTCTCACATTTGAGAAGGATGGTCTGGGAACGACTAATCTGGAGAGGCACACGATCGAGATGATTGAGGAAGCCAAGGTCTTTAAGGATCGGCCGTATCCAATGTCTCCAGCCAAGCAGAAGGTAGTCGAGGATGAAGTGGACAAGATGGTAGCGCTCGGAGTCATCGAGGAGAGCAAGAGCCGGTGGAGCAACCGGACGACGGTAGTGTCGAGACCTGGAAAGATTAGGACGCTTACCTGCTGCCTAGTATAGACGGATTCCTGTCCAGAATCGACCAAACGTTTTACATATCCAGTGTGAATTTAAAGTTCGCATTCTGGGAGATCGATTTGGAATCAAAAAGCAAGGAACTGACGGCCTTTACGGTTCCTGGTCGGCTCCTCTACCAGTTCCGGGTGGTGCCCTTCGGACTTTGCAATGCGGCGCAGCGGTTGGTTAGACTCATGGACCGAGTGATCCCAGCTGAGATCCGTTCCAACGTCTTTGTCTACCTAGACGATCTGTTAATACTGGCTCCAGATAATCAGACCCATTTCAGATACCTTCAGCGAGTCGCAGAATGCCTGAAAGCAGCGGGTTTAACCATCGGTATGAGCAAGTCGAAGTTTTGCTTCAAATCATTGACCTACCTGGGTTTTATCGTTGGTGGAGGTCGTCTGCGTATGGATCCAGGACGAGTAGCAGCGATCAGGAGGATGCCAGAGCCTAGGACGATGAAGGAGATGAGAGCGTTCATTGGGACTGCTGGTTGGTACCGCCGATTCATAAAGAACATTGCGATGTTGGCCGCCCCTCTCACAGAATCGCTAAAAAAACTGGAAACTCGAAGTTTTCGTTCAGTCCTGAGGCCCAGCTAGATGTAGAGTCCTTGAAGATGGCGTTAACGACTGCACCAGTCCTGGTGCATGCGGACTTCAAGAGACGGTTCTTTATTCAGTGCGATGCGTCACACGTCGGAGTCGGGGCGGTGCTTTTCCAGCGAGATGACGACGGACAAGAACAGTCAATTGCCTTTTTCTCGGCCAAGATGAATAAACATCAGGTAAATTACACCGTAACCGAGAAAGAGTGTCTCGCGGCGCTCATGGCCATTCGGAAGTTCCGGCCGTACTTGGAAGGGATGCCATTTACCTGCATCACAGACCACGCCAGCTTGAAGTGGCTCATTTCCATGAAGGATCTGTCGGGACGGTTGGCAACAACATCAACATCGAGCACCGAAAAGGAAGCGAAAACGTTGTGGCAGACACCCTTTCACGGTATGTGGATGAGCTCGTGGTGTATCCGACTGATTTGTTGGGTTTCGAAACCACCGAGTTCGCTGGAGAAGATTATCTGGAATTAGTGAAGGATGTGGAGAATAACTTGGATAACTTACCGGACTTGAAGATCGAGGATGGCCTCATCTTCAAGAGAGTCTCTTCAGCAAATCTGGTCGATGAGGTGGAAGGTTCCGAATGGAAACTGTGGATCCCACAGAGTCTTACGCATGGATCTTCATTGTAGTCGACCATTTTTCAAAGTACACGTTTCCACAAGTTCGGGGTCCCGGAGAGAGTTTCGGCATTTCCCACATCAAGACTCCAGTCTACTCTCCGCAAAGCAACGCCGCAGAACGAGTTAATCGGAGCGTGTTGGCGGCAATCTGGAGTTATTTGGAGGAAGACCATCGGGAATGGGACGCATACCTCCCGGAAATCGAAGTGGCTCTTCGCAACGCGATTCACGCAGCAACTGAAGAATCTCGAAAAGTCGTACGAGCGAAGTCGCCAGCAGCACGAGCAGAGAGCTCGGTCGTTCCTTGCGAAGCCAGGCAAGGAAGTGTATCGCCGTAACTTCGTCCTCCTCGACTTCAAAAGTGCCTTTAACGCGAAGTTTGCTCGGAAGTTCCTCAAAGCTCGGGTGGTAAAAGCAGTCGGCAACAATGCTTACGAGCTGGAGGCTCTTCAAGAACGTCAGATAGGGGTTAATCACGCGAAGGAACTCCGGGTATAACCTGAAAAAGGGCATCACAAATTACAGGAGCGCAACAAAAACAAAGGCAGCACTTACCGGTAAGCGTGGGACCCGCTTAGGGCACCGTTTGGAAGTGCATTCGGATTTCGCCAGACACCGATCCCCAATGATCCCAATGATTTCGTCGAGTGGCAATGGTTCGGAGGCGTCTCTCAAAATCCTTGGGTGGTGTTGCATTTCAATTTGGAATCGACTGGAAGAAATAAGAAGGAGGTACTCGTTTTGGGAGGGCTACTGGAGTGGCACCCCCTTCTTCTGATGCCCTTGGCTATCTTGCTATTTAAACTAGCCCGGTTCGCTCTGGGTATGGCTAGGATGGCCTTGATATGTCCAATGACCCAATTTCGAGAGAGGCAAAAGGAATATGTCGATATAGGAATGATAGGCAGATTTTTATATAGTCGGAGCCATATTGTCCCAGTAGACGGAGCGAAAAGATTTAAGTAGTGCTTGTGCCGAAATATAAAAAAGTGAGTGTTAGAAAAATTGGTGTTAGGTTTAATAGTTTATTTTATTTATAAATAATTATTCGTAGGGCAACCGGGGTCCCAACACAAAGGTATTAATTTGGAGATTAATTTTGAGATTTGACTTGGAAATTGGCGTATACATATATACCCACCTTTGTTCGACCCAGCTACGAGATCTGGACAAGCGCAACTCGTCTTTCTCTGACGCAGCCAACGCTATCCAACATTCCCCGGTGAGTCCGTTCCGGGCTATCAAGACCCACTCACTTTGGGGTCGTCAGGCTGCTAATGCGCGCGGCGTTAAGAAGCACCGCCATTATTCTCGCCTTCGCCACCGTACCTCGTGGTGTTCTAGGCCCTTATTGCCGGTGGCCTCCGGCAGAGTACTCTTCGGCCGGGGCATATCTTGCCCGGTGCCTCGCATAGAAGTGGCTAAAAAATCATAAATGTTAAATTAAATGTGAAAATTACTTTATTTATATGCTTACCGTGTTGACCTGTAAATTTATCCGGACTTAGGCCCGAAAACCTTAATTTGTCCTCGTTATTGCCTGTAAAAAAGGGCCGCGAATATTAGTTTTCGGCGGGATCGTTTACAGCGCATATTACACACCATTTGGCCAGTCCCTTCTTTTCCCTAGGAGCTCCTCAGGATTAGATGACCCGTCATACACATAGTGTGAGCCCTTTGTTTGCGCCTCGTTTCACGTAACTGGTGGAACATCATTTCCGCGGCGCCTGTAGCCTTTGCCAAGGGAAGGTAATCTTCTGCTTTGACCGCGTAGATTTGAAGACGGTGGCCAAGTTTGGTCGTAAAAGGCTTAGAAAAGATAAATGAGTTACAAGGAGAGCCATTAATGTTAACATTAGTACTTACGGTGATCATTAAATGCATATAAAGACCGAAATATGCGAGTGAGTTGTCGCTGTGGGGGAGATGGAGCTGTCTTAGTCGCCAGGAGTGACTTTGACCAACTGATCATGGGTGATGCCTCTCCAGAATCCTCCAAGGCATCCTTGGTTGGGTGGGCGTGCTGGGCTAGGTCACCAATAGCCACCAAAACTTTCCATATTTCCCATCACTCGTAATTATTTGCGTTGTTTACTTTTTGTTTGTTTGTTTTGATTGTTAGTGAGGAGCGATAGATTTGTGATGTGAGACAGCGTAGCTATCAATGTTTATGTTGTGGAAGTTGTAGGGACATTGGGGGTCCTCGGCCCCAGGGATTCCGGAGCTAGCCGGCGCCGTCCCAGGACAAAATGCAGTTCCATAAAAATTTCATTGTTAACCCTTGTTTTTTATGAGTACACGACGACACTACAAAATTCCTTCGATGAGTGCGGTTCTGGAACGGAACCGTACAAACCGCGCTTCCTGGGAATTGTCGCTGCACTGCGTCCTGACAGTAACCATACAACATACTCAATGAGGAGAACCCATTTTATACAACGAAAATGGACACAACAATTTCATAGCGTCATGATACAATGACATTGTTTCAAATATTAGTTCAAGTATTAGTTTTTGATGAGACACGCCCAAGTGCCCCGAAAACGGCTACCAAAAAAAGTTGACAATCTCGTTGTGGCAGATCGCCCTTTGAAGATACGCGAGATAGCTGAGACAGTAGGCATGTCTAAAGACCGCGTGGGTCATATCCTGAACGAAATTTTGGGCATGAGAAAGCTGTCGGCGCGATGGGTGCCGCCTTTGCTAACTCCGGACAATAAACGCAACCGTAAGTCCACTTCAGAGCAATGTTTGACGTTGTTTAAGCGCAATCCGAAGAAGTTTCTGCGTCGTTTCGTGACCGTTGACGAAACATGGATTCACTGATACACACTAAAAACCAAGGAACGGTTGAGTGGACTTCACCCGGCGAACCTGCTCCGAAGAAGGCGAAGACTGTCCCATCGCCGTGAAAGGTGATGGACACCGTTTTTTGGGATTCACAAGGTGTGATCTACCTGGAGAAGGGCCAAACGGTCATAGGGCTGTACTACGCCGCCGAATTGCAGAAAATACGGCCCCATTTGGCGAAGAAAAAGGTGATCTTCCATCATGACAACGCACCGGCTCACACTTCCGCCGTCGCCAGTCCAAATTGGTCAAATTGGGCTACGAGCTGCTACCCCATCCACCATATTCTCCAGATTTGGCCCCGTGTGACTTCTTTTTGTTTCCAAACTTGAAAAAGTCACTCGCTGGACAGAAATTTGCGTCGATTGAGTAGGTCGTCGCCGCCACAGAGGCCTATTTTGCAGACCTCGAGAAAACGTATTTTTTAGACGGGTTAAAGAAGGTGGAGCATCGCTTGGTCATACATTTATTTATTTCGTACATTTATTTATTTTGAACATTTATTTATTTATTAATTTAAAACATTTATTTATTTATTTAAAATTTTGTTTCTATATTTATTTACCATTATTACATGTTTATATATTTATATATTTATCTGTTTATTTATTATTTGCTGTCCCTATTTTAATATTTATTATTCTTCTTAAGTATTTATTTCTTTTAGTGATTTGTTTAGGGTATTATATAGGAATTCTTAGGAAGATATATATATTTTTGTTCTGTTGTTTGGTGCGATACGAAGATGCCTTCTAATTACGATCTCCGATCGAAAGTTCTTCCGGCCGAGGAAAATGAGAATTGCCGAACAGCCTCGTATATCGATGGGACTGCCAAGGACTCCGTTGGGTCGTCTTCGTCAGGATCTGCGCAGGGAACATCAGGTTGAAACAGATCCCACGCAACACCAAGTGCTGGATCAAGTGAACTCGGAGGCGAACCAGCTGCTACAGATCGACGGAAGGGATGACCGTACATCAGACACACCGAATGGCACAGGAGTCCGGCGTCAGCCAGTCCTTAAGGGATGAAATCCGAGGCGGTTTCATGGAAATGATGAAGTCAATGAACGAGTTGTTAAGGCTTGTTGCTCAGCGGCCGCAGCTTCCACAGGGGAACCATACCGATCAGCAGCAGCATACGGGTTGGATGCACACGGCACCACAGGCTCCTAGTCTGGTCCAGAAAGGGGCGATTCCGAAGACTGCACCATCAGCAAGTACAATTGGCTCCCGTCCACTGTCACCAAGGGTTCCACCAAAGCCGCCTAGAAGGGCCGTGGAGTCGTTGCAGGTGGAGCAGCAGTCCAGGAAATCCTCCGGATTGCAGTCGAGGACCGGAGGGCTTCCGATGTCCGCGAGGAGCCGGGCTTTTATGCCAATACAGGGCCCGGTGGCGGCAGCCAACAGGTTCGCATTGAGCGGTGGGGCGTTGCTTTCGATGGCGAGGACGAGCGAAACTCTGTGGAGGATTTCCTGTTCCGGCTCTAGTTCCTGCAGTGCCAGTACCAGTGCCTTTGGCAGGAGGTGCTCCGACATTTCCATGTGCTGCTAACCGGACGGGCACGCGAGTGGTATTGGGTCCACGTGCGTCCAGGGTGGACAGATGGCCACAGATGCGTGCCGCGCTGATGGATAGGTCCCGAGGACACCAGACGGAGCACGACCGGATCAGCTTCTGCAGAGGGATCAACAGCCGGGAGAAGCCGTGGAGGACTATGTCCATGCGATGTAGCATCTAGCCTCTCGCATAAAAAATCCTCTGTCAGAGCGACAGATGGTAAAAATAATTAAAAGGGGCTTGAGAGAGGGTAGAGGGAAGAGTGCTGGGAGGTGAAGCGCAATTTTGGACGACGAGGCCTATGCGCACCCGATACGTTATCCTCCGGCGGAGAAAGCCAGGGTTAACGAGGCAGCTGGTCCCGACACTGCAGAGGATTCCCAATGGCAGGGTGATGCGTTGCAAGCGAAGGCCCGAAATCCGTTCCGAGCGGGCTGGTGGAATTGCGGAGCCGTAGATCACGGGTTCCGTGACTGTGCGGCGACAGAACGGCGCCTGTTCTGCTACCGATGCGGAAGGCCAGACACCGTGTCTCCGAGATGTCCGGATTGGCGGGGAAAACGGTCGGATGGCCGATCCGAGGGCGGGAAGGATGCGTCTAGACAGGAGTCCCGCGAAGGAGTACATGTTCTAGAAATAAAAAAAGGTTTAGCATGTACGAGTAGTAATAAGCACCATTTAAAATACTTACCTTATGAGGAGAGGATGCGACCAGGAACAACAAAAATTTTCTCCGAGCACCAGTTAGCCGGCATGCGAACGGTGTCCAGGAAAGTTCAGAAGGCTAGAGATCGAGACCCTCGACCATTCGCTGAAGTCCGGATCCTGACCAAGCAGCTGACTGGCTGATTGGCTCATTGGAGCGAGCGTTAGTTTGCTGGGCAAAGGTAGCAGGGAGCTGGTCGAGGCGTTGGATGTGCCTGTCCAGAAATACCTGTCCATAGTCCGCACGGCGTCAGGAGAGGACCGCTCGATTATAGGACGCGTCGAGCTACCTGTGGAGTAAAGAGGACAGATAAAGCGGATCCTGTTCTATGTATGTCCTTACCTGGAGCAGGAGGCCTTTTTCGGAGTGGACTTCTGGCAGGCGTTTCACTTGGCTCCAGCGGTGATAGGCCCCAGCGACCCGGAAAGCGTCAAGGCAGACGAAATCCACGCCAGGGATATGGAGAACTACGCCGAACATGATGATGACGACGAGGAATGCCGGATCCCGAATCCTGGACCTTGTCCGAGGCCGACAGCTCGCTGAGATCCAGGAGGTGTTTCTCACATTTGAGAAGGATGGTCTGGGAACGACTAATCTGGAGAGGCACACGATCGAGATGATTGAGGAAGCCAAGGTCTTTAAGGATCGGCCGTATCCAATGTCTCCAGCCAAGCAGAAGGTAGTCGAGGATGAAGTGGACAAGATGGTAGCGCTCGGAGTCATCGAGGAGAGCAAGAGCCGGTGGAGCAACCGGACGACGGTAGTGTCGAGACCTGGAAAGATTAGGACGCTTACCTGCTGCCTAGTATAGACGGATTCCTGTCCAGAATCGACCAAACGTTTTACATATCCAGTGTGAATTTAAAGTTCGCATTCTGGGAGATCGATTTGGAATCAAAAGCAAGGAACTGACGGCCTTTACGGTTCCTGGTCGGCTCCTCTACCAGTTCCGGGTGGTGCCCTTCGGACTTTGCAATGCGGCGCAGCGGTTGGTTAGACTCATGGACCGAGTGATCCCAGCTGAGATCCGTTCCAACGTCTTTGTCTACCTAGACGATCTGTTAATACTGGCTCCAGATAATCAGACCCATTTCAGATACCTTCAGCGAGTCGCAGAATGCCTGAAAGCAGCGGGTTTAACCATCGGTATGAGCAAGTCGAAGTTTTGCTTCAAATCATTGACCTACCTGGGTTTTATCGTTGGTGGAGGTCGTCTGCGTATGGATCCAGGACGAGTAGCAGCGATCAGGAGGATGCCAGAGCCTAGGACGATGAAGGAGATGAGAGCGTTCATTGGGACTGCTGGTTGGTACCGCCGATTCATAAAGAACATTGCGACGTTGGCCGCCCCTCTCACAGAATCGCTAAAAAAACTGGAAACTCGAAGTTTTCATTCAGTCCTGAGGCCCAGCTAGATGTAGAGTCCTTGAAGATGGCGTTAACGACTGCACCAGTCCTGGTGCATGCGGACTTCAAGAGACGGTTCTTTATTCAGTGCGATGCGTCACACGTCGGAGTCGGGGCGGTGCTTTTCCAGCGAGATGACGACGGACAAGAACAGTCAATTGCCTTTTTCTCGGCCAAGATGAATAAACATCAGGTAAATTACACCGTAACCGAGAAAGAGTGTCTCGCGGCGCTCATGGCCATTCGGAAGTTCCGGCCGTACTTGGAAGGGATGCCATTTACCTGCATCACAGACCACGCCAGCTTGAAGTGGCTCATTTCCATGAAGGATCTGTCGGGACGGTTGGCAACAACATCAACATCGAGCACCGAAAAGGAAGCGAAAACGTTGTGGCAGACACCCTTTCACGGTATGTGGATGAGCTCGTGGTGTATCCGACTGATTTGTTGGGTTTCGAAACCACCGAGTTCGCTGGAGAAGATTATCTGGAATTAGTGAAGGATGTGGAGAATAACTTGGATAACTTACCGGACTTGAAGATCGAGGATGGCCTCATCTTCAAGAGAGTCTCTTCAGCAAATCTGGTCGATGAGGTGGAAGGTTCCGAATGGAAACTGTGGATCCCACAGAGTCTTACGCATGGATCTTCATTGTAGTCGACCATTTTTCAAAGTACACGTTTCCACAAGTTCGGGGTCCCGGAGAGAGTTTCGGCATTTCCCACATCAAGACTCCAGTCTACTCTCCGCAAAGCAACGCCGCAGAACGAGTTAATCGGAGCGTGTTGGCGGCAATCTGGAGTTATTTGGAGGAAGACCATCGGGAATGGGACGCATACCTCCCGGAAATCGAAGTGGCTCTTCGCAACGCGATTCACGCAGCAACTGAAGAATCTCGAAAAGTCGTACGAGCGAAGTCGCCAGCAGCACGAGCAGAGAGCTCGGTCGTTCCTTGCGAAGCCAGGCAAGGAAGTGTATCGCCGTAACTTCGTCCTCCTCGACTTCAAAAGTGCCTTTAACGCGAAGTTTGCTCGGAAGTTCCTCAAAGCTCGGGTGGTAAAAGCAGTCGGCAACAATGCTTACGAGCTGGAGGCTCTTCAAGAACGTCAGATAGGGGTTAATCACGCGAAGGAACTCCGGGTATAACCTGAAAAAAGGGCATCACAAATTACAGGAGCGCAACAAAAACAAAGGCAGCACTTACCGGTAAGCGTGGGACCCGCTTAGGGCACCGTTTGGAAGTGCATTCGGATTTCGCCAGACACCGATCCCCAATGCTCCCAATGATTTCGTCGAGTGGCAATGGTTCGGAGGCGTCTCTCAAAATCCTTGGGTGGTGTTGCATTTCAATTTGGAATCGACTGGAAGAAATAAGAAGGAGGTACTCGTTTTGGGAGGGCTACTGGAGTGGCACCCCCTTCTTCTGATGCCCTTGGCTATCTTGCTATTTAAACTAGCCCGGTTCGCTCTAGGTATGGCTAGGATGGCCTTGATATGTCCAATGACCCAATTTCGAGAGAGGCAAAAGGAATATGTCGATATAGGAATGATAGGCAGATTTTTATATAGTCGGAGCCATATTGTCCCAGTAGACGGAGCGAAAAGATTTAAGTAGTGCTTGTGCCGAAATATAAAAAGTGAGTGTTAGAAAAATTGGTGTTAGGTTTAATAGTTTATTTTATTTATAAATAATTATTCGTAGGGCAACCGGGGTCCCAACACAAAGGTATTAATTTGGAGATTAATTTTGAGATTTGACTTGGAAATTGGCGTATACATATATACCCACCTTTGTTCGACCCAGCTACGAGATCTGGACAAGCGCAACTCGTCTTTCTCTGACGCAGCCAACGCTATCCAACATTCCCCGGTGAGTCCGTTCCGGGCTATCAAGACCCACTCACTTTGGGGTCGTCAGGCTGCTAATGCGCGCGGCGTTAAGAAGCACCGCCATTATTCTCGCCTTCGCCACCGTACCTCGTGGTGTTCTAGGCCCTTATTGCCGGTGGCCTCCGGCAGAGTACTCTTCGGCCGGGGCATATCTTGCCCGGTGCCTCGCATAGAAGTGGCTAAAAAATCATAAATGTTAAATTAAATGTGAAAATTACTTTATTTATATGCTTACCGTGTTGACCTGTAAATTTATCCGGACTTAGGCCCGAAAACCTTAATTTGTCCTCGTTATTGCCTGTAAAAAAGGGCCGCGAATATTAGTTTTCGGCGGGATCGTTTACAGCGCATATTACACACCATTTGGCCAGTCCCTTCTTTTCCCTAGGAGCTCCTCAGGATTAGATGACCCGTCATACACATAGTGTGAGCCCTTTGTTTGCGCCTCGTTTCACGTAACTGGTGGAACATCATTTCCGCGGCGCCTGTAGCCTTTGCCAAGGGAAGGTAATCTTCTGCTTTGACCGCGTAGATTTGAAGACGGTGGCCAAGTTTGGTCGTAAAAGGCTTAGAAAAGATAAATGAGTTACAAGGAGAGCCATTAATGTTAACATTAGTACTTACGGTGATCATTAAATGCATATAAAGACCGAAATATGCGAGTGAGTTGTCGCTGTGGGGGAGATGGAGCTGTCTTAGTCGCCAGGAGTGACTTTGACCAACTGATCATGGGTGATGCCTCTCCAGAATCCTCCAAGGCATCCTTGGTTGGGTGGGCGTGCTGGGCTAGGTCACCAATAGCCACCAAAACTTTCCATATTTCCCATCACTCGTAATTATTTGCGTTGTTTACTTTTTGTTTGTTTGTTTTGATTGTTAGTGAGGAGCGATAGATTTGTGATGTGAGACAGCGTAGCTATCAATGTTTATGTTGTGGAAGTTGTAGGGACATTGGGGGTCCTCGGCCCCAGGGATTCCGGAGCTAGCCGGCGCCGTCCCAGGACAAAATGCAGTTCCATAAAAATTTCATTGTTAACCCTTGTTTTTTATGAGTACACGACGACACTACAAAATTCCTTCGATGAGTGCGGTTCTGGAACGGAACCGTACAAACCGCGCTTCCTGGGAATTGTCGCTGCACTGCGTCCTGACAGTAACCATACAACATACTCAATGAGGAGAACCCATTTTATACAACGAAAATGGACACAACAATTTCATAGCGTCATGATACAATGACATTGTTTCAAATATTAGTTCAAGTATTAGTTTTTGATGAGACACGCCCAGGTGCCCCGAAAACGGCTACCAAAAAAAGTTGACAATCTCGTTTTGGCAGATCGCCCATTGAAGATACGCGAGATAGCTGAGACAGTGGGCATGTCTAAAGACCGCGTGGGTCATATCCTGAATGAAATTTTGGGCATGAGAGCATTCTCATGCCGACAGCTTGTCGGCGAGACGGGTGCCGCCTTTGCTAACTCCGGACAACAAACGCAACCGTAAGTCCACTTCAGAGCAATGTTTGACGTTGTTTAAGCGCAATCCGAAGGAGTTTCTGCGTCATTTCGTGACCGTTGACGAAACATGGATTCACTGATACACACTGAAAACCAAGGAACGGTTGAAACAGTGGACTTCACCCGGCGAACCTGCTCCGAAGAAGGCGAAGACTGTCCCATCGCCAGGAAAGGTTATGGCCACCGTTTTTTTGGGATTCACAAGGTGTGATCTACATCGACTACCTGGAGAAGGGCCAAACGGTCATAGGGCTGTAGTACGCCGAATTATTGGGCCGATTCGCCGCCGAATTGCAGAAAATACGGCCCCATTTGGCGAAGAAAAAGGTGATCTTTCATCATGACAACGCACCGGCTCACACTTCCGCCCTCGCCAGTCCAAATTGGTCAAATTGGGCTACGAACTGCTACCCCATCCACCATATTCTCCAGATTTGGCACCGTGTGACTTCTTTTTGTTTCCAAACTTAAAAAGTCACTCGCTGGACAGAAATTTGCGTCGAATGAGTAGGTCGTCGCCGCCACAGAGGTCTATTTTGCAGACCTCGAGAAAACGTATTTTTAGACGGGTTAAAGAAGTGTGACGCTGCGCGCACAAAAATAAAAATAAAATAAATAAAAAGACTAAACGAAAGGATCGTTTAATTTCAAACTAAGAACGCGCGCGTGCCAACGATCGCGCGCGTAGGGACACACTAGACCGAGAGAGATGGTCACACTTAGACCGGCAAATCCCACATAGGCGTCGGGCACACTAGATCTCGCCGAACCCTATATAAGACGGACCACGGGCCATAGAAAGGCACTTAGCAGCCAACCGTCTAAGGGTATAGAGGAAACTCCCCAGTGGTGGTAAGCAGCAAAGTCATTTTTGGTGGACTAGATCATTCGATCCAAGTCCGCTTATACATTGTAGATAGTTCCCGTAGTACTTCCTCCTCCCTCTAACCTTCTCGGCTTGCCGGCCTGGAGGTATCCCTAGGAGACGTCTGATTTCAGGATCGCACCTCCTTACGGCACGGTTCACCGGCTGAATTCTCTCTCTCTTGTGGCTGACTTCAGGGCATATACTCCGAGTAATTAGAGATCAGGCAGTCATTCAGACTTCCTGACCACTGCAGTGTCTTCCAACCGGAAGTGTATGCTATAATGGAAGCACTCGTCTGTTTAAGGGACTTAAACACCCAGAACAGACACATAAACATATATAGTGATAGCCAAGCGGCTATTAAATCAATCTACTCGACGAATACAAGCTCCCGAGCAATAGCAGACTGTCGCAAATCTCTCCACGAGATGGCTAGTCAGTTTACTGTCAGCCTTATATGGGTTCCGGGTCACCGGGATATCGTAGGCAACTGTATAGCAGACGAGCTAGACAGGCAAGGCACCACCATACCTTTCCTTCCAGGAACGGAGAATGTTGGCATGCCTATGGCTACTTGCAAACTAATTATTAAAAACCATTTCAGCAAATTAGCCAACACTCATTGGCAAAACACACCGCAATGCCGAATCTCTCACTAGACATGGCCTGCAATAAACAATAAGAAAACATCAGAACTACTCAATTTCAGCCGCACTGAGATCAGCATGCTAATTCGAGTACTCACAGGCCACTGGCTCGTTGACCGAAATATGCGAGTGAATTGTCGCTGTGGGGGAGATGGAGCTGTCTTAGTCGCCAGGAGTGACTTTGACCAACTGATCATGGGTGATGCCTCTCCAGAATCCTCTGAGGCATCCTTGGTTGGGTGGGCGTGCTGGGCTAGGTCACCAATAACCACTAAAACTTTCCATATTTCCCATATTTCCCATCACTCGTAATTATTTGCGTTGATTACTTTTTGTTTGTTTGTTTTGATTGTTAGTGAGGACCGATAGATTTGTGATGTGAGACAGCGTAATTATCGATGTTTATGTTGTGGAAGCTGTAGGGACATTGGGGGTCCTCGGCCCTAGGTATTCCGGAGCTAGCCGGCGCCGTCCCAGGGCAAAATGCAGTTCCATAAAAATTTCATTGTTAACCCTTGTTTTTTATGAGTACACGACGACACTACAAAATTCCTTCGATGAGTGCGGTTCTGAAACGGAACCGAACAAACCGCGCTTCCAGGGAATTGTCGCTGCACTGCGTCCTGACAGTAACCATACAACATACTCATTGAGGAGAACCCATTTTATACAACGAAAATGGACACAACAATTTCATAGCGGCATGATACAATGACATTGTTTCAAATATTAGTTCAAGTATTAGTTTTTGATGAGACACTCGTTGAGTTGACAGTCTTGTTTTGGCAGATTTATTTTTATTAAGATATTTTTTAGACGGGTTAAAGAAGTGTGACGCTGCGCGCAAAAAAATAAAAATAAAATAAATAAAAAAGACTAAACGAAAGGATCGTTTAAATTCAAACTAAGAACGCGCGCGTGCCAACGATCGCGCGCGTAGGGACAACTAGACCGAGAGAGATGGTCACACTTAGACCGTCAAATCCCACATAGGCGTCGGGCACACTAGATCTCGCCGAACCCTATATAAGACGGAACACGGGCCATAGAAAGGCACTTAGCAGCCAACCGTCTAAGGGTATAGAGGCAACTCCCCAGTGGTGGTAAGCAGCAAAGTCATTTTTGGTGGACTAGATCATTCGATCCAAGTCCGCTTATACATTGTAGATAGTTCCCGTAGTACTTCCTCCTCCCTCTAACCTTCTCGGCTTGCCGGCCTGGAGATATCCCTAAAAGACGTCTGATTTCAGGATCGCACCTCCTTATGGCACGGTTCACCGGCTGAATTCTCTCTCTCTTGTGGCTGACTTCAGGGTCCCCAAGCAACTCTCTCTCTCTCTCTTGTGGCTGACTTTAGGGTCTCCAAGCAACACATTCTCTCTCTTGTGGCTGACTTCAGAGTCCCCAAGCACCCCATTCTCATTTCAGGTTCGCTACGTAGCAACCCACCCCGGGGACTATTCTCCCGCAGCCGAGATCCCGCGCTGTTCCTCTCGAGCAGCTTGACGACTGCCGATACCAGGATTCTAGGTGGACGAAGGAAGCGAAGGCAGCAGGGGCAGCACCCCGCCAAATCAGAGAATTCTTTAGTTGTGAATCAAATGTCAAGATACTTACTGAATAAAACCTAGTTGTAATCAATTACTAAGTAATTCCCCATGACTCGGTCTAAGGGATACGGGGCAATGGAAAGCCCAACTGTATGGTCAGCATGACAAATAGATCCCGCCAAAAACGGATCTATGTAAAACCCGTGAATACAGTCACACGCAAGGGCAAGGCACTACCATAACTCTCCTTCCAGGAAAGGAGAATGTTGGCATGCCTATGGCTACTTGCAAGCTAATTATTAAAAACCATTTCAGCACGAATACATTGTTTTCGCAAGGCAGACTTTCTGAGGCTAAATAATTTTATTTCTGGCTTTAATTGGTCTGATCTTTACTTATGCATTAATATGTCCGATGCAGTTAATGTTTTTTACACTGCAATAAACTCATTTTTTAATTCCTGTGTTCCGTGGTACTATCCGTCAACTTCCAATAAATCACCTTGGTTTAGCAAAGAGTTGACACACTTAAGAAACGTAAAGTCCAGACTTTTTAGGAAATATAAAAATACCGGTTCTCAATCTGTTTTTATTAGATATTTAAGTGCTCGGTCAAGATTTACCGTGCTTAATGCTCAGTGTTATAACAGTTACTTAAACCGTTGTAAGGTCCAGTTCTCTCAGGACCCGAAACAGTTTTATAATTTTGTTAACACCAAGCGTAAATCTAATTCTTTTCCTTCCTCGCTATCGTTCGAAAACATGACGGCAACCACAGATCAGGCAATAGCCGATTTATTTGCCCAATTTTTTCAAACGACATACTCTACTTTAGATTATTCATCACAGCCTTATTCTTACAACATATCCAAGTCAAACCTCATATTCTGTCCCACTTTAACAGAAAGCTCTCTTCTTTTGGATCTTCTTCGTATTAAACCTGTTTATTCGCCAGGGACCGATGGTATTCCTGGGTGCGTGCTTAGGTATTGCGCTAAGGCCCTGTGCAAACCTCTTCACAAGTTGTTTACCTTATCTATAGAAACCTCCCCAAATATTTGGAAGGAATCATTTGTTATTCCTCTTTTCAAAAAAGGTAACAAGTTAGAAGTCAGTAACTACAGAGGTATTTCTAAGTTGTCAGCTATTCCTAAGCTTTTTGAAAAAATTATTACTCGTCATTTGCAGCACCTTTGCAGATCAATCATTTCTCCGTGTCAACACGGATTTATTAAACGTAGATCCACAATCACAAACCTTCTAGAGCTCACTTCATTAGTGATAAAAGGCTTCAATAGTAGTTTTCAAACAGACGTCATTTACACTGACTTTTGTAAAGCATTTGACTCTGTAAATCACTTACTTCTCATTCAAAAACTTGACCTTTTAGGTTTTCCAGTTGATCTGCTTAAATGGATTTTAAGTTATCTGAATGGCAGGTCACAAAGGGTCCTTTTTAAAAATTCAATTTATGAAATTCTCCGTGTTACCTCCTGTGTCCCACAAGGGAGCCATCTGGGTCCGTTACTTTTTACATTATTTATTAATGATCTTCCCTCAATTATAAGTCATTCTCGCGTACTTATGTACGCAGATGATGTTAAGTTGTGCCTGCAGTATAAGGACATTTCCTGCCATTTAGACTTGCAATCCGATCTAGATAATTTACAAAACTGGTGCCGAGATAATTTACTAAATTTAAGCGGTTCCAAGTGCAAGCTGATGACTTTTTATCGGGCCAATCCGATATACGCGACTTACACGTTAAGAGGCAGCTCTTTGGATAGAATTACTCTTGTAAACGATCTTGGCGTTCTCTTGGACCCCAAACTAAAACTTTCTAATCACATTTCGTCCATGGTTAATAAAGCCAGAGGAGTGCTTGGTTTTATTAAAAGGTGGTCAAAAGAATTCTATGATCCTTATTTGACTAAAACTTTATATATTTCGCAAGTCCGTCCGATTCTGGAGTATGGGTCTCCCGTCTGGAGTCCACAATACGGAATACATATTGGTCGTATTGAATCTGACAAAAAAAACTTCCTTCTTTTTGCTTTACGGCGCCTAAACTGGGATGCAAATGTTATCTTACCTTCTTATTCTAGTAGACTTCTTTTGATTAATTTACCATCCCTAGCTAACCGTAGAACGATGCTTGGTACTATCTTTATTTATACCCTAATACATGGTGATATTGACTGCCCCGACTTGTTAAGTCGGCTAAACTTTTCTGTGCCAAGTAGATTAACTAGAAATTATATTCCCCTAACTTTAAATCATTGTAGATCTAACTATGCCTTGCATGAGCCTTTCAGAGTATTATGAGAGTATAGACTTTTTCCTGTAATATCAAATCTTGACTCTCTGCCGCTCCTAAAACAACTAATACTTGCTTCATTGGCACAAGACTGTTTGTTTGTTTTGATTGTTGTGAGGACCGATAGATTTGTGATGTGAGACAGCGTAGTTATCGATGTTTATGTTGTGGAAGCTGTAGGGACATTGGGGGTCCTCGGCCCTAGGGATTCCGGAGCTAGCCGGCGCCGTCCCAGGACAAAATGCAGTTCCATAAAAATTTCATTGTTAACCCTTGTAGAATACTTTGTTTTTTATGAGTACACGACGACACTACAAAATTCCTTCGATGAGTGCGGTTCTGGAACGGAACCGTACAAACCGCGCTTCCTGGGAATTGTCGCTGCACTGCGTCCTGACAGTAACCATACAACATACTCAATGAGGAGAACCCATTTTATACAACGAAAATGGACACAACAATTTCATAGCGGCATGATACAATGACATTCTTTCAAATATTAGTTCAAGTATTAGTTTTTGATGAGACACGCCCAGGTGCCCCGAAAACGGCTACCAAAAAAAATTGACAATCTCGTTTTGACAGATCGCCCATTGAAGATACGCGAGATAGCTGAGACAGTGGGCATGTCTAAAGACCGCGTGGGTCATATCCTGAATGAAATTTTGGGCATGAGAGCTTTCTCATGCCGACAGCTTGTCGGCGCGATGGGTGCCGCCTTTGCTAACTCCGGACAACAAACGCAACCGTAAGTCCACTTCAGAGCAATGTTTGACGTTGTTTAAGCGCAATCCGAAGGAGTTTCTGCGTCGTTTCGTGACCGTTGACGAAACATGGATTCACTGATACACACTAAAAACCAAGGAACGGTTGAAACAGTGGACTTCACCCGGCGAACCTGCTCCGAAGAAGGCGAAGACTGCCCCATCGCCAGGAAAGGTGATGGCCACCGTTTTTTTGGGATTCACAAGGTGAATCACCATCGACTACCTGGAGAAGGGCCCAACGGTCATAGGGCTGTACTACGCCGAATTATTGGGCCGATTCGCCGCCGAATTGCAGAAAATACGGCCCCATTTGGTGAAGAAAAAGGTGATCTTCCATCATGACAACGCACCGGCTCACACTTCCACCCTCGCCTGTCCAAATTGGGCTACGAACTGCTACCCCATCTACCATATTTTCCAGATTTGGCCCCGTGTGACTTCTTTTTGTTTTCAAACTTGAAAAAGTCACTCGCTGGACAGAAATTTGCGTCGAATGAGTAGGTCATCGCCGCCACAGAGGTCTATTTTGCAGACGGGTTAAAGAAGTGTGACGCTGCGCGCACAAAAATAAAAATAAAATAAATAAAAAAGACTAAACGAAAGGATCGTTTAAATTCAAACTAAGAACGCGCGCGTGCCAACGATCGCGCGCGTAGGGACACACTAGACCGAGAGAGATGGTCACACTTAGACCGGCAAATCCCACATAGGCGTCGGGCACACTAGATCTCGCCGAACCCTATATAAGACGGACCACGGGCCATAGAAAGGCACTTAGCAGCCAACCGTCTAAGGGTATAGAGGCAACTCCCCAGTGGTGGTAAGCAGCAAAGTCATTTTTGGTGGACTAGATCATTCGATCCAAGTCCGCTTATACATTGTAGATAGTTCCCGTAGTACTTCCTCCTCCCTCTAACCTTCTCGGCTTGCCGGCCTGGAGGTATCCTTAGGAGACGTCTGATTTCAGGATCGCACCTCCTTACGGCACGGTTCACCGGCTGAATTCTCTCTCTCTTGTGGCTGACTTCAGGGTCCCCAAGCAACTCTCTCTCTCTCTCTTGTGGCTGACTTTAGGGTCTCCAAGCAACACATTCTCTCTCTTGTGGCTGACTTCAGAGTCCCCAAGCAACACATACTCTCTCTTGTGGCTGACTTCAGGGTCGCCAAGCAACACATTCTCTCTCTCTTGTGGCTGACTTCAGGGTCCCCAAGCAACATTCTCTCTCTCTTGAGGCTGACATCAGGATCCCCAAGCACTAAAAACTCTCGCTCGTGGCTGACTTCAGAGTCCCCAAGCACCCCATTCCCATTTCAGGCTCGCTACGTAGCAACCCACCCCGGGGGCTATTCTCCCGCAGCCGAGATCCCGCGCTGTTCCTCTCGAGCAGCTGGACGACTGCCGATACCAGGATACCAGGGCAATGGAAAGCCCAACTGTATGGTCAGCAGGACAAATTGATCCCGCCAAAAACGGATCTATGTAAAACCCGTGAATACAGTCACACGCCCTTCGAAACTCTGATCCCAGGCAGGGAAGTATGGGATCGGGGCCGACCGGGCTCAATAGACGCAATCTGTTTATATACAAACGGCTCCAAACTAGACGGACACGTAGGTGGAGGCATATACTCCGAGTAATTAGAGATCAGGCAGTCATTAAGACTTCCTGACCACTGCAGTGTCTTCCAACCGGAAGTGTATGCTATAATGGAAGCACTCGTCTGTTTAAGGGACTTAAACACCCAGAACAGACTCATAAACATATAGAGTGATAGCCAAGCGGCTATTAAATCAATCTACTCAACGAATACAAACTCCCGAACAATAGCAGACTGTCGCAAATCTCTCCACGAGATGGCTAGTCAGTTTACTGTCAGCCTTATATGGGTTCCGGGTCACCGGGATATCGTAGGCAACTGTATAGCAGACGAGCTAGCCAGGTAAGGCACCACCATACCTCTCCTTCCAGGAAAGGTATGTTGGCATGCCTATGGCTACTTGCAAGCTAATTATTAAAAAACAGTTCAGCAAATTAGCCAACACTCATTGGCAAAACACACCGCAATGCCGAATCTCTCACTAGACATGGCCTGCAATAAACAATCAGGACTACTCAATTTCAGCCGCACTGAGTGCGGCATGCTAATTCGAGTACTCACAGGCCACTGGCTCGTTGACCGAAATATGCGTGTAAGTTGTCGCTGTGGGGGAGATGGAGCTGTCTTAGTCGCCAGGAGTGACTTTGACCAACTGATCATGGGTGATGCCTCTCCAGAATCCTCCGAGGCATCCTTGGTTGGGTGGGCGTGCTGGGCTAGGTCACCAATAGCCATCAAAACTTTCCATATTTCCCATCACTCGTTATTATTTGCGTTGTTTACTTTTTGTTTGTTTGTTTTGATTGTTAGTGAGGACCGATAGATTTGTGATGTGAGACAGCGTAGTTATCGATGTTTATGTTGTGGAAGCTGTAGGGACATTGGGGGTCCTCGGCCCCAGGGATTCCGGAGCTAGCCGGCGCCGTCCCAGGACAAAATGCAGTTCCATAAAAATTTCATTGTTAACCCTTGTAGAATACTTTGTTTTTTATGAGTACACGACGACAATACAAAATTCCTTCGATAAGTGCGGTTCTGGCACGGAACCGTACAAACCGCGCTTCCTGGGAATTGTCGATGCACTGCGTCCTGACAGTAACCATACAACATACTCAATGAGGAGAACCCATTTTATACAACGAAAATGGACACAACAATTTCATAGCGGCATGATACAATGACATTGTATCAAATATTAGTTCAAGTATTAGTTTTTGATGAGACACGCCCAGGTGCCCCGAAAACGGCTACCAAAAAAAGTTGACAATCTCGTTTTGGCTGATCGCCCATTGAAGATACGCGAGATAGCTGAGACAGTAGGCATGTCTAAAGACCGCGTGGGTCATATCCTGTATGAAATTTTGGGCAAATTTCTCATGCCGACAGCTTGTCGGCGCGATTGGTGCCGCCTTTGCTAACTCCGGACAACAAACGCAACCGTAAGTCCACTTCAGAGCAATGTTTGACGTTGTTTAAGCGCAATCCGAAGGAGTTTCTGCGTCGTTTCGTGACCGTTGACGAAACATGGATTCACTGATACACACTAAAAACCAAGGAACGGTTGAAACAGTGGACTTCACCCGGCGAACCTGCTCCGAAGAAGGCGAAGATTGTCCCATCGCCAGGAAAGGTGATGGCCACCGTTTTTTTGTGATTCACAAGGTGAATCACCATCGACTACCTGGAGAAGGGCCAAACGGTCATAGGGCTGTACTACGCCGAATTATTGGGCCGATTCGCCGCCGAATTGCAGAAAATACGGCCCCATTTGGCGAAGAAAAAGGTGATCTTCCATCATGACAACGCACCGGCTCACACTTCCGCCCTCGCCAGTCCAAATTGGTCAAATTGGGCTACGAACTGCTACCCCATCCAACATATTCTCCAGATTTGGCCCCGTGTGACTTCTTTTTGTTTCCAAACTTGAAAAATTCACTCGCTGGCCAGAAATTTCCGTCGAATGAGTAGGTCGTCGCCGCCACAGAGGTCTATTTTGCAGACCTCGAGAAAACGTATTTTTTAGACGGGTTAAAGAAGTGTGACGCTGCGCGCACAAAAATAAAAATAAAATAAATAAAAAAGACTAAACGAAAGGATTGTTTAAATTCAAACTAAGAACGCGCGCGTGCCAACGATCGCGCGCGTAGGGACACACTAGACCGAGAGAGATGGTCACACTTAGACCGGCAAATCCCACATAGGCGTCGGGCACACTAGATCTCGCCGAACCCTATATAAGACGGACCACGGGCCATAGAAAGGCACTTAGCAGCCAACCGACTAAGGGTATAGAGGCAACTCCCCAGTGGTGGTAAGCAGCAAAGTCATTTTTGGTGGACTATATCATTCGATCCAAGTCCGCTTATACTGTGTAGATAGTTCCCGTAGTACTTCCTCCTCCCTCTAACCTTCGCGGCTTGCCGGCCTGGAGGTATCCCTAGGAGACGTCTGATTTCAGGATCGCACCTTCTTAAGGCACGGTTCACCGGCTGACTTCTCTCTCTCTCTTGTGGCTGACTTCAGGGTCCCCAAGCAACTCTCTCTCTCTCTTGTGGCTGACTTTAGGGTCTCCAAGCAACACATTCTCTCTTGTGGCTGACTTCAGGGTCCCCAAGCAACACATTCTCTCTCTTGTGGCTGACTTCAGGGTCGCCAAGCAACACATTCTCTCTCTTGTGGCTGACTTCAGGGTCCCCAAGCAACATTCTCTCTCTCTTGCGGCTGACATCAGGATCCCCAAGCACTAAAAACTCTCGCTCGGGTCTGACTTCAGAGTCCCCAAGCACCCCATTCTCATTTCAGGTTCGCTACGTAGCAACCCACCCCGGGGACTATTCTCCCGCAGCCGAGATCCCGCGCTGTTCCTCTCGAGCAGCTTGACGACTGCCGATACCAGGATTCTAGGTGGACGAAGGAAGCGAACGCAGCAAGGGCAGCACCCCGCCAGATCAGAGAATTCTTTAGTTGTGAATCAAATTTCAAGATACTAAATAAAACCTAGTTGTAATGAATTACTAAGTAATTCCCCACGACTCGGTCTAAGGGATACGGGGCAATGGAAAGCCCAACTGTATGGTCAGCATGACCAATTGATCCCGCCAAAAACGGATCTATGTAAAACCCGTGAATACAGTCACACGCCCTTCGAAGCTCTGATCCCAGGCAGGGAAGTATGGGATCGGGGCTGACCGTGCTCACTAGACGCAATCTGTTTATATACAGACGGCTCCAAACTAGACGGACACGTAGGTGGAGGCATATACTCCGAGTAATTAGAGATCAGGCAGTCATTCAGACTTCCTGACCACTGCAGTGTCTTCCAACCGGAAGTGTATGCTTAATGGAAGCACTCGTCTGTTTAAGGGACTTAAACACCCAGAACAGACACATAAACATATATAGTGATAGCCAAGCGGCTATTAAATCAATATACTCGACGAATACAAACTCCCGAGCAATAGCAGACTATCGCAAATTTCTCCACGAGATGGCTAGTCAGTTTACTGTCAGCCTTATATGGGTTCCGGGTCACCGGGATATCGTAGGCAACTGTATAGCAGACGAGCTAGCCAGGCAAGGCACCACCATACCTCTCCTTCCAGGAAAGGAGAATGTTGGCATGCCTATGGCTACTTGCAAGCTAATTATTAAAAACCATTTCAGCAAATTAGCCAACACTCATTGGCAAAACACACCGCAATGCCGAATCTCTCACCAGACATGGCCTGCAATAAACAATAAGAAAACATCAGAACTACTCAATTTCAGCCGCACTGAGTGCGGCATGCTAATTCGAGTACTCACAGGCCACTGGCTCGTTGACCGAAATATGCGAGTGAGTTGTCGCTGTGGGGGAGATGGAGCTGGAAAAATGGAAAAAGACTAAACGAAAGGATCGTTTAAATTCAAACTAAGAACGCGCGCGTGCCAACGATCGCGCGCGTAGGGACACACTAGACCGAGAGAGATGGTCACACTTAGACCGGCAAATCCCACATAGGCGTCGGGCATACTAGATCTCGCCGAACCCTATATAAGACGGACCACGGGCCATAGAAAGGCACTTAGCAGCCAACCGTCTAAGGGTATAGAGGCAACTCCCCAGTGGTGGTAAGCAGCAAAGTCATTTTTGGTGGACTAGATCATTCGATCCAAATCCGCTTATACATTGTAGATAGTTTCCGTAGTACTTCCTCCTCCCTCTAACCTTCTCGGCTTGCCGGCCTGGAGGTATCCCTAAAAGACGTCTGATTTCAGGATCGCACCTCCTTACGGCACGGTTCACCGGCTGAATTCTCTCTCTCTTGTGGCTGACTTCAGGGTCCCCAAGCAACTCTCTCTCTCTCTCTCTTGTGGCTGACTTTAGGGTCTCCAAGCAACACATTCTCTCTCTTGTGGCTGACTTCAGGGTCCCCAAGCAACACATTCTCTCTCTTGTGGCTGACTTCAGGGTCTCCAAGCAACACATTCTCTCTCTCTTGTGGCTGACTTCAGGGTCCCCAAGCAACATTCTCTCCCTCTTGCGGCTGACATCAGGATCCCCAAGCACTAAAAACTCTCGCTCGTGGCTGACTTCAGAGTCCCCAAGCACCCCATTCTCATTTCAGGCTCGCTACGTATCAACCCACCCCGGGGACTATTCTCCCCCAGCCGAGATCCCGCGCTGTTCCTCTCGAGCAGCTGGACGACTGCCGATACCAGGATTCTAGGTGGCAGCAAACCGCCAGATCAGAGAATTCTTTAGTTGTGAATCAAATGTCAAGATACTTACTGAATAAAACCTAGTTGTAATCACTTACTAAGTGATTCCCCACGACTCGGTCTAAGGGATACGGGGCAATGGAAAGCCCAACTGTATGGTCAGCATGACAAATTGATCCCGCCAAAAACGGATCTATGTAAAACCCGTGAATATAGTCACACGCCCTTCGAAGCTCTGATCCCAGGCAGGGAAGTATAAGATCGGGGCCGACCGTGCTCAATAGACGCAATCTGTTTATATACAGACGGCTCCAAACTAGATGGACACGTAGGTGGAGGCATATACTCCGAGTAATTAGAGATCAGGCAGTCATTCAGACTTCCTGACCACTGCAGTGTCTTCCAAGCGGAAGTGTATGCTATAATGGAAGCACTCGTCTGTTTAAGGGACTTAAACACCCAGAACAGACACATAAACATATATAGTGATAGCCGAGCGGCTATTAAATCAATCTACTCGACGAATACAAACTCCCGAACAATAGCAGACTGTCGCAAATCTCTCGAGATGGCTAGTCAGTTTACTGTCAGCCTTATATGGGTTCCGGGTCACCGGGATATCGTAGGCAACTGTATAGCAGACGATCTAGCCAGGCAAGGCACCACCATACCTCTCCTTCCAGGAAAGGAGAATGTTGGCATGCCTATAGCTACTTGCAAGCTAATTACTAAAAACCATTTCAGCAAATTAGCCAACACTCATTGGCAAAACACACCGCAATGCCGAATCTCTCACCAGACATGGCCTGCAATAAACAATAAGAAAACATCAGAACTACTCAATTTCAGCCGCACTGAGTGCGGCATGCTAATTCGAGTACTCACAGGCCACTGGCTCGTTGACCGAAATATGCGAGTGAGTTGTCGCTGTGGGGGAGATGGAGCTGTCTTAGTCGCCAGGAGTGACTTTGACCAACTGATTATGGGTGATGCCTCTCCAGAATCCTCCGAGGCATCCTTGGTTGGGTGGGCGTGCTGGGCTAGGTCACCAATAGCCACCAACTTTCCATATTTCCCATCACTCGTAATTATTTGCGTTGTTTACTTTTTGTTTGTTTGTTTTGATTGTTAGTGAGGACCGATAGATTTGTGATGTGAGACAGCGTAGTTATCGATGTTTATGTTGTGGAAGCTGTAGGGACATTGGGGGTCCTCGGCCCTAGGGATTCCGGAGCTAGCCGGCGCCGTCCCAGGACAAAATGCAGTTGCATAAAAATATCATTGTTAACCCTTGTTTTTTATGAGTACACGACGACACTACAAAATTCCTTCGATGAGTGCGGTTCTGGAACGGAACCGTACAAACCGCGCTTCCTGGGAATTGTCGCTGCACTGCGTCCTGACAGTAACCATACAACATACTCAATGAGGAGAACCCATTTTATACAACGAAAATGGACACAACAATTTCATAGCGGCATGATACAATGACATTGTTTCAAATATTAGTTCAAGTATTAGTTTTTGATGAGACACGCCCAGGTGCCCCGAAAACGGCTACCAAAAAAAATTGACAATCTCGTTTTGACAGATCGCCCATTGAAGATACGCGAGATAGCTGAGTCAGTAGGCATGTCTAAAGACTGCGTGGGTCATATCCTGAATGAAATTTTGGGCATGAGAGCTTTCTCATGCCGACAGCTTGTCGGCGCGATGGGTGCCGCCTTTGCTAACTCCGGACAACAAACGCAACCGTAAGTCCACTTCAGAGCAATGTTTGACGTTGTTTAAGCGCAATCCGAAGGAGTTTCTGCGTCGTTTCGTGACCGTTGACGAAACATGGATTCACTGATACACACTAAAAACCAAGGAACGGTTGAAACAGTGGACTTCACCCGGCGAACCTGCTCCGAAGAAGGCGAAGATTGTCCCATCGCCAGGAAAGGTGATGGCCACCGTTTTTTTGGGATTCACAAGGTGTGATCTACATCGACTACCTGGAGAAGGGCCAAACGGTCATAGGGCTGTACTACGCCGAATTATTGGGCCGATTCGCCGCCGAATTGCAGAAAATACGGCCCCATTTGGCGAAGAAAAAGGTGATCTTCCATCATGACAACGCAGCGGCTCACACTTCCGCCCTCGCCAGTCCAAATTGGTCAAATTGTACTACGAACTGCTACCCCATCCACCATATTCTCCAGATTTGGCCCCGTGTGACTTCTTTTTGTTTCCAAACTTGAAAAAGTCACTCGCTGGACAGAAATTTGCGTCGAATGAGTAGGTCGTCGCCGCCACAGAGGTCTATTTTGCAGACCTCGAGAAAACGTATTTTTTAGACGGGTTAAAGAAGTGTGACGCTGGGGCACAAAAATAAAAATAAAATAAATAAAAAAGACTAAACGAAAGGATCGTTTAAATTCAAACTAAGAACGCGCGCGTGCCAACGATCGCGCGCGTAAGGACACACTAGACCGAGAGAGATTGTCACACTTAGACCGGCAAATCCCACATAGGCGTCGGGCACACTAGATCTTGCCGAACCCTATATAAGACGGACCACGGGCCATAGAAAGGCACTTAGCAGCCAACCGTCTAAGGGTATAGAGGCAACTCCCCAGTGGTGTCAAGCAGCAGAGTCATTTTTGGTGGACTAGATCATTCGATCCAAGTCCGCTTATACATTGTAGATAGTTCCCGTAGTACTTCCTCCTCCCTCTAACCTTCTCGGCTTGCCGGCCTGGAGGTATCCTTAGGAGACGTCTGATTTCAGGATCGCACCTCCTTACGGCACGGTTCACCGGCTGAATTCTCTCTCTCTTGTGGCTGACTTCAGGGTCCCCAAGCAACTCTCTCTCTCTCTCTCTCTCTCTCTCTTGTGGCTGACTTTAGGGTCTCCAAGCAACACATTTTCTCTCTTGTGGCTGACTTCAGGGTCCCCAAGCAACACATTCTCTTTCTTGTGGCTGACTTCAGGGTCGCCAAGCAACACATTCTCTCTCTCTTGTGGCTGACTTCAGGGTCCCCAAGCAACATTCTCTCTCTCTTGCGGCTGACATCAGGATCCCCAAGCACTAAAAACTCTCGCTCGTGGCTGACTTCAGAGTCCCCAAGCACCCCATTCTCATTTCAGGCTCGCTACGTAGCAACCCACCCCGGGGACTATTCTCCCGCAGCCGAGATCCCGCGCTGTTCCTCTCGAGCAGCTGGACGACTGCCGATACCAGGATTCTAGGTGGACGAAGGAAGCGAAGGCAGCAAGGGCAGCACCCCGCCAGATCAGAGAATTCTTTAGTTGTGAATCAAATGTCAAGATACTTACTGAACAATCGGTTTATATACAGACGGCTCCAAACTAGACGGACACGTAGGTGGAGGCATATACTCCGAGTAATTAGAGATCAGGCAGTCATTCAGACTTCCTGACCACTGCAGTGTCTTCCAACCGGAAGTGTATGCTATAATGGAAGCACTCGTCTGTTTAAGGGACTTAAACACCCAGAACAGACACATAAACATATATAGTGATAGCCAAGCGGCTATTAAATCAATCTACTCGACGAATACAAACTCCCGAACAATAGCAGACTGTCGCAAATCTCTCCACGAGATGGCTAGTCAGTTTACTGTCAGCCTTATATGGGTTCCGGGTCACCGGGATATCGTAGGCAACTGTATAGCAGACGAGCTAGCCAGGCAAGGCACCACCATACCTCTCCTTCCAGGAAAGGAGAATGTTGGCATGCCTATGGCTACTTGCAAGCTAATTATTAAAAACCATTTCAGCAAATTAGCCAACACTCATTGGCAAAACACACCGCAATGCCGAATCTCTCACCAGACATGGCCTGCAATAAACAATAAGAAAACATCAGAACTACTCAATTTCAGCCGCACTGAGTGCGGCATGCTAATTCGAGTACTCACAGGCCACTGGCTCGTTGACCGAAATATGCGAGTGAGTTGTCGCTGTGGGGGAGATGGAGCTGTCTTAGTCGCCAGGAGTGACTTTGACCAACTGATCATGGGTGATGCCTCTCCAGAATCCTCCGAGGCATCCTTGGTTGGGTGGGCGTGCTGGGCTAGGTCACCAATAGCCACCAAAACTTTCCATATTTCCCATCACTCGAAATTATTTGCGTTGTTTACTTTTTGTTTGTTTGTTTTGATTGTTAGTGAGGACCGATAGATTTGTGATGTGAGACAGCGTAGTTATCGATGTTTATGTTGTGGAAGCTGTAGGGACATTGGGGGTCCTCGGCCCTAGGGATTCCGGAGCTAGCCGGCGCCGTCCCAGGACAAAATGCAGTTCCATAAAAATTTCATTGTTAACCCTTGTAGAATACTTTGTTTTTTATGAGAACACGACGACACTACAAAATTCCTTCGATGAGTGCGGTTCTGGAACGGAACCGTATAAACCGCGCTTCCTGGGAATTTTCGCTGCACTGCGTCCTGACAGTAACCATACAACATACTCAATGAGGAGAACCCATTTCATACAACGAAAATGGACACAACAATTTCATAGCGGCATGATACAATGACATTCTTTCAAATATTAGTTCAAGTATTAGTTTTTGATGAGACACGCCCAGGTGCCCCGAAAACGGCTACCAAAAAAATTGACAATCTCGTTTTGACAGATCGCCCATTGAAGATACGCGAGATAGCTGAGTCAGTAGGCATGTCTAAAGACCGCGTGGGTCATATCCTGAATGAAATTTTGGGCATGAGAGCTTTCTCATGCCGACAGCTTGTCGGCGCGATGGGTGCCGCCTTTGCTAACTCCGGACAACAAACGCAACCGTAAGTCCACTTCAGAGCAATGTTTGACGTTGTTTAAGCGCAATCCGAAGGAGTTTCTGCGTCGTTTCGTGACCGTTGACGAAACATGGATTCACTGATACACACTAAAAACCAAGGAACGGTTGAAACAGTGGACTTCACCCGGCGAACCTGCTCCGAAGAAGGCGAAGACTGTCCCATCGCCAGGAAAGGTGATGGACACCGTTTTTTTGGGATTCACAAGGTGTGATCTACATCGACTACCTGGAGAAGGGCCAAACGGTCATAGGGCTGTACTACGCCGAATTATTGGGCCGATTCTCCGCCGAATTGCAGAAAATACGGCCCCATTTGGCGAAGAAAAAGGTGATCTTCCATCATGACAACGCACCGGCTCACACTTCCGCCCTCGCCAGTCCAAATTGGTCAAATTGGGCTACGAACTGCTACCCCATTCACCATATTCTCCAGATTTGGCCCCGTGTGACTTCTTTTTGTTTCCAAACTTGAAAAAGTCACTCGCTGGTCAGAAATTTGCGTCGAATGAGTAGGTCGTCGCCGCCACAGAGGTCTATTTTGCAGACCTCGAGAAAACGTATTTTTAGACGGGTTAAAGAAGTGTGACGCTGCGCGCACAAAAATAAAAATAAAATAAATAAAAAGACTAAACGAAAGGATCGTTTAAATTCAAACTAAGAACGCGCGCGTGCCAACGATCCGCGCGTAGGGACACACTAGACCGAGAGATGGTCACACTTAGACCGGCAAATCCCACATAGGCGTCGGGCACACTAGATTTCGCCGAACCCATATAAGACGGACCACGGGCCATAGAAAGGCACTTAGCAGCCAACCGTCTAAGGGTATAGAGGCAACTCCCCAGTGGTGGTAAGCAGCAAAGTCATTTTTGGTGGACTAGATCATTCGATCCAAGTCCGCTTATACATTGTAGATAGTTCCCGTAGTACTTCCTCCTCCCTCTAACCTTCTCGGCTTGCCGGCCTGGAGGTATCCTTAGGAGACGTCTGATTTCAGGATCGTACCTTCTTACGGCACGGTTCACCGGCTGAATTCTCTCTCTCTTGTGGCTGACTTCAGGGTCCCCAAGCAACACATTCTCTCTCTTGTGGCTGACTTCAGGGTCCCCAAGCAACATTCTCTCTCTCTCTCTTGCGGCTGACATCAGGATCCCCAAGCACTAAAAACTCTCGCTCGTGGCTGACTTCAGAGTCCCCAAGCACCCCATTCTCATTTCAGGCTCGCTACGTAGCAACCCACCCCGGGGACTATTCTCCCGCAGCCGAGATCCCGCGCTGTTCCTCTCGAGCAGCTGGACGACTGCCGATACCAGGATTCTAGGTGGACGAAGGAAGCGAAGGCAGCAAGGGCAGCACTACGCCAGATCAGAGAATTCTTTAGTTGTGAATCAAATGTCAAGATACTTACTGAATAAAACCTAGTTGTAATCAATTACTAAGTAATTCCCCACGACTCGGTCTAAGGGATACGGGGCAATGGAAAGCCCAACTGTATGGTCAGCATGACAAATTGATCCCGCCAAAAACGGATCTATGTAAAAACCCGTGAATACAGTCACACGCCCTTCGAAGCTCTGATCCCAGGCAGGGAAGTATGGGATCGGGGCCGACCGGGCTCACTAGACGCAATCTGTTTATATACAGACGGCTCCAAACTAGACGGACACGTAGGTGGAGGCATATACTCCGAGTAATTAGAGATCAGGCAGTCATTCAGACTTCCTGACCACTGCAGTGTCTTCCAAGCGGAAGTGTATGCTATAATGGAAGCACTCGTCTGTTTAAGGGACTTAAACACCCAGAACAGACACATAAACATATATAGTGATAGCCAAGCGGCTATTAAATCAATCTACTCGACGAATACAAACTCCCGAACAATAGCAGACTATCGCAAAATTCTCCACGAGATGGCTAGTCAGTTTACTGTCAGCCTTATATGGGTTCCGGGTCACCGGGATATCGTAGGCAACTGTGTAACAGACGAGCTAGCCAGGCAAGGCACCACCATACCTCTCCTTCCAGGAAAGGAGAATGTTGGCATGCCTATGGCTACTTGCAAGCTAATTATTAAAAACCATTTCAGCAAATTAGCCAACACTCATTGGCAAAACACACCGCAATGCCGAATCTCTCACCAGACATGGCCTGCAATAAACAATAAGAAAACATCAGAACTACTCAATTTCAGCCGCACTGAGTGCGGCATGCTAATTCGAGTACTCACAGGCCACTGGCTCGTTGACCGAAATATGCGAGTGAGTTGTCGCTGTGGGGGAGATGGAGCTGTCTTAGTCGCCAGGAGTGACTTTGACCAACTGATCATGGGTGATGCCTCTCCAGAATCCTCCGAGGCATCCTTGGTTGGGTGGGCGTGCTGGGCTAGGTCACCAATAGCCACCAAAACTTTCCATATTTCCCATCACTCGTAATTATTTGCGTTGTTTACTTTTTGTTTGTTTGTTTTGATTGTTAGTGAGGACCGATAGATTTGTGATGTGAGACAGCGTAGTTATCGATGTTTATGTTGTGGAAGCTGTAGGGACATTGGGGGTCCTCGGCCCTAGGGATTCCGGAGCTAGCCGGCGCCGTCCCAGGACAAAATGCAGTTCCATAAAAATTTCATTGTTAACCCTTGTTTTTTATGAGTACACGACGACACTACAAAATTCCTTCGATGAGTGCGGTTCTGGAACGGAACCGTACAAACCGCGCTTCCTGGGAATTGTCGCTGCACTGCGTCCTGACAGTAACCATACAACATACTCAATGAGGAGAACCCATTTTATACAACGAAAATGGACACAACGTTTTGGCAGATCGCCCATTGAAGATACGCGAGATAGCTGAGACAGTAGGCATGTCAAAAGACCGCGTGGGTCATATCCTGAATGAATTTTTGGGCATGAGAAAGCTGTCGGCGCGATGGGTGCCGCCTTTGCTAACTCCGGACAACAAACGCAATCGTAAGTCCACTTCAGAGCAATGTTTGACGGTGTTTAAGCGCAATCCGAAGGAGTTTCTGCGTCGTTTCGTGACCGTTGACGAAACATGGATTCACTGATACACACATTAAAAGCCAAGGAACGGTTGAAACAGTGGACTTCACCCGGCGAACCTGCTCCGAAGAAGGCGAAGACTGTCCCATCGCCAGGAAAGGTGATGGCCACCGTTTTTTTGGGATTCACAAGGTGTGATCTACATCGACTACCTGGAGAAGGGCCAAACGGTCATAAGGCTGTACTACGCCGAATTATTGGGCCGATTCGCCGCCGAATTGCAGAAAATACGGCCGCATTTGGCGAAGAAAAAGGTGATCTTCCATCATGACAACGCACCGGCTCACACTTCCGCCCTCGCCAGTCCAAATTGGTCAAATTGTGCTACGAACTGCTACCCCATCCACCATATTCTCCAGATTTGGCCCCGTGTGACTTCTTTTTGTTTCCAAACTTGGAAAAGTCACTCGCTGGACAGAAATTTGCGTCGAATGAGTAGGTCGTCGCCGCCACAGAGGTCTATTTTGCAGACCTCGAGAAAACGTATTTTTTAGACGGGTTAAAGAAGTGTGACGCTGCGCGCACAAAAATAAAAATAAAATAAATAAAAAGACTAAACGAAAGGATCGTTTAAATTCAAACTAAGAACGCGCGCGTGCCAACGATGCGCGCGTAGGGACACACTAGACCGAGAGAGATGGTCACACTTAGACCGGCAAATCCCACATAGGCGTCGGGCACACTAGATTTCGCCGAACCCTATATAAGACGGACCACGGGCCATAGAAAGGCACTTAGCAGCCAACCGTCTAAGGGTATAGAGGCAACTCCCCAGTGGTGTCAAGCAGCAAAGTCATTTTTGGTGGACTAGATCATTCGATCCAAGTCCGCTTATACATTGTAGATAGTTCCCGTAGTACTTCCTCCTCCCTCTAACCTTCTCGGCTTGCCGGCCTGGAGGTATCCTTAGGAGACGTCTGATTTCAGGATCGCACCTCCTTACGGCACGGTTCACCGGCTGAATTCTCTCTCTCTTGTGGCTGACTTCAGGGTCCCCAAGCAACTCTCTCTCTCTCCTCTTGTGGCTGACTTTAGGGTCTCCAAGCAACACATTCTCTCTCTTGTGGCTGACTTCAGGGTCCCCAAGCAACACATTCTCTCTCTTGTGGCTGACTTCAGGGTCGCCAAGCAACACATTCTCTCTCTCTTGTGGCTGACTTCAGGGTCCCCAAGCAACATTCTCTCTCTCTTGCGGCTGACATCAGGATCCCCAAGCACTAAAAACTCTCGCTCGTGGCTGACTTCAGAGTCCCCAAGCACCCCATTCTCATTTCAGGCTCGCTACGTATCAACCCACCCCGGGGACTATTCTCCCCCAGCCGAGATCCCGCGCTGTTCCTCTCGAGCAGCTGGACGACTGCCGATACCAGGATTCTAGGTGGCAGCAAACCGCCAGATCAGAGAATTCTTTAGTTGTGAATCAAATGTCAAGATACTTACTGAATAAAAGCTAGTTGTAATCACTTACTAAGTAATTCCCCACGACTTGGTCTAAGGGATACGGGGCAATGGAAAGCCCAACTGTATGGTCAGCATGACAAATTGATCCCGCCAAAAACGGATCTATGTAAAACCCGTGAATACAGTCACACGCCCTTCGAAGCTCTGATCCCAGGCAGTGAAGTATAAGATCGGGGCCGACCGGGCTCAATAGACGCAATCTGTTTATATACAGACGGCTCCAAACTAGATGGACACGTAGGTGGAGGCATATACTCCGAGTAATTAGAGATCAGGCAGTCATTCAGACTTCCTGACCACTGCAGTGTCTTCCAAGCGGAAGTGTATGCTATAATGGAAGCACTCGTCTGTTTAAGGGACTTAAACACCCAGAACAGACACATAAACATATATAGTGATAGCCGAGCGGCTATTAAATCAATCTACTCGACGAATACAAACTCCCGAACAATAGCAGACTGTCGCAAATCTCTCCACGAGATGTCTAGTCAGTTTACTGTCAGCCTTATATGGGTTCCGGGACACCGGGATATCGTAGGCAACTGTATAGCAGACGAGCTAGCCAGGCAAGGCACCACCATACCTCTCCTTCCAGGAAAGGAGAATGTTGGCATGCCTATGGCTACTTGCAAGCTAATTATTAAAAACCATTTCAGCAAATTAGCCAACACTCATTGGCAAAACACACCGCAATGCCGAATCTCTCACCAGACATGGCCTGCAATAAACAATAAGAAAACATCAGAACTACTCAATTTCAGCCGCACTGAGTGCGGCATGCTAATTCGAGTACTCACAGGCCACTGGCTCGTTGACCGAAATATGCGAGTGAGTTGTCGCTGTGGGGGAGATGGAGCTGTCTTAGTCGCCAGGAGTGACTTTGACCAACTGATCATGGGTGATGCCTCTCCAGAATCCTCCGAGGCATCCTTGGTTGGGTGGGCGTGCTGGGCTAGGTCACCAATAGCCACCAAAACTTTCCATATTTCCCATCACTCGTAATTATTTGCGTTGTTTACTTTTTGTTTGTTTGTTTTGATTGTTAGTGAGGACCGATAGATTTGTGATGTGAGACAGCGTAGTTATCGATGTTTATGTTGTGGAAGCTGTAGGGACATTGGGGGTCCTCGGCCCTAGGGATTCCGGAGCTAGCCGGCGCCGTCCCAGGACAAAATGCAGTTCCATAAAAATTTCATTGTTAACCCTTTTTTTTATGAGTACACGACGACACTACAAAATTCCTTCGATGAGTGCGGTTCTGGCACGGAACCGTACAAACCGCGCTTCCTGGGAATTGTCGCTGCACTGCGTCCTGACAGTAACCATACAACATACTCAATGAGGAGAACCCATTTTATACAACGAAAATGGACACAACAATTTCATAGCGGCATGATACAATGACATTCTTTCAAATATTAGTTCAAGTATTAGTTTTTGATGAGACACGCCCAGGTGCCCCGAAAACGGCTACCAAAAAAAATTGACAATCTCGTTTTGACAGATCGCCCATTGAAGATACGCGAGATAGCTGAGTCAGTAGGCATGTCTAAAGACCGCGTGGGTCATATCCTGAATGAAATTTTGGGCATGAGAGCTTTCTCATGCCGACAGCTTGTCGGCGCGATGGGTGCCGCCTTTGCTAACTCCGGACAACAAACGCAACCGTAAGTCCACTTCAGAGCAATGTTTGACGTTGTTTAAGCGCAATCCGAAGGAAGTTTCTGCGTCGTTTCGTGACCGTTGACGAAACATGGATTCACTGATACACACTAAAAACCAAGGAACGGTTGAAACAGTGGACTTCACCCGGCGAACCTGCTCCGAAGAAGGCGAAGATTGTCCCATCGCCAGGAAAGGTGATGGCCACCGTTTTTTTGGGATTCACAAGGTGTGATCTACATCGACTACCTGGAGAAGGGCCAAACGGTCATAGGGCTGTACTACGCCGAATTATTGGGCCGAAGAAAAAGGTGATCTTCCATCATGACAACGCACCGGCTCACACTTCCGCCCTCGCCAGTCCAAATTGGTCAAATTGTGCTACGAACTGCTACCCCATCCACCATATTCTCCAGATTTGGCCCCGTGTGACTTCTTTTTGTTTCCAAACTTGAAAAAGTCACTCGCTGGACAGAAATTTGCGTCGAATGAGTAGGTCGTCGCCGCCACAGAGGTCTATTTTGCAGACCTCGAGAAAACGTATTTTTTAGACGGGTTAAAGAAGTGTGACGCTGCGCGCACAAAAATAAAAATAAAATAAATAAAAAGACTAAACGAAAGGATCGTTTAAATTCAAACTAAGAACGCGCGCGTGCCAACGATCGCGCGCGTAGGGATACACTAGACCGAGAGAGATTGTCACACTTAGACCGGCAAATCCCACATAGGCGTCGGGCACACATATAATAAGACGGACCACGGGCCATAGAAAGGCACTTAGCAGCCAACCGTCTAAGGGTATAGAGGCAACTCCCCAGTGGTGTCAAGCAGCAGAGTCATTTTTGGTGGACTAGATCATTCGATCCAAGTCCGCTTATACATTGTAGATAGTTCCCGTAGTACTTCCTCCTCCCTCTAACCTTCTCGGCTTGCCGGCCTGGAGGTATCCTTAGGAGACGTCTGATTTCAGGATCGCACCTCCTTACGGCACGGTTCACCGGCTGAATTCTCTCTCTCTTGTGGCTGACTTCAGGGTCCCCAAGCAACTCTCTCTCTCTCTCTCTCTTGTGGCTGACTTTAGGGTCTCCAAGCAACACATTCTCTCTCTTGTGGCTGACTTCAGGGTCCCCAAGCAACACATTCTCTCTCTTGTGGCTGACTTCAGGGTCGCCAAGCAACACATTCTCTCTCTCTTGTGGCTGACTTCAGGGTCCCCAAGCAACATTCTGTCTCTCTTGCGGCTGACATCAGGATCCCCAAGCACTAAAAACTCTCGCTCGTGGCTGACTTCAGAGTCCCCAAGCACCCCATTCTCATTTCAGGCTCGCTACGTAGCAACCCACCCCGGGGACTATTCTCCCGCAGCCGAGATCCCGCGCTGTTCCTCTCGAGCAGCTGGACGACTGCCGATACCAGGATTCTAGGTGGACGAAGGAAGCGAAGGCAGCAAGGGCAGCACCCCGCCAGATCAGAGAATTCTTTAGTTGTGAATCAAATGTCAAGATACTTACTGAACAATCTGTTTATATACAGACGGCTCCAAACTAGACGGACACGTAGGTGGAGGCATATACTCCAGTAATTAGAGATCAGGCAGTCATTCAGACTTCCTGACCACTGCAGTGTCTTCCAACCGGAAGTGTATGCTATAATGGAAGCACTCGTCTGTTTAAGGGACTTAAACACCCAGAACAGACACATAAACATATATAGTGATAGCCAAGCGGCTATTAAATCAATCTACTCGACGAATACAAACTCCCGAACAATAGCAGACTGTCGCAAATCTCTCCACGAGATGGCTAGTCAGTTTACTGTCAGCCTTATATGGGTTCCGGGTCACCGGGATATCGTAGGCAACTGTATAGCAGACGAGCTAGCCAGGCAAGGCACCACCATACCTCTCCTTCCAGGAAAGGAGAATGTTGGCATGCCTATGGCTACTTGCAAGCTAATTATTAAAAACCATTTCAGCAAATTAGCCAACACTCATTGGCAAAACACACCGCAATGCCGAATCTCTCACTAGACATGGCCTGCAATAAACAATAAGAAAACATCAGAACTACTCAATTTCAGCCGCACTGAGATCAGCATGCTAATTCGAGTACTCACAGGCCAATGGCTCGTTGACCGAAATATGCGAGTGAGTTGTCGCTGTGGGGAGATGGAGCTGTCTTAGTCGCCAGGAGTGACTTTGACAACTGATCATGGGTGATGCCTCTCCAGAATCCTCCGAGGCATCCTTGGTTGGGTGGGCGTGCTGGGCTAGGTCACCAATAGCCACCAAAACTTTCCATATTTCCCATCACTCGTTATTATTTGCGTTGTTTACTTTTTTGTTTGTTTGTTTTGATTGTTAGTGAGGACCGATAGATTTGTGATGTGAGACAGCGTAGTTATCGATGTTTATGTTGTGGAAGCTGTAGGGACATTGGGGGTCCTCGGCCTTAGGGATTCCGGAGCTAGCCGGCGCCGTCCCAGGACAAAATGCAGTTCTATAAAAATTTCATTGTTAACCCTTGTTTTTTATGAGTACACGACGACACTACAAAATTCCTTCGATGAGTGCGGTTCTGGAACGGAACCGTACAAACCGCGCTTCCTGGGAATTGTCGTTGCACTGCGTCCTGACAGTAACCATACAACATACTCAATGAGGAGAACCCATTTTATACAACGAAAATGGACACAACAATTTCATAGCGGCATGATACAATGACATTCTTTCAAATATTAGTTCAAGTATTAGTTTTTGATGAGACACGCCCAGGTGCCCCGAAAACGGCTACCAAAAAAAATTGACAATCTCGTTTTGACAGATCGCCCATTGAAGATACGCGAGATAGCTGAGTCAGTAGGCATGTCTAAAGACCGCGTGGGTCATATCCTGAATGAAATTTTGGGCATGAGAGCTTTCTCATGCCGACAGCTTGTCGGCGCGATGGGTGCCGCCTTTGCTAACTCCGGACAACAAACGCAACCGTAAGTCCACTTCAGAGCAATGTTTGACGTTGTTTAAGCGCAATCCGAAGGAGTTTCTGCGTCGTTTCGTGACCGTTGACGAAACATGGATTCACTGATACACACTAAAAACCAAGGAACGGTTGAAACAGTGGACTTCACCCGGCGAACCTGCTCCGAAGAAGGCGAAGATTGTCCCATCGCCAGGAAAGGTGATGGCCACCGTTTTTTTGGGATTCACAAGGTGTGATCTACATCGACTATCTGGAGAAGGGCCAAACGGTCATAGGGCTGTACTACGCCGAATTATTGGGCCGATTCGCCGCCGAATTGCAGAAAATACGGCCCCATTTGGCGAAGAAAAAGGTGATCTTCCATCATGACAACGCACCGGCTCACACTTCCGCCCTCGCCAGTCCAAATTGGTCAAATTGTGCTACGAACTGCTACCCCATCCACCATATTCTCCAGATTTGGCCCCGTGTGACTTCTTTTTGTTTCCAAACTTGGAAAAGTCACTCGCTGGACAGAAATTTGCGTCGAATGAGTAGGTCGTCGCCGCCACAGAGGTCTATTTTGCAGACCTCGAGAAAACGTATTTTTTAGACGGGTTAAAGAAGTGTGACGCTGCGCGCACAAAAATAAAAATAAAATAAATAAAAAAGACTAAACGAAAGGATCGTTTAAATTCAAACTAAGAACGCGCGCATGCCAACGATCGCGCGCGTAGGGACACACTAGACCGAGAGAGATTGTCACACTTAGACCGGCAAATCCCACATAGGCGTCGGGCACACAATATAAGACGGGCCACGGGCCATAGAAAGGCACTTAGCAGCCAACCGTCTAAGGGTATAGAGGCAACTCCCCAGTGGTGTCAAGCAGCAGAGTCATTTTTGGTGGACTAGATCATTCGATCCAAGTCCGCTTATACATTGTAGATAGTTCCCGTAGTACTTCCTCCTCCCTCTAACCTTCTCGGCTTGCCGGCCTGGAGGTATCCTTAGGAGACGTCTGATTTCAGGATCGCACCTCCTTACGGCACGGTTCACCGGCTGAATTCTCTCTCTCTTGTGGCTGACTTCAGGATCCCCAAGCAACTCTCTCTCTCTCTCTCTTGTGGCTGACTTTAGGGTCTCCAAGCAACACATTCTCTCTCTTGTGGCTGACTTCAGGGTCCCCAAGCAACACATTCTCTTTCTTGTGGCTGACTTCAGGGTCGCCAAGCAACACATTCTCTCTCTCTTGTGGCTGACTTCAGGGTCCCCAAGCAACATTCTCTCTCTCTTGCGGCTGACATCAGGATCCCCAAGCACTAAAAACTCTCGCTCGTGGCTGACTTCAGAGTCCCCAAGCACCCCATTCTCATTTCAGGCTCGCTACGTAGCAACCCACCCCGGGGACTATTCTCCCGCAGCCGAGATCCCGCGCTGTTCCTCTCGAGCAGCTGGACGACTGCCGATACCAGGATTCTAGGTGGACGAAGGAAGCGAAGGCAGCAAGGGCAGCACTACGCCAGATCAGAGATCTGTTTATATACAGACGGCTCCAAACTAGACGGACACGTAGGTGGAGGCATATACTCCGAGTAATTAGAGATCAGGCAGTCATTCAGACTTCCTGACCACTGCAGTGTCTTCCAACCGGAAGTGTATGCTATAATGGAAGCACTCGTCTGTTTAAGGGACTTAAACACCCAGAACAGACACATAAACATATATAGTGTAGCCAAGCGGCTATTAAATCAATCTACTCGACGAATACAAACTCCCGAACAATAGCAGACTGTCGCAAATCTCTCCACGAGATGGCTAGTCAGTTTACTGTCAGCCTTATATGGGTTCCGGGTCACCGGGATATCGTAGGCAACTGTATAGCAGACGAGCTAGCCAGGCAAGGCACCACCATACCTCTCCTTCCAGGAAAGGAGAATGTTGGCATGCCTATGGCTACTTGCAAGCTAATTATTAAAAACCATTTCAGCAAATTAGCCAACACTCATTGGCAAAACACACCGCAATGCCGAATCTCTCACTAGACATGGCCTGCAATAAACAATAAGAAAACATCAGAACTACTCAATTTCAGCCGCACTGAGATCAGCATGCTAATTCGAGTACTCACAGGCCAATGGCTCGTTGACCGAAATATGCGAGTGAGTTGTCGCTGTGGGGAGATGGAGCTGTCTTAGTCGCCAGGAGTGACTTTGACCAACTGATCATGGGTGATGCCTCTCCAGAATCCTCCGAGGCATCCTTGGTTGGGTGGGCGTGCTGGGCTAGGTCACCAATAGCCACCAAAACTTTCCATATTTCCCATCACTCGTTATTATTTGCGTTGTTTACTTTTTGTTTGTTTGTTTTGATTGTTAGTGAGGACCGATAGATTTGTGATGTGAGACAGCGTAGTTATCGATGTTTATGTTGTGGAAGCTGTAGGGACATTGGGGGTCCTCGGCCTTAGGGATTCCGGAGCTAGCCGGCGCCGTCCCAGGACAAAATGCAGTTCTATAAAAATTTCATTGTTAACCCTTGTTTTTTATGAGTACACGACGACACTACAAAATTCCTTCGATGAGTGCGGTTCTGGAACGGAACCGTACAAACCGCGCTTCCTGGGAATTGTCGTTGCACTGCGTCCTGACAGTAACCATACAACATACTCAATGAGGAGAACCCATTTTATACAACGAAAATGGACACAACAATTTCATAGCGGCATGATACAATGACATTCTTTCAAATATTAGTTCAAGTATTAGTTTTTGATGAGACACGCCCAGGTGCCCCGAAAACGGCTACCAAAAAAAAATTGACAATCTCGTTTTGACAGATCGCCCATTGAAGATACGCGAGATAGCTGAGTCAGTAGGCATGTCTAAAGACCGCGTGGGTCATATCCTGAATGAAATTTTGGGCATGAGAGCTTTCTCATGCCGACAGCTTGTCGGCGCGATGGGTGCCGCCTTTGCTAACTCCGGACAACAAACGCAACCGTAAGTCCACTTCAGAGCAATGTTTGACGTTGTTTAAGCGCAATCCGAAGGAGTTTCTGCGTCGTTTCGTGACCGTTGACGAAACATGGATTCACTGATACACACTAAAAACCAAGGAACGGTTGAAACAGTGGACTTCACCCGGCGAACCTGCTCCGAAGAAGGCGAAGATTGTCCCATCGCCAGGAAAGGTGATGGCCACCGTTTTTTTGGGATTCACAAGGTGTGATCTACATCGACTATCTGGAGAAGGGCCAAACGGTCATAGGGCTGTACTACGCCGAATTATTGGGCCGATTCGCCGCCGAATTGCAGAAAATACGGCCCCATTTGGCGAAGAAAAAGGTGATCTTCCATCATGACAACGCACCGGCTCACACTTCCGCCCTCGCCAGTCCAAATTGGTCAAATTGTGCTACGAACTGCTACCCCATCCACCATATTCTCCAGATTTGGCCCCGTGTGACTTCTTTTTGTTTCCAAACTTGGAAAAGTCACTCGCTGGACAGAAATTTGCGTCGAATGAGTAGGTCGTCGCCGCCACAGAGGTCTATTTTGCAGACCTCGAGAAAACGTATTTTTAGACGGGTTAAAGAAGTGTGACGCTGCGCGCACAAAAATAAAAATAAAATAAATAAAAAAGACTAAACGAAAGGATCGTTTAAATTCAAACTAAGAACGCGCGCATGCCAACGATCGCGCGCGTAGGGTTACACTAGACCGAGAGAGATTGTCACACTTAGACCGGCAAATCCCACATAGGCGTCGGGCACACAATATAAGACGGGCCACGGGCCATAGAAAGGCACTTAGCAGCCAACCGTCTAAGGGTATAGAGGCAACTCCCCAGTGGTGTCAAGCAGCAGAGTCATTTTTGGTGGACTAGATCATTCGATCCAAGTCCGCTTATACATTGTAGATAGTTCCCGTAGTACTTCCTCCTCCCTCTAACCTTCTCGGCTTGCCGGCCTGGAGGTATCCTTAGGGAGACGTCTGATTTCAGGATCGCACCTCCTTACGGCACGGTTCACCGGCTGAATTCTCTCTCTCTTGTGGCTGACTTCAGGATCCCCAAGCAACTCTCTCTCTCTCTCTCTTGTGGCTGACTTTAGGGTCTCCAAGCAACACATTCTCTCTCTTGTGGCTGACTTCAGGGTCCCCAAGCAACACATTCTCTTTCTTGTGGCTGACTTCAGGGTCGCCAAGCAACACATTCTCTCTCTCTTGTGGCTGACTTCAGGGTCCCCAAGCAACATTCTCTCTCTCTTGCGGCTGACATCAGGATCCCCAAGCACTAAAAACTCTCGCTCGTGGCTGACTTCAGAGTCCCCAAGCACCCCATTCTCATTTCAGGCTCGCTACGTAGCAACCCACCCCGGGGACTATTCTCCCGCAGCCGAGATCCCGCGCTGTTCCTCTCGAGCAGCTGGACGACTGCCGATACCAGGATTCTAGGTGGACGAAGGAAGCGAAGGCAGCAAGGGCAGCACTACGCCAGATCAGAGATCTGTTTATATACAGACGGCTCCAAACTAGACGGACACGTAGGTGGAGGCATATACTCCGAGTAATTAGAGATCAGGCAGTCATTCAGACTTCCTGACCACTGCAGTGTCTTCCAACCGGAAGTGTATGCTATAATGGAAGCACTCGTCTGTTTAAGGGATTTAAACACCCCGAACAGACACATAAACATATATAGTGGCTATTAAATCAATCTACGGCTATTAAATCAATCTACTCGACGAACACAAACTCCCGAACAATAGCAGACTGTCGCAAATCTCTCCACGAGATGGTTAGTCAGTTTACTGTCAGCCTTATATGGGTTCCGGGTCACCGGGATATCGTAGGCAACTGTATAGCAGACGAGCTAGCCAGGCAAGGCACCACCATACCTCTCCTTCCAGGAAAGGAGAATGTTGGCATGCCTATGGCTACTTGCAAGCTAATTATTAAAAACCATTTCAGCAAATTAGCCAACACTCATTGGCAAAACACACCGCAATGCCGAATCTCTCACCAGACATGGCCTGCGATAAACAATAAGAAAACATCAGAACTACTCAATTTCAGTCGCACTGAGTGCGGCATGCTAATTCGAGTACTCACAAGCCACTGGCTCGTTGACCGAAATATGCGAGTGAGTTGTCGCTGTGGGGAAGATGGAGCTGTCTTAGTCGCCAGGAGTGACTTTGACCAACTGATCATGGATGATGCCTCTCCAGAATCCTCCGAGGCATCCTTGGTTGGGTGGGCGTGCTGGGCTAGGTCACCAATAGCCACCAAAACTTTCCATATTTCCCATCACTCGTAATTATTGCGTTGTTTACTTTTTGTTTGTTTGTTTTGATTGTTAGTGACAGCGTAGACAGCGTAGTTATCGATGTTTATGTTGTGGAAGCTGTAGGGACATTGGGGCGAGCCCTAGGGATTCCGGAGCTAGCCGGCGCCGTCCCAGGACAAAATGCAGTTCCATAAAAATTTCATTGTTAACCCTTGTAGAATACTTTGTTTTTTATGAGTACACGACAACACTACAAAATTCCTTCGATGAGTGCGGTTCTGGAACGGAACCGTACAAACCGCGCTTCCTGGGAATTGTCGCTGCACTGCGTCCTGACAGTAACCATACAACATACTCAATGAGGAGAACCCATTTTATACAACGAAAATGGACACAACAATTTCATAGCGGCATGATACAATGACATTCTTTCAAATATTAGTTCAAGTATTAGTTTTTGATGAGACACGCCCAGGTGCCCCGAAAACGGCTACCAAAAAAAATTGACAATCTCGTTTTGACAGATCGCCCATTGAAGATACGCGAGATAGCTGAGTCAGTAGGCACGTCTAAAGACCGCGTGGGTCATATCCTGAATGAAATTTTGGACATGAGAGCTTTCTCATGCCGACAGCTTGTTGGCGCGATGGGTGCCGCCTTTGCTAACTCCGGACAACAAACGCAACCGTAAGTCCACTTCAGAGCAATGTTTGACGTTGTTTAAGCGCAATCCGAAGGAGTTTCTGCGTCGTTTCGTGACCGTTGACGAAACATGGATTCACTGATACACACTAAAAACCAAGGAACGGTTGAAACAGTGGACTTCACCCGGCGAACCTGTTCCGAAGAAGGCGAATACTGTCCCATCGCCAGGAAAGGTGATGGCCACCGTTTTTTTGGGATTCACAAGGTGTGATCTACATTGACTACCTGGAGAAGGGCCAAACGGTCATAGGGCTGTACTACGCCGAATTATTGGGTCGATTCGCCGCCGAATTGCAGAAAATACGGCCCCATTTGGCGAAGAAAAAGGTGATCTTCCATCATGACAACGCACCGGCTCACACTTCCACCATCGCCAAGGGCCATAGAAAGGCACTTAGCAGCCAACCGTCTAAGGGTATAGAGGCAACTCCCCAGTGGTGGTAAGCAGCAAAGTCATTTTTGGTGGACTAGATCATTCGTTCCAAGTCCGCTTATACATTGTAGATAGTTCCCGTAGTACTTCCTCCTCCCTCTAACCTTCTCGGCTTGCCGGCCTGGAGGTATCCTTAGGAGACGTCTGATTTCAGGATCGCACCTCCTTACGGCACGGTTCACCGGCTGAATTCTCTCTCTTGTGGCTGACTTCAGGGTCCCCAAGCAACTCTCTCTCTCTCTTGTGGCTGACTTTAGGGTCTCCAAGCAACACATTCTTTCTCTTGTGGCTGACTTCAGGGTCCCCAAGCAACACATTCTCTCTCTTGTGGCTGACTTCAGGGTCGCCAAGCAACACATTCTCTCTCTCTTGTGGCTGACTTCAGGGTCCCCAAGCAACATTCTGTCTCTCTTGCGGCTGACATCAGGATCCCCAAGCACTAAAAGCTCTCGCTCGTGGCTGACTTCAGAGTCCCCAAGCACCCCATTCTCATTTCAGGCTCGCTACGTAGCAACCCACCCCGGGGACTATTCTCCCGCAGCCGAGATCCCGCGCTGTTTCTCTCGAGCAGCTGGACGACTGCCGATACCAGGATTCTAGGTGGACGAAGGAAGCGAAGGCAGCAAGGGCAGCACCCCGCCAGATCAGAGAATTCTTTAGTTGTGAATCAAATGTCAAGATACTTACTGAACAATCTGTTTATATACAGACGGCTCCAAACTAGACGGACACGTAGGTGGAGGCATATACTCCGAGTAATTAGAGATCAGGCAGTCATTCAGACTTCCTGACCACTGCAGTGTCTTCCAACCGGAAGTGTATGCTATAATGGAAGCACTCGTCTGTTTAAGGGACTTAAACACCCAGAACAGACACATAAACATATATAGTGTAGCCAAGCGGCTATTAAATCAATCTACTCGACGAATACAAACTCCCGAACAATAGCAGACTGTCGCAAATCTCTCCACGAGATGGCTAGTCAGTTTACTGTCAGCCTTATATGGGTTCCGGGTCACCGGGATATCGTAGGCAACTGTATAGCAGACGAGCTAGCCAGGCAAGGCACCACCATACCTCTCCTTCCAGGAAAGGAGAATGTTGGCATGCCTATGGCTACTTGCAAGCTAATTATTAAAAACCATTTCAGCAAATTAGCCAACACTCATTGGCAAAACACACCGCAATGCCGAATCTCTCACTAGACATGGCCTGCAATAAACAATAAGAAAACATCAGAACTACTCAATTTCAGCCGCACTGAGATCAGCATGCTAATTCGAGTACTCACAGGCCAATGGCTCGTTGACCGAAATATGCGAGTGAGTTGTCGCTGTGGGGAGATGGAGCTGTCTTAGTCGCCAGGAGTGACTTTGACAACTGATCATGGGTGATGCCTCTCCAGAATCCTCCGAGGCATCCTTGGTTGGGTGGGCGTGCTGGGCTAGGTCACCAATAGCCACCAAAACTTTCCATATTTCCCATCACTCGTTATTATTTGCGTTGTTTACTTTTTGTTTGTTTGTTTTGATTGTTAGTGAGGACCGATAGATTTGTGATGTGAGACAGCGTAGTTATCGATGTTTATGTTGTGGAAGCTGTAGGGACATTGGGGGTCCTCGGCCTTAGGGATTCCGGAGCTAGCCGGCGCCGTCCCAGGACAAAATGCAGTTCTATAAAAATTTCATTGTTAACCCTTGTTTTTTATGAGTACACGACGACACTACAAAATTCCTTCGATGAGTGCGTTTCTGGAACGGAACCGTACAAACCGCGCTTCCTGGGAATTGTCGCTGCACTGCGTCCTGACAGTAACCATACAACATACTCAATGAGGAGAACCCATTTAATACAACGAAAATGGACACAACAATTTCATAGCGGCATGATACAATGACATTGTTTCAAATATTAGTTCAAGTATCCCTTTTTGATGAGACACGCCCAGGTGCCCCGAAAACGGCTACCAAAAAAAGTTGACAATCTCGTTTTGGCAGATCGCCCATTGAAGATACGCGAGATAGCTGAGACAGTAGGCATGTCAAAAGACCGCGTGGGTCATATCCTGAATGAAATTTTTGGCCTGAGAAAGCTGACGGCGCGATGGGAGCCGCCTTTGCTAACTCCGGACAACAAACGCAACCGTAAGTCCACTTCAGAGCAATGTTTGACGTTGTTTAAGCGTAATCCGAAGGAGTTTCTGCGTCGTTTCGTGACCGTTGACGAAACATGGATTCACTGATACACACTAAAAAGCAAGGAACGGTTGAAACAGTGGACTTCACCCGGCGAACCTGTTCCGAAGAAGGCGAAGACTGTCCCATCGCCAGGAAAGGTGATGGCCACCGTTTTTTTGGGATTCACAAGGTGTGATCTACATCGACTACCTGGAGAAGGGCCAAACGATTCACTGATACACACTAAAAACCAAGGAACTATTGAAACAGTGGACTTCACCCGGCGAACCCGCTCCGAAGAAGGCGAAGACTGTCCCATCGCCAGGAAAGGTGATGTCCACCGTTTTTTTGGGATTCACAAGGTGTGATCTACATCGACTACCTGGAGAAGGGCCAAACGGTCATAGGGCTGTACTACGCCGAATTATTGGGCCGATTCGCCGCCGAATTGCAGAAAATACGGCCCCATTTGGCGAAGAAAAAGGTGATCTTCCATCATGACAACGCACCGGCTCACACTTCCGCCCTCGCCAGTCCAAATTGTTCAAATTGGGCTACGAACTGCTACCCCATCCACCATATTCTCCAGATTTGGCCCCGTGTGACTTCTTTTTGTTTCCAAACTTGAAAAAGTCACTCGCTGCGCAGAAATTTGCGTCGAATGAGTAGGTCGTCGCCGCCACAGAGGTCTATTTTGCAGACCTCGAGAAAACGTATTTTTTAGACGGGTTAAAGAAGTGTGACGCTGAGCGCACAAAAATAAAAATAAAATAAATAAAAAAGACTAAACGAAAGGATCGTTTAAATTCAAACTAAGAACGCGCGCGTGCCAACGATCGCGCGCGTAGGGACACACTAGACCGAGAGAGATGGTCACACTTAGACCGGCAAATCCCACATAGGCGTCGGGCACACTAGATCTCGCCGAACCCTATATAAGACGGAAGGCACTTAGCAGCCAACCGTCTAAGGGTATAGAGGCAACTCCCCAGTGGTGGTAAGCAGCAAAGTCATTTTTGGTGGACTAGATCATTCGATCCAATTCCGCTTATACATTGTAGATAGTTCCCGTAGTACTTCCTCCTCCCTCTAACCTTCTCGGCTTGCCGGCCTGGAGGTATCCCTAGGAGACGTCTGATTTCAGGATCGCACCTCCTTACGGCACGGTTCACCGGCTGAATTCTCTCTCTCTTGTGGCTGACTTCAGGGTCCCCAAGCAACTCTCTCTCTCTCTCTTGTGGCTGACTTTAGGGTCTCCAAGCAACACATTCTCTCTCTTGTGGCTGACTTCAGGGTCCCCAAGCAACACATTCTCTCTCTTGTGGCTGACTTCAGCGTCGCCAAGCAACACATTCTCTCTCTCTTGTGGCTGACTTCAGGGTCCCCAAGCAACATTCTCTCTCTCTTGCAGCTGACATCAGGATCCCCAAGCACTAAAAACTCTCGCTCGTGGCTGACTTCAGAGTCCCCAAGCACCCCATTCTCATTTCAGGCTCGCTACGTAGCAACCCACCCCGGGGACTATTCTCCCGCAGCCGAGATCCCGCGCTGTTCCTCTCGAGCAGCTGGACGACTGCCGATACCAGGATTCTAGGTGGACGAAGGAAGCGAAGGCAGCAAGGGCAGCACCCCGCCAGATCAGAGAATTCTTTAGTTGTGAATCAAATGTCAAGATACTTACTGAATAAAACCTAGTTGTAATCAATTACTAAGTAATTCCCCACGACTCGGTCTAAGGGATACGGGGCAATGGAAAGCCCAACTGTATGGTCAGCATGACAAATTGATCCCGCCAAAAACGGATCTATGTAAAAACCCGTGAATACAGTCACACGCCCTTCGAAGCTCTGATCCCAGGCAGGGAAGTATGGGATCGGGGCCGACCGGGCTCAATAGACGCAATCTGTTTATATACAGACGGCTCCAAACTAGACGGACACGTAGGTGGAGGCATATACTCCGAGTAATTAGAGATCAGGCAGTCATTCAGACTTCCTGACCACTGCAGTGTCTTCCAAGCGGAAGTGTATGCTATAATAGAAGCACTCGTCTGTTTAAGGGACTTAAACACCCAGAACAGACACATAAACATATATAGTGATAGCCAAGCGGCTAATAGCAGACTGTCGCAAATCTCTCCACGAGATGGCTAGTCAATTTACTGTCAGCCTTATATGGGTTCCGGGTCACCGGGATATCGTAGGCAACTGTATAGCAGACGAGCTAGCCAGGCAAGGCACCACCATACCTCTCCTTCCAGGAAAGGAGAATGTTGGTATGCCTATGGCTACTTGCAAGCTAATTATTAAAAACCATTTCAGCAAATTAGCCAACACTCATTGGCAAAACACACTGCAATGCCGAATCTCTCACCAGACATGGCCTGCAATAAACAATAAGAAAACATCAGAACTACTCAATTTCAGGCGCACTGAGTGCGGCATGTTAATTCGAGTACTCACAGGCCACTGGCTCGTTGGCGCACACGCCGGAAGGCCAAAAGCCCCAAAAAATGATTTTTGTAGAAGCTGCAGGGATGAGGAAGAAGAGGAAACGGTGGAACACCTACTCTGTTCATGCCCAGCCCTATGCAGGCTTAGACTGAAACACTTAGGATATCCTTTCATAAATGACCTGACCGAAATATCGCAGATTAACCTGAAGAGTCTAAGCTCTTTTATTAAATCCTCCTGATGGGGGACTTGCTGATCGACCAACCTACAGGCTGACTCTTAACGGATAGGGGATCAAAAATAGAGATCATACGGTATCACAATGGACCCACAGAGGTCTAAGTGTGTGAAACCTAACCTAACCTAATTCCCCACGACTTCTACTATGGGCTGGGTCGGAACTCTCTTTCAGCAACCACGCCTGACACAAACAAATTCTTGTGACGAATCCAGGCCATCCCTGAGCCACCCGACAACGATGAAGCGTCACAGAAGTTGGAGCATCGCTTGGTCATACATTTATTTATTTCGTACATTTATTTATTTTGAACATTTATTTATTTATTAATTTAAAACATTTATTTATTTATTTAAAATTTTGTTTTTATATTTATTTACCATTATTACATGTTTATATATTTATATATTTATCTGTTTATTTATTATTTGCTGTCCCTATTTTAATATTTATTATTCTTCTTAAGTATTTATTTCTTTTAGTGATTTGTTTAGGGTATTATATAGGAATTCTTAGGAAGATATATATATATATTTTGTTCTTGTGTTTGGTGCGATACGAAGATGCCTTCTAATTACGATCTCCGATCGAAAGTTCTTCCGGCCGAGGAAAATGAGAATTTTTGTGGTCCACCCATGTAGATGAGGTTGCCGGTGCCGAACAGCCTCGTATATCGATGGGACTGCCAAGGACTCCGTTGGGTCGTCTTCGTCAGGATCTGCGCAGGGAACATCAGGTGGAAACAGACCCCACGCAACACCAAGTGCTGTATCAAGTGAACTCGGAGGCGAACTAGCTGCTACAGATCGTCGGAAGGGATGACCGTACATCAGACACACCGAAAGGCACAGGAGTCCGGCGTCAGCCAGTCCTTAAGGAATGAAATCCGAGGCGGTTTCATGGAAATGATGAAGTCAATGATCGAGTTGTTAAGGCTTGTTGCTCAGCGGCTGCAGCTTCCACAGGGGAACCATACCGATCAGCAGCAGCATACGGGTTGGATGCACACGGCAGCACAGGCTCCTAGTCTGGTCCAGAAAGGGGCGATTCCGAAGACTGCACCATCAGCAAGTACAATTGGCTCCCGTCCACTGTCACCAAGGGTTGCAGGTCGTTGCAGGTGGAGAGCAGCAGTCCAGGAAATCCTCCGGATGGCGGTCGAGGACCGAAGGGCTTCCGATGTCCGCGAGGAGCCGGGCTTTTATGCCAATACAGGGCCCGGTGGCGGCAGCCAACAGGTTTGCATTGAGCGGTGGGGCGTTGCTTTCGATGGCGAGGACGAGCGAAACTCTGGGGAGGATTTCCTGTTCCGGCTCTAGTTCCTGCAGTGCCAGTACCAGTGCCCTTGGCAGGAGGTGCTCCGACATTTCCATGCGCTGCTAACCGGACGGGCACGCGAGTGGTATTGGGTCCACGTGCGTCCCTGCAGGGTGGACAGATGGCCACAGCTGCGTGCCGCGCTGATGGATAGGTTCCGAGGACACCAGACGGAGCACGACCGGATGCATCAGCTTCTGCAGAGGGATCAAAAGCCGGGAGAAGCCGTGGAGGACTATGTCCATGCGATGTAGCATCTAGCCTCTCGCATAAAAAAACCTCTGTCAGAGCGACAGATGGTAAAAATAATTAAAAAGGCCTTAAGAGAGGGTATCGCAAAATTCGTTTACGCAATGGATGTGATGACTGTTGAGTTGAGGGAAGAGTGCTGGGAGGTGGAGCGCAATTTTTGACGACGAGGCCTATGCGCACCCGATACGTTATCCTCCGGCGGAGAAAGCCAGGGTTAGCGAGGCAGCTGGTCCCGACACTGCAGAGGATTCCCAATGGCAGGGTGATGCGTTGCAAGCGAAGGCCCGAAATCCGTTCCGAGTTCAATCCAGGAAAGTTCAGAAGGCCAGAGATCGATTCCGGAAGAGACGAGCGAGGAGGCGAGACCCTCGACCATTCGCTGAAGTCCGGATCCTGACCAAGCAGCTGACTGGCTGATTGGCTCATTGGAGCGAGCGTTAGTTTGCTGGACAAAGGTTGCAGGGAGCTGGTCGAGGCGTTGGATGTGCCTGTCCAAAAATACCTGTCCATAGTCCGCACGGCGTCAGGAGAGGACCGCTCGATTATAGGACGCGTCGAGCTACCTGTGGAGTAAAGAGGACAGATAAAGCGGATCCTGTTCTATGTATGTCCTTACCTGGAGCAGGAAGCCTATTTCGGAGTGGACTTCTGGCAGGCGTTTGACTTGGCTCCAGCGGTGATAGGCCCCAGCGACCCGGAAAGCGTCAAGGCAGACGAAATCCACGCTAGGGATATGGAGAACTACGCCGAACATGATGATGACGACGAGGGAATGCCGAGATCCCGTTTGTTAGGAAAAAAAAGAAAAAAGATACGGATGCTTACCTGCTGCCTAGTATCGACGGATTCCTGTCCAGCATCGATCAAACGTTTTACATATCCAGTGTGAATTTGAAGTTCGCATTCTGGCAGATCGATTTGGAATCGAAAAGCAAGGAACTGACGGCCTTTACGGTTTTTGGTCGGCCTCTCTACCAGTTCCGGGTGGTGCCCTTCGGACTTTGCAACGCGGCGCAGCGGTTGGTGAGACTCACGGACCGAGAAATCCCAGCTGAGATCCGTTCCAACGTCTTTGTCTACCTAGACGATCTGTTGATACTGGCTCCGTATATTCAGACCCATTTCAGATACCTTCAGCGAGTCGCAGTATCGGTATGAGCAAGTCGAAGTTTTGCTTAAAATCATTGACCTACCTGGGTTTTATCGTTGGTGGAGGTCGTCTGCGTATGGACCCAGGACGAGTAGCAGCGATCAGGAGGATGCCAGAGCCTAGGACGATGAAGGAGATGAGAGCGTTCCTTGTGACTGCTGGATGGTACCGCCGATTCATAAAGAACATTGCGACGTTGGCAGCCCCGCTCACTTAATCGCTGAAAAAAACTGGAAACTCGAAGTTTTCATTCAGTCCTGAGGCCCAGCTAGATGTAGAGTCCTTGAAGATGGCGTTAACGATTGCACCAGTCCTGGTGCATGCGGACTTCAAGAGACGGTTCTTTATTCAGTGCGATGCGTCACACGTCGGAGTCGGGGCGGTGCTTTTCCAGCGAGATGACGACGGACAAGTCAATTGCCCTTTTCTCGGCCAAGACGAATAAACATCAGGTAAATTACACCGTAACCGAGAAGTTCGGAAGTTCCGGCCTTACTTGGAAGGGATGCCATTTACCTGCATCACAGACCACGCCAGCTTGAAGTGGCTTATGGCCATGAAGGATCTGTGGGGGTTGGGGCTTCAAGGATTCCACTTCAACATCGAGCACCGAAAAGGAAGCGAAAACGTTGTGGCAGACACCCTTTCACGGTATGTGGATGAGCTCGTGGTGTATCCGACGGATTTGTTGGGTTTCGAAACCACCGAGTTCGCTGGAGAAGATTATCTGGAATTAGTGAATGATGTGGAGAATAACTTGGATAACTTACCGGACTTGAAGATCGAGGATGGCCTCATCTTCAAGAGACTCTCTTCAGCAAATCTGGTCGATGAGGTGGAAGGTGCCGAATGGAAACTGTGGATCCCACAGAGTCTTACGCATGGATCTTCATTGTAGTCGACCATTTTTCAAAGTACACGTTTCTGAAAGCCATGAAGGAAGCCTCGGCCGCCAGCGTGGTAGATTTCCTCATCCACGAGGTATTCCACAAGTTCAGGGTCCCGGAAATCATTCACTCGGACAACGGTCGACAGTTTACATCAAAGATCTTCGTGGAGGCTATGGAGAGTTTCGGCATTTCCCACATCAAGACTCCAGTCTACTCTCCGAAAAACAACGCCGCAGAACGAGTTAATCGGAGCGTGTTGGCGGCAATCCGGAGTTATTTGGAGGAAGACCATCGGGAATGGGACGCATACCTCCCGGCGACGCGATTCACGCAGCAACTGAAGAATCTCGAAAAGTCGTCCGAGCGAAGTCGCCAGCAGTACGAGCAGAGAGCTCGGTCGTTCCTTGCGAAGCCAGGCAAGGAAGTGTTTCGCCGTAACTTCGTCCTCCGCGACTTCAAAAGTGCCTTTAACGCGAAGTTTGCTCGGAAGTTCCTCAAAGCTCGGGTGGTGAAAGCAGTCGGCAACAATGCTTACGAGCTGGAGGATCTTCAAGGACGTCGGATAGGGGTGTATCACGCGAAGGACATCCGAGTATAACCTGAAAAAAGGGCAGCACAAATTACAGGAGCGCAACAAAAACAAAGGCAGTACTAACCGGTAAGCGTGGGACCCGCGTAGGGCACCGTTTGGAAGTGCATTCGGATTTCGCCAGACACCGATCCCCAATGCTCCCAATGATTTCGTCGAGTGGCAATGGTTCGGAGGCGTCTCTCAAAATCCTTTGGTGGTGTTGCATTTCAATTTGGAATCGGCTGGAAGAAATAAGAAGGAGGTATTCGTTTTGGTAGGGCTACTGGAGTGGCGCCCCCTTCTTCTGATGCCCTTGGCTATCTTGCTATTTAAACTAGCCCGGTTCGCTCTGGGTATGGCTAGGATGGCCTTGATATGTCCAATGACCCAATTTCGAGAGAGGCAAAGGGAATATGGCGATATAGGAATGATAGGCAGATTTTTGTATAGTCGGAGCCATATTGTCCCAGTAGACGGAGCGAAAAGATTTAAGTAGTGCTTGTGCCGAAATATAAAAAAGTGAGTGTTAGAAAAATTTGTGTTAGGTTTAATAGTTTATTTTATTTATAAATAATTATTCGTAGGGCTACCGGAGTCCCAACACAAAGGTATTAATTTGGAGATTAATTTTGAGATTTGACTTGGATATTGGCGTATACATATATACCCACCTTTGTTCGACCCAGCTACGAGATCTGGACCAGCGCAACTCGCCTTTCTCTGACGCAGCCAACGCTATCCAACGTTCCCCGGTGAGTCCGTTCCGGGCTATCAAGACCCACTCGCTTTGGGGTCGTCAGGCTGCTAATGCGCGCGGCGTTGAGAAGCACCGCCATCATTCTCGCCTTCGCCACCGTTCCTCGTGGTGTTCCAGGCCCCTATTGCCGCTGGCCTCCGGCAGAGTACTCTTCGGACGGGGCATATCTTGCCCGGTGCCTCGCCTAGAAGTGGCTAAAAAAATACGATGTAGCATCTAGCCTCTCGCATAAAAAAACCTCTGTCAGAGCGACAGATGGTAAAAATAATTAAAAAGGGCTTAAGAGAGGGTATCGCAAAATTCGTTTACGTAATGGATGTGATGACTGTTGAGTTGAGGGAAGAGTGCTGGGAGGTGGAGCGCAATTTTGGACGACGAGGCCTATGCGCACCCGACACGTTATCCTGCGGCGGAGAAAGTCAGGGTTAGCGAGGCAGATGGTCCTGACACTGCAGAGGATTCCCAATGGCAGTGGATGCGTTGCAAGCGAAGGCCCGAAATCCGTTTCGAGCGGGCTGCTGGAATTGCGGAGCCGTAGATCACGGGTTCCGTGACTGTGCGGGAACAGAACGGCGCCTGTTCTGCTACCGATGCGGAAGGCCAGACACCGTGTCTCCGAGATGTCCGGATTGCGCGGAAAACGGTCGGCTGGCCGACTAGAGGGCGGGAAGGATGGGTCCAGACAGGAGTCCCGCGAAGGATTAAATGTTCTAGAAATTAAAAAAGGTTCAGCATGTACAAGTAGTAATAAGCACCATTTAAAATACTTACCTTATGAGGAGAGGATGCGACCAGGAACAAAATTTTCTCCGAGCACCAGTTAGCCGGCATGCGAACGGTGTCCAGGAAAGTTCAGAAGGCCAGAGATCGATTCCGGAAGAGACGAGCGAGGAGGCGAGACCCTCGTCCATTCGCTGAATTCCGGATCCTGACCAAGCAGCTGACTGACTGATTGGCTCATTGAAGCGAGCGTTAGTTTGCTGGGCAAAGGTTGCAGGGAGCTGGTCGAGGCGTTGGATGTGCCTGTCCAGAAATACCTGTCCATAGTCCGCACGGCGTCAGGAGAGGACCGCTCGATTATAGGACGCGTCGAGCTACCTGTGGAGTAAAGAGGACAGATAAAGCGGATCCTGTTCTATGTATGTCCTTACCTGGAGCAGGAAGCCTATTTCGGAGTGGACTTCTGGCAGGCGTTTGACTTGGCTCCAGCGGTGATAGGCCCCAGCGACCCGGAAAGCGTCAAGGCAGACGAAATCCACGCTAGGGATATGGAGAACTACGCCGAACATGATGATGACGACGAGGGAATGCCGGATCCCGAATCCTAGACCTTGTTCGAGGCCGACAGCTCGCTGAGATCCAGGAGGTGTTTCTCACATTTGAGAAGGATGGTCTGGGAACGACTAATCTGGAGACGCACACGATCGAGCTGATTGAGGGAGCCAAGGTCTTTAAGGATTGGCCGTATCCAATGTCTCCAGCCAAGCAGAAAGTAGTCGAGGATGAAGTGGACAAGATGCAAGCGCTCGGAGTCATCGAAGAGAGCATGAGCCCGTGGAGCAACCGTACGACGGTAGTGTCGAGACCTGGAAAGATTCGGATGCTTACCTGCTGCCTAGTATCGACGGATTCAAACGTTTTACATATCCAGTGTGAATTTGAAGTTCGCATTCTGGCAGATCGATTTGGAATCGAAAAGCCAGAACTTACGGCCTTTACGGTTCCTGGTCGGCCTCTCTACCAGTTCCGGGTGGTGCCCTTCGGACTTTGCAACGCGGCGCAGCGGTTGGTGAGACTCATGGACCGAGAAATCCCAGCTGAGATCCGTTCCAACGTCTTTGTCTACCTAGGCGATCTGTTGATACTGGCCCGGGTATTCAGACCCATTTCAGATACCTTCAGCGAGTCGCAGTATCGGTATGAGCAAGTCGAAGTTTTGCTTAAAATCATTGACCTACCTGGGTTTTATCGTTGGTGGAGGTCGTCTGCGTATGGATCCAGGACGAGTAGCAGCGATCAGGAGGATGCCAGAGCCTAGGACGATGAAGGAGATGAGAGCGTTCCTTGTGACTGCTGGATGGTACCGCCGATTCATAAAGAACATTGCGACGTTGGCAGCCCCGCTCACTTAATCGCTGAAAAAAACTGGAAACTCGAAGTTTTCATTCAGTCCTGAGGCCCAGCTACATGTAGAGTCCTTGAAGATGGCGTTAACGACTGCAACAGTCCTGGTGCATGCGGACTTCAAGAGACGGTTCTTTATTCAGTGCGATGCGTCACACGTCGGAGTCAGGGCGGTGCTTTTCCAGCGAGATGACGACGGACAAGTCAATTGCCCTTTTCTCGGCCAAGACGAATAAACATCAGGTAAATTACACCGTAACCGAGAAAGAGTGTCTCGCGGCGCTCATGGCCATTCGGAAGTTCCGGCCGTACTTGGAAGGGATGCCATTTACCTGCATCACAGACCACGCCAGCTTGAAGTGGCTCATGTCCATGAAGGATCTGTCTTCAAGGATTCCACTTCAACATCGAGCACCGAAAAGGAAGCGAAAACGTTGTGGCAGACACCCTTTCACGGTATGTGGATGAGCTCGTGGTGTATCCGACGGATTTGTTGGGTTTCGAAACCACCGAGTTCGCTGGAGAAGATTATCTGGAATTAGTGAAGGATGTGGAGAATAACTTGGATAACTTACCGGACTTGAAGATCGAGGATGGCCTCATCTTCAAGAGAGTCTCTTCAGCAAATCTGGTCGATGAGGTGGAAGGTTCCGAATGGAAACTGTGGATCCCACAGAGTCTTACGCATGGATCTTCATTGTAGTCGACCATTTTTCGAAGTACACGTTTCTGAAAGCCATGAAGGAAGCCTCGGCCGCCAGCGTGGTAGATTTCCTCATCCACGAGATATTCCACAAGGTCGGGGTCCCGGAAATCATTCACTCGGACAACGGTCGACAGTTTACATCAAAGATCTTCGTGGAGGCTATGGAGAGTTTCGGCATTTCCCACATCAAGACTCCAGTCTACTCTCCGAAAAACAACGCCGCAGAACGAGTTAATCGGAGCGTGTTGGCGGCAATCCGGAGTTATTTGGAGGAAGACCATCGGGAATGGGACGCATACCTCCCGGCGACGCGATTCACGCAGCAACTGAAGAATCTCGAAAAGTCGTCCGAGCGAAGTCGCCAGCAGTACGAGCAGAGAGCTCGGTCGTTCCTTGCGAAGCCAGGCAAGGAAGTGTTTCGCCGTAACTTCGTCCTCCGCGACTTCAAAAGTGCCTTTAACGCGAAGTTTGCTCGGAAGTTCCTCAAAGCTCGGGTGGTGAAAGCAGTCGGCAACAATGCTTACGAGCAGGAGGATCTTCAAGGACGTCGGATAGGGGTGTATCACGCGAAGGACATCCGGGTATAACCTGAAAAAAGGGCAGCACAAATTACAGGAGCGCAACAAAAACAAAGGCAGTACTAACCGGTAAGCGTGCATTCGGATTTCGCCAGACACCGATCCCCAATGCTCCCAATGATTTCGTCGAGTGGCAATGGTTCGGAGGCGTCTCTCAAAATCCTTGGGTGGTGTTGCATTTCAATTTGGAATCGGCTGGAAGAAATAAGAAGGAGGTATTCGTTTTGGTAGGGCTACTGGAGTGGCGCCCCCTTCTTCTGATGCCCTTGGCTATCTTGCTATTTAAACTAGCCCGGTTCGCTCTGGGTATGGCTAGGATGGCCTTGATATGTCCAATGACCCAATTTCGAGAGAGGCAAAGGGACTATGGCGATATAGGAATGATAGGCAGATTTTTGTATAGTCGGAGCCATATTGTCCCAGTAGACGGAGCGAAAAGATTTAAGTAGTGCTTGTGCCGAAATATAAAAAAGTGAGTGTTAGAAAAATTTGTGTTAGGTTTAATAGTTTATTTTATTTATAAATAATTATTCGTAGGGCTACCGGAGTCCCAACACAAAGGTATTAATTTGGAGATTAATTTTGAGATTTGACTTGGATATTGGCGTATACATATATACCCACCTTTGTTCGACCCAGCTACGAGATCTGGACCAGCGCAACTCGCCTTTCTCTGACGCAGCCAACGCTATCCAACGTTCCCCGGTGAGTCCGTTCCGGGCTATCAAGACCCACTCGCTTTGGGGTCGTCAGGCTGCTAATGCGCGCGGCGTTGAGAAGCACCGCCATCATTCTCGCCTTCGCCACCGTTCCTCGTGGTGTTCCAGGCCCCTATTGCCGCTGGCCTCCGGCAGAGTACTCTTCGGACGGGGCATATCTTGCCCGGTGCCTCGCCTAGAAGTGGCTAAAAATACGATGTAGCATCTAGCCTCTCGCATAAAAAACCTCTGTCAGAGCGACAGATGGTAAAAATAATTAAAAAGGGCTTAAGAGAGGGTATCGCAAAATTCGTTTACGTAATGGATGTGATGACTGTTGAGTTGAGGGAAGAGTGCTGGGAGGTGGAGCGCAATTTTGGACGACGAGGCCTATGCGCACCCGACACGTTATCCTGCGGCGGAGAAAGTCAGGGTTAGCGAGGCAGATGGTCCTGACACTGCAGAGGATTCCCAATGGCAGTGGATGCGTTGCAAGCGAAGGCCCGAAATCCGTTCCGAGCGGGCTGCTGGAATTGCGGAGCCGTAGATCACGGGTTCCGTGACTGTGCGGGAACAGAACGGCGCCTGTTCTGCTACCGATGCGGAAGGCCAGACACCGTGTCTCCGAGATGTCCGGATTGCGCGGAAAACGGTCGGCTGGCCGACTAGAGGGCGGGAAGGATGGGTCCAGACAGGAGTCCCGCGAAGGATTAAATGTTCTAGAAATTAAAAAAAGGTTTAGCATGTACAAGTAGTAATAAGCACCATTTAAAATACTTACCTTATGAGGGAGAGGATGCGACCAGGAACAAAATTTTCTCCGAGCACCAGTTAGCCGGCATGCGAACGGTGTCCAGGAAAGTTCAGAAGGCCAGAGATCGATTCCGGAAGAGACGAGCGAGGAGGCGAGACCCTCGTCCATTCGCTGAATTCCGGATCCTGACCAAGCAGCTGACTGACTGATTGGCTCATTGAAGCGAGCGTTAGTTTGCTGGGCAAAGGTTGCAGGGAGCTGGTCGAGGCGTTGGATGTGCCTGTCCAGAAATACCTGTCCATAGTCCGCACGGCGTCAGGAGAGGACCGCTCGATTATAGGACGCGTCGAGCTACCTGTGGAGTAAAGAGGACAGATAAAGCGGATCCTGTTCTATGTATGTCCTTACCTGGAGCAGGAAGCCTATTTCGGAGTGGACTTCTGGCAGGCGTTTGACTTGGCTCCAGCGGTGATAGGCCCCAGCGACCCGGAAAGCGTCAAGGCAGACGAAATCCACGCTAGGGATATGGAGAACTACGCCGAACATGATGATGACGACGAGGGAATGCCGGATCCCGAATCCCCTTGTTTGAGGCCGACAGCTCGCTGAGATCCAGGAGGTGTTTCTCACATTTGAGAAGGATGGTCTGGGAACGACTTATCTGGAGACGCACACGATCGAGCTGATTGGGGGAGCCAAGGTCTTTAAGGATTGACCGTATCCAATGTCTCCAGCCAAGCAGAAAGTAGTCGAGGATGAAGTGGACAAGATGGTAGCGCTCGGAGTCATCGAGGAGAGCAAGAGCCCATAGAGCAACCGGACGACGGTAGTGTCGAGACCTGGGAAAGATCGGTTCTGCTTAGAAGCCCGCAAATTGAACGATCTGACCATTAAAGACGCTTACCTGCTCCCTAGTATCGACGGATTCCTGTCCAGAATCGACCAAACGTTTTACATATCCAGTGTGAATTTGAAGTTCGCATTCTGGCAGATCGATTTGGAATCGAAAAGCAAGGAACTGACGGCCTTTACGGTTCCTGGTCGGCCTCTCTACCAGTTCCGGGTGGTGCCCTTCGGACTGTGCAACGCGGCGCAGCGGTTGGTGAGACTCATGGACCGAGTGATCCCAGCTGAGATCCATTCCAACGTCTTTGTCTACCTAGACGATCTGTTGATACTGGCTCCAGATATTCAGACCCATTGCAGATACCTTCAGCGAGTCGCAGAATGCCTGAAAGCAGCGGGTTTAACCATCGGTATGAGCAAGTCGAAGTTTTGCTTAAAATCATTGACCTACCTGGCTTTTATCGTTGGTGCAGGTCGTCTGCGTATGGATCCAGGACGAGTAGCAGCGATCAGGAGGATGCCAGAGCCTAGGACGATGAAGGAGATGAGAGCGTTCCTTGGGACTGCTGGATGGTACCACCGATTCATAAAGAACTTTGCGACGTTGGCCGCCCCGCTCACTGAATCGCTGAAAGAAACTGGAAATTCGAAGTTTTCATTGAGTCCAGAGGCCCAGCTAGATGTAGAGTCCTTGAAGATGGCGTTAACGACTGCACCAGTCCTGGTGCATGCGGACTTCAAAAGACGGTTCTTTTTTCAGTGCGATGCGTCACACGTCGGAGTCGGGGCGGTGCTTTACCAGCGAGATGACGACGGACAAGAACAGTCAATTGCCTTTTTCTCGGCCAAGATGAATAAACATCAGGTAAATTACACCGTGACCGAGAAATAGTGTCTCGCGGCACTCATGGCCATTCGGAAGTTCCGGCCCTATGTGGAAGGGATGCCATTCACCTGCATCATAGACCACGCCAGCTTGAAGTGGCTCATGTCCATGAAGGATCTGTCGGGACGGTTGGCGAGGTAGTCACTGCAGCTTCAAGGATTCCACTTCAACATCGAGCACCGAAAAGGAAGCGAAAACGTTGTGGCAGACACCCTTTCACGGTATGTGGATGAGCTCGTGGTGTATCCGACGGATTTGTTGTGTTTCGAAACCACCGAGTTCGCTGGAGAAGATTATCTGGAATTAGTGAAGGATGTGGAGAATAACTTGGATAACTTACCGGACTTGAAGATCGAGGATGGCCTCATCTTCAAGAGAGTCTCTTCAGCAAATCTGGTCGATGAGGTGGAAGGTTCCGAATGGAAACTGTGGATCCCACAGAGTCTTACGCATGGATCTGCATTGTAGTCGACCATTTTTCGAAGTACACGTTTCTGAAAGCCATGAAGGAAGCCTCGGCCGCCAGCGTGGTAGATTTCCTCATCCACGAGGTATTCCACAAGTTCGGGGGCCCGGAAATCATTCACTCGGACAACGGTCGACAGTTTACATCAAAGATCTTCGTGGAGGCTATGGAGAGTTTCGGCATTTCCCACATCAAGACTCCAGTCTACTCTCCGCAAAGCAACGCCGCAGAACGAGTTAATCGGAGCGTGTTGGCGGCAATCCGGAGTTATTTGGAGGAAGACTATCGGGAATGGGACGCATACCTCCCGGCGACGCGATTCACGCAGCAACTGAAGAATCTCGAAAAGTCGTCCGAGCGAAGTAGCCAGCAGTACGAGCAGAGAGCTCGGTCGTTCCTTGCGAAGCCAGGCAAGGAAGTGTTTCGCCGTAACTTCGTCCTCCGCGACTTCAAAAGTGCCTTTAACGCGAAGTTTGCTCGGAAGTTCCTCAAAGCTCGGGTGGTGAAAGCAGTCGGCAACAATGCTTACGAGCTGGAGGATCTTCAAGGACGTCGGATAGGGGTGTATCACGCGAAGGACATCCGAGTATAACCTGAAAAAAGGGCAGCACAAATTACAGGAGCGCAACAAAAACAAAGGCAGTACTAACCGGTAAGCGTGGGACCCGCGTAGGGCACCGTTTGGAAGTGCATTCGGATTTCTCCAGACACCGATCCCCAATGCTCCCAATGATTTCTTCGAGTGGCAATGGTTCGGAGGCGTCTCTCAAAATCTTTGGGTGGTGTTGCATTTCAATTTGGAATCGGCTGGAAGAAATAAGAAGGAGGTATTCGTTTTGGTAGGGCTACTGGAGTGGCGCCCCCTTCTTCTGATGCCCTTGGCTATCTTGCTATTTAAACTAGCCCGGTTCACTCTGGGTATGGCTAGGATGGCCTTGATATGTCCAATGACCCAATTTCGAGAGAGGCAAAGGGAATATGGCGATATAGGAATGATAGGCAGATTTTTGTATAGTCGGAGCCATATTGTCCCAGTAGACGGAGCGAAAAGATTTAAGTAGTGCTTGTGCCGAAATATAAAAAAGTGAGTGTTAGAAAAATTTGTGTTAGGTTTAATAGTTTATTTTATTTATAAATAATTATTCGTAGGGCTACCGGAGTCCCAACACAAAGGTATTAATTTGGAGATTAATTTTGAGATTTGACTTGGAAATTGGCGTATACATATATACCCACCTTTGTTCGACCCAGCTACGAGATCTGGACCAGCGCAACTCGCCTTTCTCTGACGCAGCCAACGCTATCCAACGTTCCCCGGTGAGTCCGTTCCGGGCAATCAAGACCCACTCGCTTTGGGGTCGTCAGGCTGCTAATGCGCGCGGCGTTGAGAAGCACCGCCATCGTTCTCGCCTTCGCCACCGTTCCTCGTGGTGTTCCAGGCCCCTATTGCCGCTGGCCTCCGGCAGAGTACTCTTCGGACGGGGCATATCTTGCCCGGTGCCTCGCCTAGAAGTGGCTAAAAATACGATGTAGCATCTAGCCTCTCGCATAAAAAACCTCTGTCAGAGCGACAGATGGTAAAAATAATTAAAAAGGGCTTAAGAGAGGGTATCGCAAAATTCGTTTACGTAATGGATGTGATGACTGTTGAGTTGAGGGAAGAGTGCTGGGAGGTGGAGCGCAATTTTGGACGACGAGGCCTATGCGCACCCGACACGTTATCCTGCGGCGGAGAAAGTCAGGGTTAGCGAGGCAGATGGTCCTGACACTGCAGAGGATTCCCAATGGCAGTGGATGCGTTGCAAGCGAAGGCCCGAAATCCGTTCCGAGCGGGCTGCTGGAATTGCGGAGCCGTAGATCACGGGTTCCGTGACTGTGCGGCAACAGAACGGCGCCTGTTCTGCTACCGATGCGGAAGGCCAGACACCGTGTCTCCGAGATGTCCGGATTGCGCGGAAAACGGTCGGCTGGCCGATCCGAGGGCGGGAAGGATGGGTCCAGACAGGAGTTCCGCGAAGGATTAAATGTTCTAGAAATTAAAAAAGGTTTAGCATGTACAAGTAGTAATAAGCACCATTTAAAATACTTACCTTATGAGGAGAGGATGCGACCAGGAACAAAATTTTCTCCGAGCACCAGTTAGCCGGCATGCGAACGGTGTCCAGGAAAGTTCAGAAGGCCAGAGATCGATTCCGGAAGAGACGAGCGAGGAGGCGAGACCCTCGTCCATTCGCTGAATTCCGGATCCTGACCAAGCAGCTGACAGACTGATCGGCTCATTGAAGCGAGCGTTAGTTTGCTGGGCAAAGGTTGCAGGGAGCTGGTCGAGGCGTTGGATGTGCCTGTCCAGAAATACCTGTCCATAGTCCGCACGGCGTCTGGAGAGGACCGCTCGATTATAGGACGCGTCGAGCTACCTATGGAGTAAAGAGGACAGATAGGGCGGATCCTGTTCTATGTATATCCTTACCTGGAGCAGGAAGCCTTTTTCGGAGTGGACTTCTGGCAGGCGTTTGACTTGGCTCCAGCGGTGATAGGCCCCAGCGACCCGGAAAGCGTCAATGCAGACGAAATCCACGCTAGGGATATGGAGCACTACGCCGAACATGATGATGACGACGAGGGAATGCCGGATCCCGAATCCTGGACCTTGTCCGAGGCCGACAGCTCGCTGAGATCCAGGAGGTGTTTCTCACATTTGAGAAGGATGGTCTGGGAACGACTTATCTGGAGACGCACACGATCGAGCTGATTGAGGGAGCCAAGGTCTTTAAGGATCGGCCGTATCCAATGTCTCCAGCCAAGCAAAAGGTAGTCGAGGATGAAGTGGACAAGATGGTAGCGCTCGGAGTCATCGAGGAGAGCAAGAGCCCGTGGAGCAACCGGACGACGGTAGTGTCGAGACCTGGGAAAGATCGGTTCTGCTTAGACGCCCGCAAATTGAACGATCTGACCATTAAAGACGCTTACCTGCTGCCTAGTATCGACGGATTCCTGTCCAGAATCGCCCAAACGTTTTACATATCCAGTGTGAATTTGAAGTTCGCATTCTGGCAGATCGATTTGGAATCGAAAAGCAAGGAACTGACGGCCTTTACGGTTCCTGGTCGGCCTCTTTACCAGTTCCGGGTGGTGCCCTTCGGACTTTGCAACGCGGCGCAGCGGTTGGTGAGACTCATGGACCGAGTGATCCCAGCTGAGATCCGTTCCAACGTCTTTGTCTATCTAGACGATCTGTTGATACTGGCTCCAGATATTCAGACCCATTGCAGATACCTTCAGCGAGTCGCAGAATGCAGCGGGTTTAACCATCGGTATGAGCAAGTCGAAGTTTTGCTTAAAATCATTGACCTACCTGGCTTTTATCGTTGGTGGAGGTCATCTGCGTATGGATCCAGGACGAGTAGCAGCGATCAGGAGGATGCCAGAGCCTAGGACGATGAAGGAGATGAGAGCGTTCCTTGGGACTGCTGGATGGTACCACCGATTCATAAAGAACTTTGCGATGGTGGCCGCCCCGCTCACTGAATCGCTGAAAGAAACTGGAAACTCAAAGTTTTCATTGTGTCCAGAGGCCCAGCTAGATGTAGAGTCCTTGAAGATGGCGTTAACGACTGCGCCAGTCCTGGTGCATGCGGACTTCAAGAGATGGTTCTTTATTCAGTGCGATGAGTCACACGTCGGAGTCGGGGCGGTGCTTTACCAGCGAGATGACGACGGACAAGAACAGTCAATTGCCTTTTTCTCGGCCAAGATGAATAAACATCAGGTAAATTACACCGTGACCGAGAAAGAGTGTCTCGCGGCACTCATGGCCATTCGGAAGTTCCGGCCCTATGTGGAGGGGATGACATTTACCTGCATCACAGACCACGCCAGCTTGAAGTGGCTCATGTCCATGAAGGATCTGTCGGAACGGTTTGCGAGGTGGTCACTGCAGCTTCAAGGATTCCACTTCAACATCGAGCACCGAAAAGGAAGCAAAAACGTTGTGGCAGACACCCTTTCACGGTATGTGGATGAGCTCGTGGTGTATCCGACGGATTTGTTGGGTTTCGAAACCACCGAGTTCGCTGGAGAAGATTATCTGGAATTAGTGAAGGATGTGGAGAATAACTTGGATAACTTACCGGACTTGAAGATCGAGGATGGCCTCATCAAGAGAGTCTCTTCAGCAAATCTGGTCGATGAGGTGGAAGGTTCCGAATGGAAACTGTGGATCCCACAGAGTCTTACGCATGGATCTTCATTGTAGTCGACCATTTTTCGAAGTACACGTTTCTGAAAGCCATGAAGGAAGCCTCGGCCGCCAGCGTGGTAGATTTCCTCATCCACGAGGTATTCCACAAGTTCGGGGTCCCGGAAATCATTCACTCGGATAACGGTCGACAGTTTACATCAAAGATCTTCGTGGAGGCTATGGAGAGTTTCGGCATTTCCCACATCAAGACTCCAGTCTACTCTCCGCAAAGCAACGCCGCAGAACGCGTTAATCGGAGCGTGTTGGCGGCAATCCGGAGTTATTTGGAGGAAGACCATCGGGAATGGGACGCATACCTCCCGGCGACGCGATTCACGCAGCAACTGAAGAATCTCGAAAAGTCGTCCGAGCGAAGTCGCCAGCAGTACGAGCAGAGAGCTCGGTCGTTCCTTGCGAAGCCAGGCAAGGAAGTGTTTCGCCGTAACTTCGTCCTCCGCGACTTCAAAAGTGCCTTTAACGCGAAGTTTGCTCGGAAGTTCCTCAAAGCTCGGGTGGTGAAAGCAGTCGGCAACAATGCTTACGAGCTGGAGGATCTTCAAGGACGTCGGATAGGGGTGTATCACGCGAAGGACATCCGGGTAAAACCTGAAAAAAGGGCAGCACAAATTACAGGAGCGCAACAAAAACTAAGGCAGTACTTACCGGTAAGCGTGGGACCCGCGTAGGGCACCGTTTGGAAGTGCATTCGGATTTCGCCAGACACCGATCCCCAATGCTCCCAATGATTTCGTCGAGTGGCAATGGTTCGGAGGCGTCTCTCAAAATCCTTGGGTGGTGTTGCATTTCAATTTGGAATCGGCTGGAAGAAATAAGAAGGAGGTATTTGTTTTGGTAGGGCTACTGGAGTGGCGCCCCCTTCTTCTGATGCCCTTGGCTATCTTGCTATTTAAACTAGCCCGGTTCGCTCTGGGTATGGCTAGGATGGCCTTGATATGTCCAATGACCCAATTTCTAGAGAGGCAAAGGGAATATGGCGATATAGGAATGATAGGCAGATTTGTATATAGTCGGAGCCATATTGTCCCAGTAGACGGAGCGAAAAGATTTAAGTAGTGCTTGTGCCGAAATATAAAAAAGTGAGTGTTAGAAAAATTTGTGTTAGGTTTAATAGTTTATTTTATTTATAAATAATTATTCGTAGGGCAACCGGGGTCCCAACACAAAGGTATTAATTTGGAGATTAATTTTGAGATTTGACTTGGAAATTGGCGTATACATATATACCCACCTTCCTCGTGGTGTTCCAGGCCCTTATTGCCGCTGGCCTCTGGCAGAGTACTCTTCGGACGGGGCATATCTTGCCCGGTGCCTCGCCTAGAAGTGGCTAAAAAATCATAAATGTTAAATTAAATGTGAAAATTACTTTATTTATATGCTTACCGTGTTGACCTGTAAATTTATCCGGACTTAGGCCCGAAAACCTTAATTTGTCCTCGTTATTAGTTTTCGGCGGGATCGTTTACAGCGCATATTACACACCATTTGGCCAGTCCCTTCTTTTCCCCAGGAGCTCCTCAGGATTAGGTGATCCGACACACACATAGTGTGTACCCTTTGTTTGCGCCTCGTTTCACTGTGAGATCCACCAATACGTGACTGGTGGAACATAATTTTAAGTTTGGTCGTCAAGGCTAAGAAATGATAAATGAGTTACTAGGAGAGCCATTAATGTTAACATTAGTACTTAAGGTGATCATTAAATGCATATAAAGACCGAAATATGCGAGTGAGTTGTCGCTGTAAGGGAGATGGAGCTGTCTTAGTCGCCAGAAGTGACTTTGACCAACTGATTATGGATGATGCCTTTCCAGAATCCTCCAAGGCATCCTTGGTTGGGTGGGTGTGCTGGGCTAGGTCATCAATAGCCACCAAAACTTTCCATATTTCCCGTCACTAGTAATTATTTGCGTTGTTTACTTTATGTTTGTTTGTTTTGATTGTTAGTGAGGACCGATAGATTTGTGATGTGAGACAGTGTAGTCATCGATGTTTATGTCGTGGAAGCTGTACGGACATTGGGGAAACTCCGCCCTGGGGATTCCGGAGCTAGCCGGCGCCGTCCCAGGACAAAATGCAGTTCCATAACATAGTGGCGCCCAAAGTAAAAAAGTAAGTCGTCGAGACGACGTCGCCTCGCATATAGGGATTTGCCTTGCGTAGCGTCCGCCCCGGTGACTTGCAGGGCAACAGCAGGTTGCATGCAACTGCACCGAGAGTGGTGGGCCAGAGCGAAAGGTTTAGAGGGAGTTTTGAGCAGGCAAGAGGCTTGGCTCCGAATGGAGGCAATTGCTCCTGGTCACAGAACAGACTGGTGGTGACTGCCGGATGGCATCTTCGCCCGGAATAGGATCGAAGGATTTGCATTTAAAGGTGGTCCGTGCAATAAGCACGAAAGTCGATTATTTCTGTGATATTTCTGTGATATAAACTGTGACAAAATATGTTATGGCGTAGGTTTTTTTTAAATTTATTTTTTTATTTATATTTATACGTTATGTGTTTGTGGGGTAGGTTCCTGGTATTAAATCCATAGTTGTTTTTTTTTGGTGATCCTGAGGCTTTTGTTTCTCGGTTGTGTTTGATATCTTCTGTCGGTTGGATGCTAAATGTGTGTTCGTGGTCCGTGACTTACACGCGCTGCACGAACACCTCGATTTAAGGATCAAACTACAAACGGGAAAACAAAGCCAACAGGACTCAACGACCAGCTAAAGTCCTTAACTGGCGGCTATCACCACGAGTGATAGCCAGTTCAGTTGACGAATGGCTAGGATGCGACTGGAAATATTGGTTTTTGGAGGAAGCACAGGTCGAGTTAGGTCGGAAGTCCACCGGCGGGGTCAGTTCCATCTCCCCATGGCAAAAAAATCTAAAGATAATTAAATAAAAAGAAAGAATCATACATATAATATTTATTTATCTATTTATTTATTCCATTTCTTTATTATATATTTATTTCCTAAAATTATACATTTATTTATTTCGTACATTTATTTATTTTGAACATTTATTTATTTATTTATTTGATTAAAACATTTATTTAATTATTTAAAATGTTGTTTCTATATTTATTTACCATTATTACATGTTTATATATTTATATATTTATCTGTTTATTTATTATTTGCTGTCCTTATTTTAATATTTATTATTCTTCTTAAGTATTTTTTTCTTTTAGTGATTTGTTTAGGGTATTATATAGGAATTCTTAGGAAGATATATATATTTTAGTTCTGTTGTTTGGTGCGATACGAAGATGCCTTCTAATTACGATTTCCGATCGAAAGTTCTTCCGGCCGAGGAAAATGAGAATTTTTGTGGTCCACCCATGTAGATGAGGTTGCCGGTGCCGAACAGCCTCGTATATCGATAGGACTGCCAAGGACTCCGTTGGGTCGTCTTCGTCAGTATCTACGCAGGGAACATCAGGTGGAAACCGATCCCATGCAACACGAAGTGCTGGATCAAGTGAACTCGGAGGCGAACCAGCTGCTACAGATCGACGGAAGGGATGACCGCACATCAGACACACCGAAAGGCACAGGAGTCCGGCGTCAGCCAGTCCTTAAGGGATGAAATCCGAGGCGGTTTCATGGAAATGATGAAGTCAATGAACGAGTTGTTAAGGCTTGTTGCTCAGCGGCCGCAGCTTCCACAGGGGAACCATACCGATCAGCAGCAGCATACGGGTTGGATGCACACGGCACCACAGGCTCCTAGTCTGGTCCAGAAAGGGGCGATTCCGAAGACTGCACCATCAGCAAGTACGATTGGCTACGATTGGAGCAGCAGTCCAGGAAATCCTCCGGATGGCGGACAAGGACCGGATGGCTGCCGATGTCCGCGAGGAGCCGGGCTTTTATGCCAATACAGGGCCTGGTGGCGGCAGCCAACAGGTTCGCATTGAGCGGTGGGGCGTTGCTTTCGATGGCGAGGACGAGCGAAACTCTGTGGAGGATATCCTGTTCCGGCTCTAGTTCCTGCAGTGCCAGTACCAGTGCCCTTGGCAGGAGGTGCTCCGACATTTCCATGTGCTGCTAACCGGACGGGCACGCAAGTGGTATTGGGTCCACGTGCGTCACTGCAGGGTGGACAGATGGCCACAGCTGTGTGCCGCGCTAATGGATAGGTTCTGAGGATACCAGACGAAGCACGACCGGATGCATCAGCTTCTGCACAGGGATCAACAACCGAGAGAAGCCGTGGAGGACTATGTCCATGCGATGCAGCATCTAGCCTTTCGCATAAAAAAACTTCTGTCAGAGCGACAGATGGTAAAAATAATTAAAAAGGCCTTAAGAGAGGGTATCGCAAAATTCGTTTACGCAATGTATGTGATGACTGTTGAGTTGAGGGAAGAGTGCTGGGAGGTGGAGCGCAATTTTTGACGACGAGGCCTATGCGCACCCGATACGTTATCCTCCGGCGGAGAAAGCCAGGGTTAGCGAGGCAGCTGGTCCCGACACTGCAGAGGATTCCCAATGGCAGGGTGATGCGTTGCAAGCGAAGGCCCGAAATCCGTTCCGAGTTCAATCCAGGAAAGTTCAGAAGGCCAGAGATCGATTCCGGAAGAGACGAGCGAGGAGGCGAGACCCTCGACCATTCGCTGAAGTCCGGATCCTGACCAAGCAGCTGACTGGCTGATTGGCTCATTGGAGCGAGCGTTAGTTTGCTGGACAAAGGTTGCAGGGAGCTGGTCGAGGCGTTGGATGTGCCTGTCCAAAAATACCTGTCCATAGTCCGCACGGCGTCAGGAGAGGACCGCTCGATTATAGGACGCGTCGAGCTACCTGTGGAGTAAAGAGGACAGATAAAGCGGATCCTGTTCTATGTATGTCCTTACCTGGAGCAGGAAGCCTATTTCGGAGTGGACTTCTGGCAGGCGTTTGACTTGGCTCCAGCGGTGATAGGCCCCAGCGACCCGGAAAGCGTCAAGGCAGACGAAATCCACGCTAGGGATATGGAGAACTACGCCGAACATGATGATGACGACGAGGGAATGCCGGATCCCGAATCGGATGCTTACCTGCTGCCTAGTATCGACGGATTCCTGTCCAGCCTCGATCAAACGTTTTACATATCCAGTGTGAATTTGAAGTTCGCATTCTGGCATATCGATTTGGAATCGAAAAGCCAGAACTTACGGCCTTTACGGTTCCTGGTCGGCCTCTCTACCAGTTCCGGGTGGTGCCCTTCGGACTTTGCAACGCGGCGCAGCGGTTGGTGAGACTCATGGACCGAGTGATCCCAGCTGAGATCCGTTCCAACGTCTTTGTCTATCTAGACGATCTGTTGATACTGGCTCTAGATATTCAGACCCATTGCAGATACCTTCAGCGAGTCGCAGAATGCAGCGGGTTTAACCATCGGTATGAGCAAGTCGAAGTTTTGCTTAAAATCATTGACCTACCTGGCTTTTATCGTTGGTGGAGGTCATCTGCGTATGGATCCAGGACGAGTAGCAGCGATCAGGAGGATGCCAGAGCCTAGGACGATGAAGGAGATGAGAGCGTTCCTTGGGACTGCTGGATGGTACCACCGATTCATAAAGAACTTTGCGATGGTGGCCGCCCCGCTCACTGAATCGCTGAAAGAAACTGGAAACTCAAAGTTTTCATTGTGTCCAGAGGCCCAGCTAGATGTAGAGTCCTTGAAGATGGCGTTAACGACTGCGCCAGTCCTGGTGCATGCGGACTTCAAGAGATGGTTCTTTATTCAGTGCGATGAGTCACACGTCGGAGTCGGGGCGGTGCTTTACCAGCGAGATGACGACGGACAAGAACAGTCAATTGCCTTTTTCTCGGCCAAGATGAATAAACATCAGGTAAATTACACAGTGACCGAGAAAGAGTGTCTCGCGGCACTCATGGCCATTCGGAAGTTCCGGCCCTATGTGGAGGGGATGACATTTACCTGCATCACAGACCACGCCAGCTTGAAGTGGCTCATGTCCATGAAGGATCTGTCGGAACGGTTTGCGAGGTGGTCACTGCAGCTTCAAGGATTCCACTTCAACATCGAGCACCGAAAAGGAAGCAAAAACGTTGTGGCAGACACCCTTTCACGGTATGTGGATGAGCTCGTGGTGTATCCGACGGATTTGTTGGGTTTCGAAACCACCGAGTTCGCTGGAGAAGATTATCTGGAATTAGTGAAGGATGTGGAGAATAACTTGGATAACTTACCGGACTTGAAGATCGAGGATGGCCTCATCTTCAAGAGAGTCTCTTCAGCAAATCTGGTCGATGAGGTGGAAGGTTCCGAATGGAAACTGTGGATCCCACAGAGTCTTACGCATGGATCTGCATTGTAGTCGACCATTTTTCGAAGTACACGTTTCTGAAAGCCATGAAGGAAGCCTCGGCCGCCAGCGTGGTAGATTTCCTCATCCACGAGGTATTCCACAAGTTCGGGGGCCCGGAAATCATTCACTCGGACAACGGTCGACAGTTTACATCAAAGATCTTCGTGGAGGCTATGGAGAGTTTCGGCATTTCCCACATCAAGACTCCAGTCTACTCTCCGCAAAGCAACGCCGCAGAACGAGTTAATCGGAGCGTGTTGGCGGCAATCCGGAGTTATTTGGAGGAAGACCATCGGGAATGGGACGCATACCTCCCGGCGACGCGATTCACGCAGCAACTGAAGAATCTCGAAAAGTCGTCCGAGCGAAGTAGCCAGCAGTACGAGCAGAGAGCTCGGTCGTTCCTTGCGAAGCCAGGCAAGGAAGTGTTTCGCCGTAACTTCGTCCTCCGCGACTTCAAAAGTGCCTTTAACGCGAAGTTTGCTCGGAAGTTCCTCAAAGCTCGGGTGGTGAAAGCAGTCGGCAACAATGCTTACGAGCTGGAGGATCTTCAAGGACGTCGGATAGGGGTGTATCACGCGAAGGACATCCGGGTATAATCTGAAAAAAGGGCAGCACAAATTACAGGAGCGCAACAAAAACAAAGGCAGTACTAACCGGTAAGCGTGGGACCCGCGTAGGGCACCGTTTGGAAGTGCATTCGGATTTCTCCAGACACCGATCCCCAATGCTCCCAATGATTTCTTCGAGTGGCAATGGTTCGGAGGCGTCTCTCAAAATCTTTGGGTGGTGTTGCATTTCAATTTGGAATCGGCAGGAAGAAATAAGAAAGAGGTATTCGTTTTGGTAGGGCTACTGGAGTGGCGCCCCCTTCTTCTGATGCCCTTGGCTATCTTGCTATTTAAACTAGCCCGGTTCGCTCTGGGTATGGCTAGGATGGCCTTGATATGTCCAATGACCCAATTTCGAGAGAGGCAAAGGGAATATGGCGATATAGGAATGATAGGCAGATTTTTGTATAGTCGGAGCCATATTGTCCCAGTAGACGGAGCGAAAAGATTTAAGTAGTGCTTGTGCCGAAATATAAAAAAGTGAGTGTTAGAAAAATTTGTGTTAGGTTTAATAGTTTATTTTATTTATAAATAATTATTCGTAGGGCTACCGGAGTCCCAACACAAAGGTATTAATTTGGAGATTAATTTTGAGATTTGACTTGGAAATTGGCGTATACATATATACCCACCTTTGTTCGACCCAGCTACGAGATCTGGACCAGCGCAACTCGCCTTTCTCTGACGCAGCCAACGCTATCCAACGTTCCCCGGTGAGTCCGTTCCGGGCAATCAAGACCCACTCGCTTTGGGGTCGTCAGGCTGCTAATGCGCGCGGCGTTGAGAAGCACCGCCATCGTTCTCGCCTTCGCCACCGTTCCTCGTGGTGTTCCAGGCCCCTATTGCCGCTGGCCTCCGGCAGAGTACTCTTCGGACGGGGCATATCTTGCCCGGTGCCTCGCCTAGAAGTGGCTAAAAATACGATGTAGCATCTAGCCTCTCGCATAAAAAACCTCTGTCAGAGCGACAGATGGTAAAAATAATTAAAAAGGGCTTAAGAGAGGGTATCGCAAAATTCGTTTACGTAATGGATGTGATGACTGTTGAGTTGAGGGAAAAGTGCTGGGAGGTGGAGCGCAATTTTGGACGACGAGGCCTATGCGCACCCGACACGTTATCCTGCGGCGGAGAAAGTCAGGGTTAGCGAGGCAGATGGTCCTGACACTGCAGAGGATTCCCAATGGCAGTGGATGCGTTGCAAGCAAAGGCCCGAAATCCGTTCCGAGCGGGCTGCTGGAATTGCGGAGCCGTAGATCACGGGTTCCGTGACTGTGCGGGAACAGAACGGCGCCTGTTCTGCTACCGATGCGGAAGGCCAGACACCGTGTCTCCGAGATGTCCGGATTGCGCGGAAAACGGTCGGCTGGCCGATCCGAGGGCGGGAAGGATGCGTCCAGACAGGAGTCCCGCGAAGAAGTAAATGTTCTAGAAATTAAAAAAGATTTAGCATGTACGAGTAGTAATAAGGACAATTTAAAATACTTACCTTATGAGGAGAGGATGCGACCAGGAACAACATTTTCTCCGAGCACCAGTTAGCCGGCATGCGAACGGTGTCCAGGAAAGTTCAGAAGGCCAGAGATCGATTCCGGAAGAGACGAGCGAGGAGGCGAGAAGTGGTTGCCGCTGTGGAGCGCAGTGGAACGGGAGACCCTCGACCATTCGCTGAAGTCCGGATCCTGACCAAGCAGCTGACTGGCTGATTGGCTCATTGGAGCGAGCGTTAGTTTGCTGAGCAAAGGTTGCAGGGAGCTGGTCGAGGCGTTGGATGTGCCTGTCCAGAAATACATGTCCATAGTCCGCACGGCGTCAGGAGAGGACCGCTCGATTATAGGACGCGTCGAGCTACCTAAGGAGTAAAGAGGACAGATAAAGCCGATCCTTTTCCATGTATGTCCTTACCTGGAGCAGGAAGCCTTTTTCGGAGTGGACTTCTGGCAGGCGTTTGACTTGGCTCCAGCGGTGATAGGAACCAGCGACCAGGAAAGCGTCAAGACAGACGAAATCCACGCTAGGGATATGGAGCACTACGCCGAACATGATGATGACGACGAGCGAATGCCGGATCCCGGACCTTGTCCGAGGCCGACAGCTCGCTGAGATCCAGAAGGTGTTTCTCACATTTGAGAAGGATGGTCTGGGAACGACTAATCTGGAGACGCACACGATCGAGCTGATTGAGGGAGCCAAGGTCTTTAAGGATCGGCCGTATCCAATGTCTCCAGCCAAGCAGAAGGTAGTCGAGGATGAAGTGGACAAGATGGTAGCGCTCGGGGTCATCGAGGAGAGCAAGAGCCCGTGGAGCAACCGGTCGACGGTAGTGTCGAGACCTGGGAAAGATCGGTTCTGCTTAGACGCCCGCAAATTGATTGATCTGACCATTAACGACACTTACCTGCTGCCTAGTATCGACGGATTCCTGTCCAGAATCGATCAATCGTTTTACATATCCAGTGTGGATTTGAAATTCGCATTCTGGCATATCGAGTTGAAATCGAAAAGCAAGGAACTGACGGCCTTTACGGTTCCTGGTCGGCCTCTCTACCAGTTCCGGTTGATGTCCTTCGGACTTTGCAACGCGGCGCAGCGGTTGGTGAGACTCATGGACCGAGTGATCCCAGCTGAGATCCGTTCCAAGGTCTTTGTCTACCTAGACGATCTGTTGATACTGGCTCCAGATATTCAGACCCATTGCAGATACCTTCAGTGAGTCGCAGAATGCCTGAAAGCAGCGGGTTTAACCATCGGTATGAGCAAGTCGAAGTTTGTCATTGACCTACCTGTGTTTTATCGTTGGTGGAGGTCGTTTGCGTATGGATCCAGGACGAGTAGCAGCGATCAGGAGGATGCCAGAGCCTAGGACGATCAAGGAGATGAGAGCGTTCCTTGGGACTGCTGGATGGTACCGCCGATTCATAAAGAACTTTGCGACGTTGGCCGCCCCGCTCACTGAATCGCTGAAAAAAACTGGAAACTCAAAGTTTTCATTGAGTCCAGAGGCCCAGCTAGATGTAGAGTCCTTGAAGATGGCGTTAACGACTGCACCAGTCCTGGTGCATGCGGACTTCAAGAGACGGTTCTTTATTCAGTGCGGTGCGTCACACGTCGGAGTCGGGGCGGTGCTTTTCCAGCGAGATGACGACGGACAAGAACAGTCAATTGCCTTTTTCTCGGCCAAGATGAATAAAGATCAGGTAAATTACACCGTCACCGAGAAAGAGTGTCTCGCGGCGCTCATGGCCATTCGGAAGTTCCCGTATGTGGAAGGGATGCCATTCGCCTGCATCACAGACCACGCCAGCTTGAAGTGGCTCATGTCCATGAAGGATCTGTCGGGACGGTTTGCGAGGTGGTCACTGCAGCTTCAAGGATTCCACTTCAACATCGAGCACCGAAAAGGAAGCAAAAACGTTGTGGCAGACACCATTTCACGGTATGTGGATGAGCTCGTGGTGTATCCGACGGATTTGGTGGGTTTCGAAACCACCGAGTTCGCTGGAGAAGATTATCTGGAATTAGTGAAGGATGTGGAGAATAACTTGGATAACTTACCGGACTTGAAGATCGAGGATGGCCTCATCTTCAAGAGAGTCTCTTCAGCAAATCTGGTCGATGAGGTGGAAGGTTTCGAATGGAAACTGTGGATCCCACAGAGTCTTACGCATGGATCTTCATTGTAGTCGACCATTTTTCGAAGTACACGTTTCTGAAAGCCATGAAGGAAGCCTCGGCCGCCAGCGTGGTAGATTTCCTCATCCACGAGGTATTCCACAAGTTCGGGGTCCCGGAAATCATTCACTCGGATAACGGTCGACAGTTTACATCAAAGATCTTCGTGGAGGCTATGGAGAGTTTCGGCATTTCCCACATCAAGACTCCAGTCTACTCTCCGCAAAGCAACGCCGCAGAACGCGTTAATCGGAGCGTGTTGGCGGCAATCCGGAGTTATTTGGAGGAAGAATGGGAATGGGACGCATACCTCCCGGAAATCGAAGTGGCTCTGCGCAACGCGATTCACGCAGTATGAGCGATGTCGGCAGCAGTACGAGCAGAGAGCTCGGTCGTTCCTTGCGAAGCCAGGCAAGGAAGTGTCAGGCCAGGCACCGATCCCCAATGCTGCCAATGATTTCGTCGAGTGGCAATGGTTCGGAGGCGTCTCTCAAAATCCTTGGGTGGTGTTGCATTTCAATTTGGAATCGGCTGGAAGAAATAAGAAGGAGGTATTCGTTTTGGTAAACATACTGGAGTGGCGCCCCCTTCTTCTGATGCCCTTGGCTATCTTGCTATTTAATCTAGCCTGGTTCGCTCTGTGTATGGCTAGGATGGCCTTGATATGTCCAATGACCCAATTTCGAGAGAGGCAAAGGGAATATGGCGATATAGGAATGATAGGCAGATTTTTATATAGTCGGAGCCATATTGTCCCAGTAGACGGAGCGAAAAGATTTAAGTAGTGCTTGTGCCGAAATATAAAAAAGTGACTGTTAGAAAAATTTGTGTTAGGTTTAATAGTTTATTTTATTTATAAAAAATTATTCGTAGGGCAACCGGGGTCCCAACACAAAGGTATTAATTTGGAGATTAATTTTGAGATTTGTCTTGGAAATTGGCGTATACATATATACCCACCTTCGTTCGACCCAGCGCAACTCGCCTTTCTCGGACGCAGCCAACGTCATCCAACATTCCCCGGTGAGTCCGTTCCGGATTATCAAGACCCACTCGCTTTGGGGTCGTCAGGCTGCTAATGCGCGCGGCGTTGAGAAGCACCACTGTCGCCACTGTTCCTCGTGGTGTTCCAGGCCTTTATTGCCGCTGGCCTCCGGCAGAGTACTCTTCGGCCGGGGCATATCTTGCCCGGTGCCTCGCCTAAAAGTGCCTAAAAAATCATAAATGTTAAATTAAATGTAAAAATTACTTTATTTATATGCTTACCGTGTTGACCTGTAAATTTATCCGGACTTAGGCTCGAAAACCTTAATTTGTCCTCGTTATTGTCTGTAAAAAAAAATCGCGAATATTAGTTATCGGCGGGATCGTTTACAGCGCATATTACACACCATTTGGCCAGTCCCTTCTTTTCCCCAGGAGCTTTTCAGGATTAGATGACCCGACACACACATAGTGTGTGCCCTTTGTTTGCGCCTCGTTTCACGTAACTGGTGGAACATAATTTCCGCGGCGCCTGTAGCCTTTGCCAAGGGAAGGTAATCTTCTGCTTTGACCGCGTAGATTTGAAGACGGTGGCCAAGTTTGCTCGTAAAGGCTAAGAAAAGATAAATGAGTTACTAGGAGAGCCATTAATGTTAACATTAGTACTTACGGTGATCATTCAAGACTCTCATATAAAGACCGAAATATGCGAGTGAGTTGTCGCTGTGGGGGAGATGGAGCTGTCTTAGTCGCCAGAAGTGACTTTGACCAACTGATCATGGGTGATGCCTCTCCAGAATCCTCCGAGGCATCCTTGGTTGGGTGGGCGTGCTAGGCTAGGTCACCAATAGCCACCAAAACTTACCATATTTCCCATCACTCGTAATTATTTGCGTTTTTTACTTTTTGTTTGTTTGTTTTGATTGTTAGTGAGGACCGATAGATTTGTGATGTGAGACAGCGTAGTTATCGATGTTTATGTTGTGGAAGCTGTAGGGACATTGGGGGTCCTCCGCCCTAGGGATTCCGGAGCTAGCCGGCGCCGTCCCAGGACAAAATGCAGTTCCATAAAAATTTCATTGTTAACCCTTGTAGAATACTTTGTTTTTATGAGTACATAACGACACTGGAACGGAACCGTACAAACCGCGCTTCCTGGGAATTGTCGCTGCAATGCGTCCTGACAGTAACCATACAACATACTCAATAAGAAGAACCCATTTCATACAACGAAAATGGACACAACAATTTCATAGCGGCATGATACAATGACATTGTTTCAAATATTAGTTCAAGTATTAGTTTTTGACGAGACACGCCCAGGTGCCCCGAAAACGGCTACCAAAAAAGTTGACAATCTCGTTTTGGCAGATCGGCTCACACTTCCGCCCTCGCCAGTCCAAATAGACCAATTTGACGTCTAAGAACTGCTACCCCATCCACCATAATCTCCAGATTTGGCCCCGTGTGACTTCTTTTTGTTTCCAAACTTGAAAAAGTCATTCGCTGGACAGAAATTTGCGTCGAATGAGTAGGTCGTCGCCGCCACAGAGGCCTCTTTTGCAGATCTCGAGAACCGCTTGGTCAAGTGTATCGAGGGGTATTTGGCAGCCCTCGAGAAAACTTATTTTTCAGACGGGTTAAAGAAGTTGGTGCATCGCTGGGTCAAGTGTATCGAGCTTAAAGGAGATAATGTTAAGAAATAAATAGCCACTTTTCCAAAATGTTTGTTTTTCTTTTAGAGGCTAAGTACTTATTGTACCACTCTCGTATAATAAAAAAAAGTTTTAATAAGTTATTTCATCAACAATAAACTCCAAATAAGAGCTATTTGAAACACAATAAACTATTTTATATTTAAAAAGTGAATAGAAATTATCCCACATACTAGTGGTTTACTGATTGTCCGACCTAGGATTCGACTCCCAGACTACGATTCGACTAACAACGATGGAGATATATTTGGCTTGCGAATAGACTGTGATGTGCGCCGACCCCAATGATAGGAAGAGGGATAGAGCAAATCCGAACCTGTGGAAAAGAATTTTGGCAATTCTTTGATTACGGAGAGGTATTCTGCTTCTACGGAGTTCTCCTCGCACAAGGTTATGAGTTTATTTCCTAGCCTTCGGTTAAATTTAAACAATACTTTTTCACAATACTTTTTCTTGTCGCTTTTTATTTTTTCATAAATTCATCTTTGCACGACCGCGAATTTATCGGTGCACGTAATGAAATATCTTCTCTCTATTGGATATATATACATATGCTACAGTCCCCCAGGGAGTGCATTGATGTTTCCTTGGATGCCTATCGTAAGGGCCAACCTTGCACAAGTCTTGCAGTTATGGACCATTTCATTGGCTAATTTTGACATCTGCTGGTGCTAGCATATCTGTTACTTGGGTTTTACTATGGCAAAACTTGGTAGCTGTAAGCCTTCCTGTTGTGTTCCGATTAAGAAATCACACGATCGGGATGAGGTCAAATGTCCAACTGAGTTTATTTTTTGCTGAAAGCTTCCTTTCATACATACGTGGTGTGTGTTAGTTTTTGTGTGTACATGAAAGTTTTCATAAGAAATCTGAATTCGAAGAAAAGAAGGGATGATGCAATATTCTAAGAAATTACAATACACATTTATCACATCTCTCCCCTGGAATTGCAAATTTTTAGTAGTTTTACGCTTTCTGAAATCTGGTGGCTGGTATCGGATGATTCTGGGCGTTTTCGGATAGGGATACCCGATCGACTTGGTTGTGGGATGCTCCAGGTTCTTCGTTGAAATCAGGAGCGGATTGAAGAGGCTGCATTGGATCAGATGATTGCTCGTATTCATATCTAGAGTCTGACACAATTGTTGGAAGATTGCTGAAGTCGGGCTTCTACCAAAACGGAGAGTTCTCGTCTTTCCAGTTGCTACTGTTGTCATCGGAATTAGATCTTGGGTTAATCTGGTTATTGTGGCGCTTGATGAAACCTCTGCATGATCAAATAATAAATACCATACTGCCTACAGACCGGTCGATGACAGCTTCTATCCACTTTTCTCCCCTTGCGTAATTTTTTGCGAATACTTTTTGGCTTGGAAAGTAATTTGTTGTGCCATTCTGCTGAATTTCAGTTTTTTTTTTTGACGAGTTGGCAATTTCTCCGGAGATTTATCTTCTGAAAAACGCGAAAAACAGATATTTGGTTACGGCTGCTTTTGCTGGATAACCATCCTTATGTTTTTGTCAACTGAGGTTTTAAATGTTTGAATGAAACTATTAGCAAGACCATTTGATGCTGAGTGAAATGGAGCTGCTGTTAAATGATTAATACCATGTTGAATACAAAAATTCTTAAAGGAGTCTGCTGTGAGTTGCGGTCCGTTATCGTTGAGCAATGTCATTTGGTGTGATGCCATTTGGGTAATGAATGGAAACTTCATGCGAACTATTCCCCAGTGACCGTCATGAAGAAGACTAAAAATTTTATGTCGAAGCATGCGAGGAATAATAAATCTTTTAACTTCCGAGTAAAGACAAAGCAGCTTCTTGTTAATTGTCAACGCAAATCTGCGATTAAAATAGGGCAGCATTTCGTAATGATTCTGATGTTCAGGCCAACCAGTTGAAACGTAGTACTCTTTACAAAACAGAGTCGTTCTTCAGGTTTTCGTTTATTATATCGGCATTAATTGGACAAGATATATCGATCATGTTTTAGCATGCCTCTTCCGTGCCAAAATTGGCATCTGATCTTATAGAGAGTGCGTTTGCCTTTCCATGAGCTGTAGTTGAGGGATATTTTATTTCAAAATTGTAGGCCATCAAAATTATAGCCCAGCGCTGGAGACTGTTTGAAGTCATTGTTGAGCAATGCTTGCTCGGATTAAATATTGTGACCAAGGGTTTATGATCAGTAATAAGAATAAATTTTTGCCTTATAAATACTGATGAAATATCTTTACCCCAAATATGATTGAAAGGGCTTCCCTCTCAATTTACCTGTATCGAACGTGGTGACCATCTAAAGTTACAAAACAACACCAATGGCTAAAACGAGCGGAAGATCCTCGTTGAAATGTGCAAGCTCAGTAGCGACAAGGATATGTCTTTTTAAGGCTGAGAAAACTTGCTGTTGGTCTAGACCAAGTGGTGTATTAAATGGTGTATTCTCTCTACGCAGATGATTTAATGGTAAATCTAACTGGGAGTAATTCAAAATAAAATTGCTGTAATAGTTCATTCTTCCCATGAACGCATCTAGCTGTTGTAGATCAGAGGGCGGCTTTAATTCCTTAACGGCTTCTAGTCCTAATGAATCCGGAAGGATGCCCTTGACACTGCGTCTCCCAAGATATTCAATTTCGTCTCTGGAGCACTAGCTATTCCAAAGGGCCAACGTTGTTACTGGACTCAACGTTGTGTTGACAACCTTAATTTCTTTAGATGCTTCCTATAACTCCATTTGTAAGTAAGCGTCTTTTGGGTCACTTTTGGAAAACTGTGTGCAATAACGATTTTTATGTAGCAAAGACTCACGAGCTGGCAACGAATATTGCTCGCTGTCCAATTCGGAATTGACACCTTGCTTGAAATCTCCACAAATTTGTAGTGCTTCACCTGGCTTGGGTGCTAGTACTATTGGCGATGCCCAGTTGCTAAACTTTATAGGTGTCCAAATTTCCGGTATTGTGGCGGGCGGAAGCGCGTTTTCATGTTTTAGATCAGTCTCATGTATGCAGCCGAATAAAGCAACCACTGAATTACACCACGACGCCCCCGATTTATTAATTTCTTCTACCTCTGCGTTTGCGCCGTGGGAATTTTGTGTGCCATCTAGGAATATTTTTTTGTGGCAGGATCGCTCCCTACAACATTTGGTCCTTCGAGCTGGATAAGGAGGTCCTTCTGCCATTCGACCAGCAGGTCCGCTGATTTTTTCCGCAAAAAAAGATTAGTACGAGCCTTTTCCGTCTTCCCCTCGCTGCCTATCTTCAGCAATGGTTCGAACATTGAATTTCGTTCACACTGCTGCAAGATCAATTTTTTCGTGTCAAATCCACGTCCGAATTTTCCCGACACAACGGCAGTCGAGAAATTTATATTCCTTCAATTCCAACAAATTTTCTATCCGTCTCCACTTTGTGTGCGTCATACTCCTTGCCGTTTTTTTCGTTCTCCATTGTACACCAACTTGCCAACGGCCAAGCCATATGTGCATCCAGACATACACATACATAGTACATACAAATAGTGAAGTGCAATTCTGCCTCCAAAAAAAATAAAATACGACAAAAAGTGAAATTGTGTAGTGGAAAATAAAAAAGCATAACTAATATAATCCACTTGGTGTGAAATAATTTGGCGAGTTTCCCTGTTCGCCGAACAGTCCGCCCCTGTCGAGATATTTTTTTGTCTTGTGTTTTTTCTCTCTACATAATTTCATCTGTTCTGTCACTTCAAATACAGACCACTCCTCGACGCTCTACTATACCTCCTCGACGCTCTACATATCCATAAACGCATGTATGCCCATATCCACATAAAAATATTTTCTGTCTTCACATACAGGAACATACACATATCCATAAACGCATGCATGCCCATATCTACATACATATATTTTCTGCCTCCACATAAAGTAACATCAAATAAAATAAATTGAAATCCATACGGAGGCGACCGTGATTGTTTTTTTTCTCCAAATTGCCGCATTAATCGCCCCAGCGGCTGTGTTATTATTGTTGTTTTTTTCCAGTTCTCTCTCTCTCCTGGGTACCTCACATATGCACTGCGCTGCCGACGGCATAACCCAGTGAAAATTTCTCCCGAACCAAAGCCAAGGTTTTAATTTCACCATTCCGGCTCCGTTCGAAAATAATTATTTATAATTGTAATTATTATTTAATTATAAATATTATTAATTATAATTAGTATTTAATTATAAATATTATTAAATTATTTCCGGCAAAGAGATAGTAATCAATTAATTTATTTTTATTGCGTTTTTCCTGATTTTTTTGCGATCAAAGATATTTTCCAAAAAAAAAAAAATAAATAAATACAATTAAATTATTTGGCCACAATAACTAAGGTAAAAAATTAAAAAAAAAACAGAACTCAACAAGGGGGTAACAATATAAATATATACATTTTTATCGATTTCCAAATATTTTTTTTCCGATTCTTCCTGTTTTTACGGCACGATGCTTTCTACTCCGCACAAATTAACAGTGTAACCGATCTCTGTTGGGGGTTTGTTTTTTCATTCGTTCATTTGCGGTGACGACTCAGATCGCGCCAAGAGCTTAACGGTGAATATCCTCACGTCCCGAACGAAAAACGAAAAGCCCCATACTCAGGTCAGTCGACAAGAGCTGATCCGGAGAGTTTGAGTCCGAGAATGCCCACGGGCGATGACCAGAAACGTGCGGCCGTCTCAATTAACGCCAATGGCTGCCATTGCCATTCCAAGGGCAAAAAGTGACGAGTCCGTCGAGACTATCCCCGGTCCCCCGTCAAGGCTTTTTCTGTCGGTGTCCAGGATGGCTCAAACTGCGATAGACATCACCACATCAGACCGGGTTAGCCAATTTCAAGCGGATATTCAAAGTAAGAGCTCCGCTGAACCAGAACGACTTTTCTTTGGCATGTACCAAGTCCATCGGGACCAAATCAGGGCCCTGTGGGAAAAGGTGCAGAAGAGCTATGAAAGTTGCTCCGATCTTCTTTCCGCGTCCACCGACAGTACGGCCACCTCGACAGTGCTTGCATCCAAGTACAGTTACTGCCACTCCGTCTATTCCAGATGTTTGGTCCAGCTTCAGGACATAATAGACAAGGCCGCCTCCCAGCCCACTCAGGCTTCTGTCAGTGTTTCAACACCCCCGTCTACGGGCTGTCGTTTGCCACCAGTCAACACCAAAGTTTTCGGTGGTATACATCCACAACTCGCGTTTTACACCTCTGGAGAAGTTTTTCCACATATTGTCTAAAACAAGTGGCGATGCGCACGCAATTGTTTCGAAAGCCCCGCTGACCAACGAAGGGTTTATCTCCGCATAGCGAAGCCTCACCGACCGCTTCAAAATCGGCGGTTATCGGTCAATAGTCAGTTGAAAATCCTCTTCAACATTAAGCCATTACCCCAAGAGTCCGGAGCCGCTCTGAAAGAGCTGCAAGGCACAATCCAAAGTTGCGTGACAGACTTAGAAGTGTCCTCTATTCAAGTCGAGACTTGGGATTGTCTCCTCGTGTATATGGTTTCTTTAAAGCTTCCCAAAATTACGCATTCGATGTGGGAGCAATCCATTCTCAACAATGCTGAAATTCCAATGTGGAATGAGTTAGACTCGTTCTATCGATGACATCAGGCCTAGCAGTTCGGGCGCCACAGCGCGTAGGCTTATTTCCTACGAGGCCAGACTGACTCCAGCCCCAAATGGGTGTGTTCTTTCCAAACAGAATCATCCTGTTTGCTTATGTCCGCGCTACCTTGAGATGGATGTAAATGGTCGCTCTGACTACATAAAGAAAAAGGATTGCACTAGTGCCCATAGCTGCTTCACATGCCACAGCCGTCATCACACCCTCCTGCACCCCGGTAATCCATTCGTGGCCGCTCCAAGTCCGTCTGCGCCAGCTAGGTATCGACCCGCGCCCACTACAAGAGGCACGAGCGTCACAGGGGATCACTCTGATGTGCAAGTGTGCTTCGCTTCCGGCTCAAGAGCCGTCCTATTGCGCACAGCCCTCATTAACATTTGCCATCTAGGTTGCAATTTCCACGTGCGAGCCCTGATCGTCTATGGCAAACTTTATTACGGAGAGACTTTTCAACCTCGTCAAACTTCCATTCAAGACTATCCAGGCCCAAATCTCTGGTCTTAATCAAACCGTTGCCGCTCAGTCCACGAAACTTTGTCATTTTTCTATTCGATCGTCTTTCAGACCCATAGCATTTAGAAACTTCAGCTTACATTCTTCCGCAGCTGGTCGGGAATCTGAATACGTATCCAGTCCCTCGAGATCTTCTTAAGGGAATTCCTGACATCCCCAAGTTTTTCGAGAGGTCCCAAATTTATGTCTTGATAGGACTGGCTAACATTTGCAGTTCAGTTCTCGACCAGGAAAACAATTTTGGAAAGGTGTTGACAGGCCCCATATCTCCAGCGGGCCCCCGCAATGTGTCCGCCCTCTCCACGCGAGTTAACTTCGGCCTCGACGACTTGTTGGATCAGCTCCTTACCAAATTCTGGGAGGTGGAGGAAGTGCCCACACAGATAGTCTCGGAGTCTGATTCTGTCTGTGAACACAATTTTGTCCAAACTACCAGAAGGGACAATTGTGGCAAATAAGTTGTGACGCTTCCCTTGCGGGATCCCGAGCATAGTGGTTCTGAGCTCGCATCTTCACGATCCTTTGCTCTGGCTCAGTTCCTGCGTAACGAGAAGCGCCTGAAAAGAGCTCCTTCCCTGAAAGCCCGATATGACGCTGTGATCCAAGAATACCTCAATTTAGGTCACAAGGCCAAAGTCTCTCTGACGAGCAGTTTTGCCAGGTACTACCTTCCACATCATGCTGTTCTCAAGCCCGAGAGCACAACCACTAAAGTGCGGGTGGTTTTCAACGCCACTAGCCCTTCCACAAACGGGACCAGTCTGAATGACATACTTTACGCTGGCCCGGTCTTCAATCTGACCTAACGATTCAAATCCTAAAGTGACGATACTTTAGGTTCGTTTTCAACGCCGACATCGAGAAGATGTTGGGCCAAATTTTGGCAGACCCCAAGCATACTCTCTTCCAGCGTATTCTATTCCGCAATTCCGATGGAGAAATCCACGACTACGAGTTGAAGACTGTCACCTTCGGGGTTAATTGTGCTCCTTTCCTAGCGATCCGTGTTCTGCAACAGCTCGCCGACGACGAAGAGCCGAGATATCCGCAGGCGAGTCGGATTATCCGACGGTACATGTACGTCGACGACTTACGTACGGAGGCAGATTCCAAAACCGAAGCGCAAGCGGCTATCCGCGAGCTTTAGGGTGCCCTGGGTTCGGCAGTATTCCCTCTTAGAAAATGGACATCCAATAGCAAGGCGATTTTTGCCAACATCCAGAGTTAACATATCCTTCGCGCGAACTTCCTTGAATTCGAAGGAGAGAGCACGGCTAAAACTCTCAGCGTGCGGTGAAAGGCGACGTCTGATGAGTTTTTCTTCATTCCGCCCGAATTGAGCTTGATTTCAACGTTCACAAAGCGTCAAGTCCTCTCCCAAATTGCCTCGTCCATTTTACGCATCGCATAACGCTGAACGGTGGCAATCCGCTTATGATCCGTCTGATCCGTTCCAAGTTCATGGATCCCAAGGGTGAGAAATTTGGTCAAGTCCGTCATATATTCAAGCAAGGTCTGCGTCATCCACAAAAAGAAGTTGCAAACGCAACTGATGGGCGACTTACCCAAAGAACGAGCGTCCTTCTCTCACCCTTTCACACATACCGGTATGCCGGTCCTTTCGATAACAAAAACTACATGGGACGAGCCTTTCTCATTACGAAAGGGTATGTGTTGGTGTTCTTGTGTTTCGCCACTAAGGCCATCCATTTAGAGCCTACTTCCGACCTTACGACTGATAAGTTTCTCGCTGCCTTCGCTCGTTTCGTGTCCCGAAGAGGATGCGCCCGTCAAGTTCAGTCGGACAATGGGAATACCTTTGTGGGGGCGGCTTCCCTACTCTCCCGCGAGTTTCTCCAAGCTCTCAAAGAAGCTGTGACAGGTGCTTATAGTAACCAGACGCTGCTCTGGCAGTTCATTCCTCCGGGAGCACCCCACATGGGAGGCTTGTGGGAAGCAGGTGTTAAGAGCTTCAATACCCTGTTTCACAAGTCTTCGGCGACGCGAAAATATACGTAGCTAGGATCGAAGCATGCCTGAATTCGCGTCCGCTTGCGCCATTGTCCGAAGACCCTGTTGGCACTTACGCCTGGGCACTTTCTTGTTGTTGTCGTCCTTCTTCCAATGTAAGTGTCAGCCTGCCCTTAATAACCAGTCGACCATTCACTCCGGTGTTCCAATTCATCCTTCCGCCTTCCTTTCTTCCGCCACTCCACAGCACTCTTCAGCTGCTCCTTGGCCATCATCCGCCACTTCACGGCATTCTTCAGCAGCCGGGGTGCCTCGCAGCCCGCGGTCGCCGGTCCGTCCTTAACGTCCCTCCTGCAGCGGCAAAGCATCGACCTCCTCCCGAAGGCTTTGGTGCGGTCAGATATTGGGACTCGAATGTTCGACACTGCGGCGCTCATCGACCCGTGTACGCCTACGAGCTGCATCGACGCTTCGCTAGCGTCGAGTTTCCGCTTGCCGACCACCAACGTGGGAGGCGAACAGCTTTGTTTGGAAACCGTGGAGTCCAAGATCGACAGCGCTGTCCGGCTCGACGTGATCTTTAAAATAGCCCGCTGCCGATCTCCCGCTCTCGCTTCAGCGGAGTAAAGCGGACGGGAGCTCGTTTTTGTATATAAGTTTCATGTATGAAGCCGAATAAAGCAACCACTGAATTACACCACGGCGCCCACGACTTATGCGCCGTGGGAATTTTGTGTGCCATCTAGGAGTCTTTTTTTGTGGCAGGATCGTCCGCCTACAACACCTTGTATGTTTCGGCCATTGAGACAACGTCCTCGAGTGACTGCTGCAGCTTTTACAATGCAGCTGTTCGAATTGCGTCGATTGGAGTATGCACAATTATTTGATTGCGGATCATTTCATTTACGTAATGAACACCCATTGAGAAACTAATCGGCGACCCACTCTTTGTGTGTTTGAGAGTCCCGCATCTGACGTTTGCAAAAATTCATATCGATCTCAAACAATATAACGCTTCTGATTAAAGCGCTCCGTTAGTTTTTCAGTTATATGACTGTTGGTCCGAATTTTTGCTACCAAGCAGATTTTTGACAAGCTTTAATGTGTGCGTGGCGGCCCACGAAAGAAAATACGTTTTCTTCGGATTGTACCGAGTAAGCGGCAAAGTGCTGTGATAGTTGTTGGAGATACGTTACCCAGTTTTGATAATCCTTATTAAAATTTTGAAACGGCGTACCTACTGAAAGTGAGTATGGATTCCATTCATGTCTGTTGTTGTTGCATTAGTTGCTGCGCGAACTCTTGCTGTTGCGCCAACAAGGTGTGACGGTTCGTCGTTGTTGGGTGGCACAGGGATGGCCAGAGATCTTCACAAGGATTTGTTTGTGCCAGGCGTGGTTGCTGATAGAGAGTTCCGACCCAGCCCAGAGTAGAAGTCGTGGGGAATTACTTAGTAATTGATTATAACTAGGTTTATTTCATTAAGAATCTTGACATTTGATTAATAACTAACGGGTTCTCCGGACTGCCTGCGTTCGCTTCCTTTGTACACTTCGAATTCCTGGTTTTGGGAGTCGCCTAACTGCTCGAGAGGAACAGCACGGGATTACGGCTGCGGGTAGTATAGACCCCGGGGCGGGTTGCCACGTAGCGAGCCTGAAATGAGAATGCGGTGCTTGGGAACCCTGAGGTCAGCCACAAGAGAGAGAGAATGTTACTTGGGAACCCTAAAGTCAGCCACAAGACGAAGAGAATGTTGCTTGGGGACCCTAAAGTCAGCCACAAGAGAGAGAGAGTATTGCTTGGAGACCCTGAAATCAGCCACAAGAGAGAGAGAGAGAGAATGTGTTGCTTGGGGACCCTGAAGTCAGCCACAAGAGAGAGATAATGTTGCTTGGGGACCCTAAAGTCAGCCACAAGAGAGAGAGAATGTGTTGCTTGGGGACCCTGAAGTCAGCCACAAAAGAGGGAATGTGTTGCTTGGGGACCCTGAAGTCAACCACAAGAGAGAGAGAATGTGTTGCTTTCGGACCCTGAAGTCAGCCACAAGAGAGAGAATGTGTTGCTTGGAGACCCTAAAGTCAGCCACAAGAGAGAGAGAGAGAGTTGCTTGGGGACCCTGAAGTCAGCCGCAAGAGAGAGAGAATGTTGCTTGGGGACCCTGAAGTCAGCCACAAGAGAGAGAGAATGTGTTGCTTGGCGACCCTGAAGTCAGCCACAAGAGAGAGAATGTGTTGCTTGGGGACCCTGAAGTCAGCCACAAGAGAGAGAGAATGTGTTGTTCTCCGTCTTGGCAACTGCTGCTCCAATGCGGGAAATGCTCCTGCGTATGTTAGATCGCTTTTGTTTTAATACGTTTAGCGGTGTGGGACACATGGTTATTGTTATTCACTTACAATAAGCCCTTGTAAATTGTATGTAATTATAAATTAGAGCTTCTGATGTGTGGTTATAGATGCCAACTTGCGTAGGCAGCGCTCTGGTTCCGCAATGAACCAGTTCCAGGTTGATGCGCTGCGCGGTGATTGCTATTGGCACTCGTGCTGAGTGTACGCGTGTACAGTGAACTTGCAAGTTAAAACCAAAAGCACTGCAGTGACGGCGGAATGAGACCAAAGGAGACTCAGCGATTGGCGTGAGCGCTCTGGCAGTGTTGGCACTGATGACGTAACCTTACCATTGTGACGTTACGTAGTCCAGCGAAACGGTTTTCAAGGATAGAAATGATATTGTCGACGGGGCGATGGAGATTCGGCTCCGCAATCGAGAATATAGGTGGCGTAGCTGACTGGGAACAGCGTAGCGTAATCCAAATCTTCTGAGAAACCCGCGCCTTCCAACGATGGTGTATGGGGGGTGTACTGCCGTGTAGAACTAACTTTGGGCGATCAGGTTGACTTGAACACTAGGGATTTTTAATTTTTTAATTTTTTTAATTTTTTTTAATTTTTTAATTTTTGTTTTTTAAATTTTTTTTTTTAATTTTTAATTTTTAATTTTTAAATTAACTATCCTGCCCCACGTTGGGCGCCAAAATGATTGATGGACCAGGAGCGTTTTCCTGACCCACATGAGACTGTAGGGAGTCGGGGGATAGTCAAGTTAATGAAGCAAATCGAACCGTCTTGTCGCAGTACCAAAATTGAACTCTTTTTTGTTACGTTGGATAATAGCCTTCGTGGCCAGTGTGGTGAATTACATGAGAGAACTTAAGCTTTACCACTGAGAGCGCAGCTCAGGTTAACAAATTATATCCATACAGTTCAAGGCAGATTAATAATTCAAAATTACACTCATGTTTTTTATCAAGATTCAATAGTGGCCCAACAGTTTATGATTTTCACCTGTACTAGCAGCTGCCAAATATAATGGCTTGGTAATTATGCAATTTTCGTCTAATGCCGACCTATTCCGGTTATCTGGATCTATTATATCAATTATACCATGGCTTTTGCAATATATGAATTTTAAATTTCCAGTCGACATTGAATTTGAAGCGGATTAAACGAAATTGTATTCTTCTCGAAAGCTTTTCTCATTCTTGTAATATCTTCACCAACCCTATCTACCTGCGAAAATAATTTCGTTATGTGCACCGAGGAGCAGCTATCTTCCATCTCCCCTTCTGTCTCCGATGCGCTATCATTCTTTTTGGTTTTTGCCATTTTAATTAACAATTAATTAATTTATTTACAATATAGCCAATAGTTATACCCGTTACTCGTAGAGTAAAAGGGTATATTGTATTCGTGCAAAAGTATGTAACAGGTAGAAGGAAGCGTTTCCGACCCTATAAAGTATATATATTCTTGTTCAGGATCACTAGCCGAGTCGATCTAGCCATGTCCGTCTGTCTGTCTGTCCTTATGAACGCTGAACGCGCGTTAGTCAGACTTGGTCGCCTAGGACTCCTGGATTCCTGTCCTGACGGATCGAAGTGAAGCATAGTGTGATGCAGCCGTGAACATATTCTGCACCTATTTGAAGAAGGACAATGAGCCTTTCCAAGGCAGTTTGTGCACAGCGATTTTGTCCGGACAGCTTCTAGACTTTGGGCAGGCGTCATGTTTTGAAGTCACACATAGGACACGCTTGCGTGGAGCACGTAATGCTGTGGCCCAAGCGTTGAGCTTGCGGTTGTCGCGTTCTGCCTGATGTATTTTGAGCCGTATTCGTATTGCCGATGTGATGTATTGAGGACTCCAAGTGTTGGCAGTGCCGCTGTGAACGTGAGAGATTCGTTCCAGAGCTGTCGGGTTCTCTTATCTACCTTTTCCATGACTATAGCATTCAACATCGTTTGAGCTATCTGCGCTTCGGATCCTAAAGATCGCAGCGAGTTTAACAACGCTGATGCGTTGTCAACCAGGCTGCGCAACTGTACACTATTTTCGGTGGTCACAGTTGGCAATTTGAAGAGTGACGCTATGTTTTCCAGGAATACGATGGTGAGGTTATCGTACCTGCTCTTTAGGCGAAGTAAGGCCTTGCTGTAATTCTCTGGAGTGACTTGAAACGCTTTGATGGTTTCTAAGGCGGCGCCTCTGAGACAGTTTATGAGGTGATTAAACTTCTCGATCGGCGATAGCGCTTCCTGCTGATCCACAACTTGCAGGAACGTAGTAATAAAATTTCTGACTTGGACGAGCGGCGTAGAATTATGCACGTCTTCCCCAAGCTGATCCTTTATGGTCACCTTGTAGCGATGAACAGATCTTCCAGCTCGTCCCGGTAGTTTAGCTGTTCCTCGGTTGAGTCGAGTGCCTCGATTTCGCTTTGGACGGCCATGATTTGTTTGAAGAAGGCCTCCAAAATAGTTAGCCGACATGTGAGTTCGGCTGGCGTCAGCGCGGCATTTGGCTTCTCAACCTTCTCCGTCTTGGCAACTGCTGCTCCAATGCGGGAAATGCTCCTGCGTATGTTAGATCGCTTTTGTTTTAATACGTTTAGCGGTGTGGGACACATGGTTATTGTTATTCACTTACAATAAGCCCTTATAAATTGTATGTAATTATAAATTACAGCTTCTGATGTGTGGTTATAGATGCCAACTTGTGTAGGCAACGCTCTGGTTCCGCAATGAACCAGTTCCAGGTTGATGCGCTGCGCGGTGACTGCTATTGGCACTCGTGGTGAGTGTACGCGTGTACAGTGAACTTGCAAGTTAAAACCAAAAGCACTGCAGTGACGGCGGAATGAGACCAAAGGAGACTCAGCGATTGGCGTGAGCGCTCTGGCAGTGTTGGCACTGATGACGTAACCTTACCGTTGTGACGTTACGTAGTCCAGCGAAACGGTTTTCAAGGATAGAAATGATATTGTCGACGGGGCGATGGAGATTCGGCTCCGCAATCGAGAATATAGGTGGCGTAGCTGACTGGGAACAGCGTAGCGTAATCCAAATCTTCTGAGAAACCCGCGCCTTCCAACGATGGTGTATGGGGGGTGTACTGCCGCGTAGAATTAACTTTGGGCGATCAGGTTGACTTGAACACTAGGGATTTTTAATTTTTTAATTTTTTTAATTTTTTTTAATTTTTTAATTTTTGTTTTTAAAATTTTTTTTTGTTTTAATTTTTAATTTTTAATTTTTTAAATTAACTATCCTGCCCCACGTTGGGCGCCAAAATGATTGATGGACCAGGAGCGTTTTCCTGACCCACATGAGACTGTAGGGAGTCGGGGGATAGTCAAGTTAATGAAGCAAATCGAACCGTCTTGTCGCAGTACCAAAATTGAACTCTTTTTTGTTACGTTGGATAATAGCCTTCGTGGCCAGGGTGGTGAATTACATGAGAGAACTTAAACTTTACCACTGAGAGCGCAGCTCAGGTTAACAAATTATATCCATACAGTTCAAGGCAGATTAATAATTCAAAATTACACTCATGTTTTTTATCAAGATTCAATAGTGGCCCAACAGTTTATGATTTTCACCTGTACTAGCAGCTGACAAATATAATGCCTTGGTAATTACGCAATTTTCTTCTAATGCCGACGATTTTCTTCTATTCCGGTTATCTGGATCTATTATATCAATTATACCATGGCTTTTGCAATATATGAATTTAAAATTTCCAGTCGACATTGAATTTGAAGCGGATTAAACGAAATTGTATTCTTCTCGAAAGCTTTTCTCATTCTTGTAATATCTTCACCAACCCTATCTACCTGCGAAAATAATTTCGTTATGTGCACCGAGGAGCAGCAATCTTCCATCTCCCCTTCTGTCTCCGATGCGCTATCATTCTTTTTGGTTTTTGCCATTTTAATTAACAATTAATTAATTTATTTACAATATAGCCAATAGTTATACCCGTTACTCGTAGAGTAAAAGGGTATATTGTATTCGTGCAAAAGTATGTAACAGGTAGAAGGAAGCGTTTCCGACCCTATAAAGTATATATATTCTTGTTCAGGATCACTAGCCGAGTCGATCTAGCCATGTCCGTCTGTCTGTCTGTCCTTATGAACGCTGAGATTTCGAAAACTATAAAAGCTAGAAGATTGACATTTTGCATGTAGATTTTAAGAGTTCCTACGCAGCGCAAGTTTGTTTCAAAATGGTGCCACGCCCCCTCTGACGCCCACAAGCCACAAGCTGGCTGATGAAAGTTTGCCACGCCTACTCTAACGCCCAAAAACCCATTCAACGCTTAAGCCTGGCTAGCGATTACATTTCCGCCTTTCTTAGCCTGTGGTACCAATGTCTTGGGCCATTGCGCCATCTAACGGATGACTTTGGAACAGCTGACCAAGGTGCTCACAGAGTCAACGTTAATTCTCGATAAGAATTTCTATTGAAGGAAATTGCGATGGTTTTCATTTGTCAATACCGAACTATATCCCAAGAAATCAACGGCCTCCACGTGGTGTTCCCTGGGTACCAATTTTAATTATTAATGTTGTTATTTTTGGGTGGCTCGAATAAATTTGTTTAAGTGTAGAGCATTTGGCGTAACAAAAGAAATGAGAGACGAGAACGTAAGAAAGAGAAAACACAAGCAGTTGCAGTTCGTTGCACTGGCGCTTAGCGGTCTGCAAAAAGCAGCGAGAACTAACTGTTACTTTCCACCAACACTGACGCCGGACGCTTGTTAATCTCTTTCGCGAGGGCGGCTCCAAACCTATGTGGTTGTTCACTTTAATTTATTTATTGATTTTTTGTTTTATTAATTTTTTATTGGTTATCTCACAATTTTGTAGCGGTTTTTATTTGTGGTTATTGGGAATATATAGGCACGAAATTGTTTTGCTTTTAATTATTATTATTATTTTGACCAATGCCAAGGCAATAGTTGCAACTGTTATTTTTGCAGAGATAAACAATTGATTTGACACTGTTACCTGGTCATTAGATGAATCCACTTCCCTCGAGTTGGCGTTGCGGTCCATAGATGTTGGCTCCAGTTCCACTTCCAATTCCGAAAAATTCCAATTGTTGGCCCCGAAATTCGCAAGCAGCTAAGCGGTCTTTGAAATGATTTTAAATCCGAACAAAACTTTTCGGTAGTCCCTGCTCGGGCGCCATGAATAATTAATAATTGAGAATGCCGAAAGACTTGGCTTGGCTGCTGCAAAATTTGGGGGAAGGAGAAAACACAAGACTGGCCGATTCGATATTAAAAATTCCACTGCTTTATTGTGCCCAGCAGAGCAGTTTTGTGAGAGCCTTTGCAGGCCCGCTGAATCTGATCTTAGCATTGGCGCTGAGCATAACGCTGTTGGGCTTTCTTAAACTGTTACTTATGTCTATCTTAACATAAACTTCATAATTAGCGTTCTGCGATCAAACACGCACTTTGGTGGTTGTGCTCTCGGGCTTGAGAACAGCATGTGGAAGGTAGTACGTGGCGGAACTGCTCGTCAAAGTGACTTTGGCCTTGTGACCTAAATTGAGGAATTCTTGGATCACAGCGTCATATCGGGCTTTCAGGGAAGGATCCCTTTTTAGGCGCTTCTCGTTACGCAGGAACTGAGCCAGAGCAAAGGATCCGATTCTTCTCGTTGTTTATGGCACTGTGCTTTCTACTCCGCACAAATTAACAGTGTGACCGTTTTCTGTGGCTTTCTTTTCTTTTGCGTGCGTTCATTGGCAGCGACGACCAACTCGTTGGCGACTCATATCGCGCCGAGAGCTTAACGGTGAATATCCTCACGTTCTGAACGAGACGCCCCTTGCTCAGGTCAGTCGACAAGAGCTGATCCGCAAAGTTCGAGTCCAAGAATGCCCACGGGAGACGACAAGAAACCGAGGTCGATCCCATCTATCCGTTTGGACAGGTCCCAATCCGCGTCTCCGCGGCCGACTCAACACCAAAGGCGGCCATTGCCATTCCAAGGGCAAAAAGCGACGAGTCCGTCGAGACTATCTCCGGTCCCCCGTCAAGGCTTTCTCGGTCGGTTCCCAAGATGGCTCAAACTGCGATAGACATCGCCCTCAAAAAGTTTATTGCCACAACAGACCGGGTTAGACAATTTCAAGCGGATATTCATACTCCGAGCGCCGCTGAACCAGAACGACTTTCCCCTGGCATGTGCCAAGTCCATCGGGACCAAATCCGGGCCTTGTGGGAAAAGGTGGAGAAGAGCTATGAAAGTTGCTCCGATCTTCTTTCCGCGTCCACCGACAGTACGGCCACCTCGACAGTGCCTGAATCCAAGTACAGTTACTGCTACTCCGTATATTCGAGATGTTTGGTCCAACTTCAGGACATAATAGACAAGGCCGCCTCCCAGCCCATTCAGGCTGCTGTCAGTGTTCCAACACCGCCGTCTACGGGATGTCGTTTGCCACCAGTCGACACCGAAGTTTTCGCTGGTGATTACCTGCGGTGGCCCACCTTCAAAAATCTTTTTACCGCGATATACATACACAACTCTCGTCTTGCACCGGTAGAGAAGTTGTTCCACATATTGTCCAAAACAAGTGGCGATGCGCACGCCATTGTTTCCAAAGCCCCGCTGACCAACGAAGGGTTTATCTCCGCGTGGCGAAGCCTCACCGACCGCTTCGAAAATCGGCGGTTATTAGTCAATAGCCAGCTAAAAATCCTCTTCAACATCCAGGCAGTACCCCAAGAGTCCGGAGCCGCTCTGAAGGAGCTGCAAGGGACAATCCAAAGTTGCCTGTTCTTTAAAGCTTCCCAAAATCACGCTTTCGATGTGGGAGCAATCCATTCACAACAAGGCTGAGATTCCAACATGGAATGAGTTAGACTCGTTCTTGACAGAGCGTCATCGCACTCTGGAGGCTATCGATGACATCAGGCCTAGCAGTTCGGGTCAGGTTCCGCCAAGGTCGACACCTGCGAGCGCCCCAGCGCGTAGGCTTAATTCTTACGAGGCCAGAGTGACTCCAGCCCCAAGAGGGTGCGATCTCTGCTCCTGCACCGCGGTAATCCATTCGCGGCCGCTCCAAGTCCGTCTGCGCCATCCAGGTCTCGACCCGCGCCTACTACAAGAGGCACGAGCCCCACAGAGGATCATTCTGATGTGCAAGTGTGCTTCGCTTCCGGCTCAAGAGCCGTCTTACTAGGCACAGCCCTCATTAACATTTGCCATTTAGGGTGCAATTTCCAGGCGCGTGCCCTAATCGACTCTAGTTCCGAGGCAACCTTTATTACGGAGAGACTTTTCAACCTCGTCAAACTTCCATTCAAGACTATCCAGGCCCAAGTCTCTGGTCTTAATCAAACCGTTGCCGCTCAGTCCACGAAACTCTGTGATTTTTCTATTCGATCGCCTTCCAGACCCGGGCTGCATTTAGAAACTTCAGCTTACGTTCTTCCGCAGCTGGCCGGGCATCTGCCTTCGTATCCAGTCCCTCGAGATCTTTTTAAGGGAATTCCTGACATCCCCCTTGCAGATCCCAAGTTCTTCGAGAGCTCCCAATGATGTCGATGTCTTGATAGGAGCCGATATTCTTCCGTCCATCCTCCTCGGCAACGCCAGGGCTAACATTTGCGGTTCACTTCTCGGCCAGGAAACCATTTTTGGATGGGTGTTGACAGGCCCCATATCTCCAGCGGCCCCCCGCAATTTGTCCGCCTTCTCCACTCGAGTTAACTGCGGACTCGACGACTCGTTGGATCATCTCCTTACCAAATTCTGGGAGGTGGAGGAAGTGCCCACACAGATAGTCCCCGAGTCTGATTCCGTCTGCGAACACAATTTTGTCCAGACTACAAGAAGGGACAATCGTGGCAAATACGTTGTGATGCTCTCCTTGCGCGATCCCGAGCATAATGGTTCCGAGCTCGCATCTTCACGATCCTTTGCTCTGGCTCAATTTCTGCGTAACGAGCAGCGCCTAAAAAGAGATCCTCCCCTGAAGGCCCGGTATGACTCTGTAATCCAAGAATACCTCGACTTAGGTCACATGGCCGAGGTCCCTTTGACGAGCAGTTCCGCCACGTACTACCTTCCACATCACGCCGTTCTTAAGCCCGAGAGCACAACCACTAAACTGCGGGTGGTTTTCAACGCCTCTAGCCCTTCCGCAAACGGGACCAGTCTGAATGACATACTTTACGGAGTGCGGTGGAAGGCGACGTCTGACGAGTTTTTCTCCATTCCACCCGAATTGACCTTGTCTTCAACGTTCACAAAGCGTCAAGTCCTATCCCAAATCGCCAAACTATTTGATCCAGCGGGTTGGCTCGCCCCCTTCATAGTCCGGGCAAAGATGTTCATGCAGGACATTTGGCTCCAAAATCTGGGATGGGACGAGACCCTCCCTCGAGATTTTTGCCAAAGATGGGTTGACTTCCTGGAAAATTACTCCGCTCTTGATCAGATCCACATTCCCCGATGGGTCGCTTTCCGACCACATTGGAAAATTAAGCATCATGGGTTCTGCGACGCCTCGCAGAAGGCGTACGGCGCAGCCCTCTACGTCCGAGTTGAGGCTGGGTCCGCGGTAATGGTGAACTTGCTCACGGCAAAGACACGGGTGGCCTCAGTAAAAACGGTGTCACTCCCGCGGCTCGAGTTGTGCGGAGCCTTGTTATTGTCCGAAATGGCCAACGCCGTTCTTCCGAAGATGCCCGGGCCGGCGTCCGCCCTGCACTGTTGGACGGACTCTACGATTGTTCTCGTCTGGTTGCATAAGCCAGCGTGCCAATGGACAACGTTCGTGGCAAATCGTGTGACCAAGATTATCCAGCTTACCGAGGTGGAGAAATGGGCACACGTCCGCTCCGAGCATAACCCGGCAGATCTCGCTAGCCGGGGGGTGGCGCTTCAAGACCTTGCGGACAGCCAGCTGTGGTGGCATGGTCCTGCCTGGCTGCAGTGGCCTCGCTGCGAGTGGCCCACTCAAGGCTATGAACCCCCTGTGACTGAACTCGAGAAGCGAGCAGTCAAGGTCCATGTTGCGAAGGCCCCCCCTGAAGACATTCTGGAGCGTTTTTCCACACTCGACAAGACGTTGCGAGTCCTCGCTTACGCTCATCGGTTCATCCAGCGTTCGCGAAAACTCATGTCCCCGTTTGAGGATCTCTTGACAGCTCCTGAAATTGCGTCGGCCGAGCGGCTCCTGATTTCCGTCACGCAACGCAGGCACTTTGCCCTTGAGATGGGCTGCTTAAGCCAGAAACGGCCAGTGCCAGCATCCAGCCTGGTCCAAAACCTGAACCCGTTCATTGATTCCCAAGGGCTCATGAGAGCATGCGGCCGAGTCACGGCTTCCGAACTTCTCCAGTATGATGAACGGCATCCTGTCATCCTTCCATACGACTGCCATCTGTCCCGACTCCTCGTCCATTTTACGCATCGTATAACGCTGCACGGTGGCAATCAGCTTATGATCCGTCTGATCCGTTCCAAGTTCTGGATCCCGAGGGTGAGGAATTTGGTCAAGTCCGTCATATATTCATGCAAGGTCTGCATCATCCACAAAAAAAGGTTGCAAACGCAACTGATGGGAGACTTACCCAAAGAACGAACGTCCTTCTCGCGCCCTTTCACATATACCGGTGTGGACTATGCCGGTCCCCTTGACATCAAAAACTACACGGGACGAGCCTGTCTCATTACGAAAGGGTATGTGCTGGTGTTCGTGTGCTTCGCCACTAAGGCCATCCATTTAGAACCTACTTCCGACCTTACGACTGAGAAGTTTCTCGCCGCCTTCGCCCGTTTCGTGTCCCGAAGAGGATGCCCCCGTCAAGTTCAGTCGGACAATGGCAAGACCTTTGTGGGTGCGGCTGCCTTACTCTCCCGCGAGTTTCTCCAAGCTCTCAAGGAAGCTGTGACAGGTGCCTATAGTCACCAGCAGCTGCTCTGGCAATTCATTTCTCCGGGAGCACCCCACATGGGAGGTTTGTGGGAAGCAGGTGTTAAGAGCTTCAAGACCCTGTTCTACAAGTCTACGGCGACGCGAAAATACACATTCGAAGAGCTGTCCATGCTCCTAGCTAGGATCGAAGCATGCGTGAATTCGCGTCCGCTCGCGCCGATGTCCGAAGACCCCACTGACCTGTTGGCACTTACGCCTGGGCACTTTCTTGTTGGAGGGCCCCTCCTCGCCATGGTCGAACCCGAGATAAAGGGGGACACCACATCTATTATAAACCGCTGGCAGCATCTGAAGGCTCTTCATCAACAATTTCGTCTGCGATGGAAAGAGGAGTACCTCAAGGAACTCCATAAGCGGAATAAGTGGCGAACCCCTACAAGAAATCTCCGTGCCGGGGACATGGTGGTAGTCAAGGAAGACAACCTTCCGTCCAATGAGTGGCGATTAGGCAGAATCGCCGCGGTGTTTCCAGGAGCCGATGGCCATGTTCGTGTGGTCGACATCCGCACTGCACGGGGACTCATTAAGCGTCCCATAGCGAAGGTCGTCCTTCTTCCAATGGAAGAGTCCGTCTGCCCGCAATAACCAGTCGACTCTTCACTCCGGTGGTTCAATTCATCACTTCGATTCGTAGCTTCAATTAATAGTTCCAACCCGTAGTTCCAATTCACAGTTCTTATCACTACTGATCCAAATTTTTTATTTTGTCCTATTCCGCCAACCAGATCTCACACGATGTCTCCACGTCCGCGCAGCGCCATCGCATTGGAGCACAGACGAACTCGAGGAATGCAATCCTACCGTTGCCGAGTCTGTAGCGGGATCCATCCACTTCGGAAGTGTCGTCGGTTCCTCCGTCTGAGTGCCGAGAAGAGGCTCCGGGCTGTCCTTGCCAACCGGTACTGCCTTCGCTGTTTGGCCCACGAGCACTCCGACAGAGCGTGTCGGCGAGGTGATCGCTGCAAAACTTGCGGCCAGGATCACCACACTCTGCTTCATCTCTCGGAACCACCGATGGCATCACGGCAGTCCCGCCCGGCAGCACGCCGGTCGCAGAGATCCGCTGCCACTCCGCAACACTCCTCAGCCGCTCCTCGGCCCTCGTCCGCCACTCCACGGCATTCTACAGCCGCTCCTCGGCACTCATCCGCCACTCCACGGCACTCATCTGACACTCCGTGGCAATTTTCTGCTACACGGGGTGCCACGCAGCTTGCGGTCACCGCTCCGTCCTTAACGTCCCTCCTACAGCGGCACAGCGTCAACCTCCTACCGACGGCTTTGGTGCGTTTAGAGTCCGGCAGTCGAGTCTTCGACACTGCGGCGCTCATCGACTCGTGTACGCCTATGAGCTGTATCGACGCTTCGCTAGCGTCGAGTTTCCGCTTGCCGACCACCAACGTGGGAGGCGAACAGATTTGTTCGGCAACCGTGGGGTCCAAAATCGACAGCACTGTCCGGCTCGACGCAATTTTTAAAATAGAGCCTCACGTGCGCATCCGCACTCCAATCCGGGAGCTGAGCGACGCGGTAAGGACCCACTTCCGGGACATTACGCTGGCTGATGAGCGGTTTTATCTCCCCGCGACGATCTCCATCATCCTGGGCGCGGATATGTATCTGAGTGTGATGCGGCCGGGCTTCCTGAAAATTCAGGATGGATTGCCAGTGGCCAAGAGCACCGTGTTTGGGTGGGTCGTGTCCGGAGCCTGTCACCAGCCGTGAGAAGAGCAACCAGGCTATGTTGCAACCCGAGTAGTTGCAAGGGGGGGCGGAATGTTTAGGTCAGTGGCCCACTGCATTGGCGCTGGTCACTGAGCTCTCCGAGCTTTCGCTCTCGCCCCTCTTGCGCTCCCTCGCTCGCCTCTCGCAACGTCCGCGCTCCAGAGTGCGAACTTCGGGTTTCGCATCCGAACTCCTCGGACGGCCGCTGCCGATCTCCCGCTCTCGCTTGAACGGAGTAAAACGGGCGGAGCGCGGTTTTAGTTTTAAGTTTTGATTAGTCTCATGTATAACGCTGAATAAACGACATCGAAATTTACCACGACGCCCCCGACTTCTCACTTTCGTCTGGCCTTTGCGTTTGCGCCGTGGGAATTTTTGTGACTTAAATTCGTTTCTTTTGTGGAAGGATCGCCCCCTACGAACAGATGGCGCTATTGTGCCATGAAAGGCGGAAATGTAGGCGCTAGCCAGGCTTAAGCGTTTAACGGGTTTTTGGGCGTTAGAGTGGGCGTGGCAAACTTTTATTAGGCCAATCGATAGGTATTGACGAAACAAATACAAAATAGCATCAAAACTGAGGCCACAGCTTGTGGCTTGTGGGCGTCAGTGGGGGCGTGACACCATTTTGAAACAAACTTGCGCTGCGTAGGAACTCCTTAAATCTACATGCAAAATCCCAATCTTCTAGCTTTTATAGTTTCTGAGATCTCAGCGTTCATACGGACGGACAGACAGACGGACAGACAGGACAGACGGACAGACGGACATGGCTAGATCGACTCGGCTAGTGATCCTGAACTAGAATATATATACTTTATAGGGTCGGAAACGCTTCCTTCTACCTGTTACATACTTTTACACGAATATAATATACCCTTTTACTCTACGAGTAACGGGTATAAAAATAATAATATTTTCATTTATATTAAATATACACCTAGTTTTACGGCGGCGGCGAACAAGAGAGGTTTGGTTTTTACTCTCCTACTACACCGCAAAAAGAGAAGTACCGATTACAGTAAAAATGTTGACCAGCGTATTTTGCATGCGGCTAAGCACCTACGGTGTGGTTATTGGATGGTTGGGGGCAATATTCTCCTTTTTGGCCACGATCATTTTGCCAGTGGGACTGGGATTTGTCGATGAAATTGCGCAGAAGATCGTTGAGAACGGGGAAAATGAGGATATGTCTGTCATCGAGGTTCGCTTTGTACTCATCATATTCTTCAGTGTTTGCCTGGCTCTGCACATGATCAATCTGTTGGCATCGGTCATGTTGGTCGTGGGAACGATTAAGGCACGCCATCTGCTTCTGCTTCCTTGGCTGATCAACAACGGAGTGCTCCTAGCCTTTGGAATTATCAACAATATTATCCTGTGTGCCGAGATCATCGAATCCTCGATGTCCTTTATGAGTGCCCTGTCAGTTATCTTGCTCTTTGTGTACATGCTGGTGCTAGCTTGTTATCTGCACTACGGAATCTACTCGCTCTTCAAACAGATCCAGGCCTCCAGTCAGATCGAGCTCTCTCTAATCCGGCTGGCAACCCAGCAGGCTAACACCTTTGCCGGATACACCAAGCTATAAGTTGGCACAGAAGTCCTCTTAAACAAACTTTGTCTGCATCGCATATCTTTCGAATGTTTTTATTGGAAGATCATTAATATTAGTAACACCAAAATTATCTAGTATCTTGTAATTTCGATGCAGCTTAATACTATATTTGTATGTGCATCTGATTCTTGTGGGTTTTCAGACCATAACGTCATTTCACTTACTACCATATACATATATTGACATTTACTCTTCAGTGTTTTTATCTATTCGAATGAAATTGCCGATTGGCTCCGAAAATATATTTTATATACAAAAAAAAAAAAAAAAAAACAAGAGAGAACGCTATAGTCGAGTGCCTCGACTATTAGATACCCGTTACTCAGCTAAACAACTTACTATAAATATGCCTTCTTGTATGTTTTTCGCCGCTCGAATTAGCTCCCGATTTTTATGTTAAAATCGGTACCCAGGGATTTGCATAGTTCTTGGGATATAGTTCGGTATTGACAAATGAAAGCCATCGCATTTTCCTTTAATAGAAATCCTTATCGAGAATTAACGTTGACTCTGTTGAGCACCTTGGCCAGCTGTTCCAAAGTCATCCGTTAGATGGCGCTATTGTGCCATGAAAGGCGGAAATGTAGGCGCTAGCCAGGCTTAAGCGTTTAATGGGTTTTTGGGCGTTAGAGTGGGCGTGGCAAACTTTTATTTGGCCAATCGATAGGTATTGACGAAACAAATACATATCAAAAAAAATTTTCATAATAGCATCAAAACTGTGGCCACAGCTTGTGACTTGTGGGCGTCAGAGGCGGCGTGGCACCATTTTTAAACAAACTTGCGCTGCGTAGGAACTCCTAAAATCTACATGCAAAATACCAATCTTCTAGCTTTTATAGTTTCCGAGATCTCAGCGTTCATACGGACAGACAGACAGACGGACAGACAGACGGACAGACGGACAGACGGACATGGCTATATCGACTCGGCTAGTGATCCTGAACAAGAATATATATACTTTATAGGGTCGGAAACGCTTCCTTCTACCTGTTACATACTTTTGCACGAACCCTTTTACTCTACGAGTAACGGGTATAATAACTCCATATAATTACGTTATTTTTCAAAAGGAGGGAGATGTAGTATGTTCACATATCGAATGCACACTGTACTCAGTGTTATGCATCGATTTAAGTACAGACACTTTATTTGGCATTTTGCATTTGGCCACAATAACAAAACACAAATATATAAATCTAGCAGTTCCCGAGTGCCCGGTTATATGATCGCCCTCGAATGCGTGGGAACTGCAGTGTAAGCATATTTGATATGTGCGACCGCTCCGACGGCCAAGTGAACATAGTACTCTCTCTCTCTCATATATAAAGACAATTATACATAAGCGTCGACCGCTGCTCTGCCGGCGTCTCTGCCGACATAGCCGGCCGATCTTAGCTTTATGCAAACATGTAATAGAATTAAGAAATCAGAATTGAAAATAAAAAGCTTGGGAGCGTACCTCTGCGTCGCTCCCAATTCAACAACAATTTTTTAACAAAGCCTCATAAGGAAGCATAACACAATCCAAAAGAAGGGAGCTTTCGCTTAATCTCGGACAAAAAATCAAGTTCGACTTGGGTATGGCATTTGAATAAGACGGATTTGGACGGGATGAAACAGAATATGTTGTCTGGAAAAACTGGGCAAAGAGATCGGCAATTTCCTGATCAGAGTTTGCCGTAGAGTTTTCAAATTATAGCGATGAAGGGTAACAGGCTGATTTACGCTTAGTGTTAACAAAATTATAAAACTGTTTTGGATCTTGTGAAAATTGGACCCTACAACGATTCAAATAGCTTTTATAACACCGGGCGTTAAGCACGATAAAATTTGACCGAGCCCTTAGGTACCGAGAGAAGGCAGATTGTGAACCGCACATTTTAAATTTATTGAAAAGTCTGGACTTTATATTTTTTAGGTTTGACAACTAATTATTAAACCACGGAGGTTTATTTGAAATTGACGGATAGTATAACGGAACACACAGATAAAAGAAGGAATTCAATGCATTATAAAAGATATTAACGGCCTTAGCCACGTCAGTGCATGAATAAAATTCGGACCAGTCATAGCCGGATATAAAAGTATTTAAAAGATGAAAGTTTGCCTTACGAAAGCAGCGGATTCGTTTAACCGACTTTTCGGATTTTTTATTCAGCTCTGTTCTTACGTCTACAGTCAGTTCTAGAGTTGGATGATAAGGATCTTCCGGTTGTGTGAGTGGTCCCGTTCTTGATAGGCAAACGCCTTCTGAATTTGAAACAAAACACAAGTCCAGTAAACGCCCTAATGAGTTCTTAACATGGTTCACTTAGGACCACCTCCACCTCCCTGTCTGGACTGACGATCAAGCCTATAAATAGTGTACTTACCCGGGAGAATTTCGGAGCTAAGAATATCCGTCCTTAACCAGGTCTCTGTACCTACCATAATATTATATGGGAAAGAAAAACTATCCGAATACAATTTAGTCAGCTTACTAAGTAAGCCCCTTGTATTCTGATAGCAAAGAAGAAAGGAGGAGGCTAGTTTTTTGGGACAGAAGAGGATGTGGAGGGGGCTGGGGGTGGTTCTTTAATGGTATTTTTCATTTCCCCTGAACTATTCTTTTTTCTCTTAGCTTCGTACTCTTTTACAAATATGCCCTCGGGCCAGAAACTGGTGGAACACACAGATGCATAAAGAGCACAAGGAATACCAATCTTAAATGATGATACTTTCCTAGCATAAGAAAATTTAAATTGTTCGACCTTCAAATCATCAACTTGGATTTTGTTACGGATATAAGCCGTAATATCCAGTGATGAGAGGTCTGGGGCGAGCCGTGAAACAAATACATGTTTTAGCTGGGGCACCCGAACACAAGTAACCGTTTTTGGTACAACACATGCAACCCTTTTTGGTACTACAGAAATTGTATCTGTACTACCAGTATCGGCCGGTAATCCGGACGTTAAGTCTACATGAGGTGTTGGGGCCACTACTGTATTTTGATCGGACAGAGCGGAAGTACATAGCGGAGCCACATCGATTCCGGCGACTTCGGATACCGAATCACTTTTTGCCCCCGATCTTAGTACCATTTGAGTGGCGCCTAAGAGTGGCAGCTGAGCTGGAATCGAATCGCGGGCATTAGGTTGCACGGCACCTGCCATAGAATGCCCACCGACCGCGACTTTTTTGCGCTTTGGGGAATCGGGCTCAGCTAGCATGCGACTAGTGAGCTGCGATTCAAGCGCCACGAGCAAGTCCGTATTTTTACGGCAGTTCCGGATTAATTCCGTAACACTGCTTTTCGTGTGCCACCTAATAGTTATTGCCTGGTTCTCATATACAATGCATTCATCGCAGTAGTAGCGTAGGCCACTCCTCTTATCGATGGCATCACGAACCAGGTCAGAATAGCCAAGACACTTTGCGTGATAAATTTTATCACATGTATGGCAGGGAATACTTTGCTGTCCAGCCGAGATAAGTTTCTTACAATTTTTTAATGAACAGAAAGCCATTTTCGCTGACCACGGACCACTGTGCACTATAGCGGACAAAAAAATCGAAAGCGCTCAAGAACTTTTTAATGAGAGATAGATCAGAGCGACAGAGCGGGAGCGAAACACCGAATAACTTTGATGTTAGGCACCACGAAACAAAATAGAAAACGAAAAGAGAGAGAGAGCGGAAATATTAACCGATTAACTCCGGTATAAAACACCTCAGAGAGATATTATCGTTGGAGTGCGTGCCGTTCCAACAGCGCTCAACGACAAAGAGAAAGACTGAAAAGAGGGGCAATGGAAAACAATAACAACAAACCAGCACCGAATTAAATTAAATAAAAAAATTTTTACTAAACACAAGTTAATCACGATGCACTCGCGAAGCGAACGGAAAGTTGTTAGAAAACACTTAAAGGTGTAGAAACGTTAAAGAGATTTAAGTAAACCCCGGTGGTTTCAATAAGAAAAATGAAAATTCGGAGCGCAAAACAAAAGCACGACCGTTCTATGCGAAGACGCACAAAATACCTTACATTACCTCACGGAACGCACAGTTTCCAAACCACGACATCTTCACTGCCCGCTCTGTGAGGAATGTGCCTATA
>JAECXW010000500.1:0-195000 GCA_018153365.1 Drosophila fuyamai
TATTTATAGTTGCAAATGCACATGTATAATAAATATAATAAGTATATTTCTAAGTTAATAAGGATCACTATTATAATTATGTATAACATATGTATGCAGATGTTATAAGTATGTAGGTATATCGGTATTATATGTCATCGAGTCAGTCGTCATCGAAGTCGTCGTTTTACAAGCGTAGAGTGTGGACACAAAAAAATAAAGACATTTAAAAAATTAATACATTCAACGTGTATTTTTAATAATAACATAACTCGGACCCCTACAAATTCAGAAGTGGGCGTAACCAGAATGAATAACAATTCGGAGCTAAACTCAGTGTCAGTAGTGCAGTTAAAGAGATGGTTAGAAGTGCTAAATATGCCAACAACGGGCACTAAAGACGAATTAATTCTGAGGTTGAACACAATGAGCAATACGGATGAATTTGCACATGACATTCAAAAAGAAATGCACAATTTCGTGGCTGCTTCGATGTCGGCAAAAACCGGCCAACAGCAAGAGGAACAGTTATTGTTGGGATTGTATGGCAAAGGAGACGACGCAAATAACCAAGCCGAAAACCTAACGGATTCTTTCAACGAAGACGAAGAAATGGAGAACCAGCAAGGGAACGAGCAACTACACGTCGAAGTGCGCAAGACAGAAAGAGACGTCGATATTGTCAGTGAATTGCGCCAGCTAATGCAAAGCGTCGAACTACATTTATTGACACCAAAGCAAACACGCAACTCGACTATTCAAGGCCACGCAGAAGTAGAAGAAATGATGCAGAGCCGTAATAATCAGAACCGAATGGCCAACGAAAACGGACAAGGCGAAAATATCAACGGCGAAATGTCTTGGAGGATGGCGGTGGAAGCTTTGAGTGTATACGACGGACAGACCTGTGCTCGCATGTGGATAGCGCAAATGAAAAATATTTCCAATATTTATGGAATTACTGGAACTCAAATGCGCATGCTTTTCGTAAGCAAGGTCAAAGGCAAAGTTAACACCTGGTTATACGAGAATCCAAGTCGGGCCTTGCCATCTATGCGACCAGATGATTTCGATGTTCGGTGAAACGCAGTCGAAGTTAGAAAAGCGCCGGATATTCGAGTCTCGTATCTGGCAATCTGATGAGAAGTTTGGAAAGTAGTAAAGATAAAAAGCTGATGCTAGCCCAGAACGTCAGTTTGGATCAAGAAGAACTACTAGATCGAAAATACCAAATACTAGATACCAAACGGAAATTTGCGCAACCAAGCGCGAATTCAATGTTTTCGGGATGTCGCACATATGAGACGAGCGTTTGCAGAGGTGTACTTACCGAAGAAGCGAACGAACGTACCCGAAAAAGAGACTGCGTCGGTGGATCGAGCTGTTGGCAACGAAATTCGGTGCCACAACTGTAATGCTAGAGGCCACTTCGCTAAAAATTGTCTGAAGCCGAAAAGACAGCCCGGATCATGTTTTGCTTGCGGAGAAATGGGACACTGGGTAGGACAATGTGCACAGAACAAAAGCAACAAGAGAGCTGACAACAATTACGTAAGACATGTTAAAATACATTTTGTACATTTTTCTAATAACCCAATAATTGTAGAATGCCTCATAGATTCGGGTAGTCCGATTTCTTTAATTAAAACTTGTATGGTACCCAGGAATATTGAAGTATTGCCGGAGGACAAGCGGTATTATGGTTTAAATAAAAGTTATTTGCAAACTAAAGGAAAAATATTATGTTACATTATCAAAAACTCTAATAAAGTATATTTTCATTTAATAATTGTGAACGAAGAATCTATGAGTCATAATGCTATTTTGGGAAGAGATTTCATGGAAGCGTGCAACATAAATTTAGACTTATGTAATTTAAAAATAATTACTGTTGAAGCGAAAAAGAAGAAAAATGAAAGAAAATAGTTATGAAAGATGAAAATTGTTATGAAAAATGCTGAAAATTGTTATGAAAAAGAAGAAAATAGTTATGAAGATGAAAATTGTTATGAAAAAGAAGAAAATAGTTGTGAAGGTGAAAATTGTTATGAAGAAAAAGAAGATTATGAAAAGGAAGAAGAAAAAGAATTTTATGAAGAAAAAGAATGTTGTGAAGAGAAAGAAGAATATTATGAAAAGGAAGAAGAATGTTATGAAATGGAAGAAGAGGAAGAAAATTGTTATGAAGAATATGGTGTTAAGAAGGACGAAACTTTTTATGAAAATAATGAAAATTCTAGTAATGAATCGGAAAAAGAAGAAACATTTAACGAAGTTGAGAGGGAATTATTAAATATAAATATAGATGAGAATGCACATGAGTATAGAATAGATGAAAAAGTAGATTACAAGGTTCGATGTCAGTTTATTAAAATATTGGAGGATGAGTATATAAGTAAACCAAGACCAGAAAATCCCGAAGTAAAATGTGAAATTAAATTGACTTTAGAAAATTCCAAAACGTTTAGTTGTTCGCCAAGACGATTATCTTATATGGAAAAGGAAAAATTACAAGTATTGTTGGATGAATATTTGAAAAATAACATTATTAGACCAAGTGAATCAGAATACGGTTCACCTATAGTGCTGGTAAGAAAAAAATCAGGGGATCTAAAGTTATGCATAGATTATAGAAAATTGAATAAAGTAACAACGAAAGACAACTATCCGTTGCCACTAATTGATGATTTGTTGGACAGGCTTGTTAATAAAACTATATTTTCAAAGTTAGACTTAAAGCACGGATATTTTCATGTATTTGTTGATCAGGAGTCAGTCAAGTATACATCGTTCATTACACCTTTAGGTCAATACGAGTTTTTGAGAATGCCAATGGGGTTGAAAAATGCTCCTGCGGTATTTCAAAGGTTTATCAACAAAATTTTTGACGATATGATAAGAAAAAATAAAGTAATTATATATATGGATGATATTATGATAGCTAGTGAGAATTTACAAGAACATTATGAAACAATGAAAGAGGTATTAAACAGATTAGTAAAGAATAAATTGGAATTAAGGATGGACAAGTGCGAATTTTTACAATCGAGTGTAGAGTATTTAGGTTTTGTTATTACGAGCAAAGGAATACAGGCAAATAATAAAGGCATAGAAGCAGTGCAAAATTTCCCCGTCCCGGACAAGGTACATTTAGTTAGGAGTTTTCTGGGGTTATGCTCCTACTTCAGGAAATTTATAAAGGATTTTTCAACGATAGCTAAGCCGATGTATGATTTACTTAAGAAGGATAGAGAATTTACGTTTGGGGAAAGGGAATTAGAATGTTTTAATAATTTAAAGGAAAAGTTAGTAGAAGCGCCAGTTTTAGCATTATACCACTATAAGGATGAAGTAGAATTACACACAGATGCCAGCAAATTAGGTTTTGGTGCGGTTTTGTTTCAAAGAAAAGATGATAATAAGCTACATCCTATATTTTTTTTCCAAGGCTACCACAAAAGATGAAGCTAAATTTCATAGTTTCGAATTAGAAACATTAGCAATTATTTATGCGCTAAGGAGGTTTCGGATTTTTGTTCAAGGAAAAAAGTTTAAGGTAGTCACAGATTGTAATTCGTTAGCGCTAACATTAAACAAAGTCGAGTTGAACCCAAGGATAGCTAGATGGGCGTTAGAATTATTAGAATATGATTTTGTTTTAGAGCACAGGCCAGGAAAGAGAATGCAGCATGTAGATGCGTTAAGCAGATGTTCAAATATATGCGTAATTGAAACTAATAGCTTTGAGGATAATTTAATAATTTGTCAACACAGAGATAGTAAAATAAAAGAATTAATACAGAAATTAGAGAAATCAGAAGACAAACTGTTTGAGATGCGAAATGGGGTGGTGTATAGAAAAGTAAATGACGGTAGATTACTATTTTACGTTCCGGAGGAAATGGTAGAAATGGTACTGTTTAAATATCATAATGAGTTTGGGCACGTTGGAAGGGACAAAGCTATAAATGCAATAGTTAAGACATATTGGTTCCCAAAAATGAAGGAAAAGGTTGTGAGGCATATAGAAAATTGTTTAAGATGTATTGCATATTCGCCTAAATCCGGAAAAAGTGAGGGATTGTTACACAGTATTCCGAAGGGAAATAAACCGTTTGAGCTTGTACACATAGATCATTACGGACCAATTGACGCAGGAAGATCTCAAAAGCATTTGTTTGTTGTTTTAGATGGGTTTACTAAATTTATAAAGCTTTATCCGACAAAGACAACAAAGACCAAGGTAGTTATAGTAGCTTTACAGATTATTTTCGTGCTTATAGTAGACCAATATGCATTGTGTCAGACAGGGTTAGCTGTTTCACTTCAGAAGAATTCGCGGAATTTTTAAATAAATTATGTATAAAGCATGTTAAAATTGCAACGGGATCTCCTCAAGCCAATGGCCAAGTAGAAAGGATAAATCGGAGTTTGGGTCCTATGATAGCCAAGTTAACTGATTCTGAGAAAGGTATGCACTGGGACACAGTGATTGAAAACGTAGAATACTCACTCAACAATACAATTCAAAAAAGTATCAGTCAAATTCCAAGTAGGATGTTGTTTGGCATTGAACAAAAGGGAAAAGTTGTAGATGAACTAAAACAAAAACTTGAGGAAATGTAGAGGAAAATAGAGACTTAAATAAAATTCGAAGAGAAGCAGCTCAAAAGCAAAAAGAAGCACAGATGAACAACGAAAAACATTATAATGATAAAAGGAAAGAAGTTGCTGGGTACAAAATAGGTGACTATATAATGGTTAAAAATTTTGACAGCACTCCAGGACAATCAAGAAAGTTAAAGGGCCATATATGATAGACAAGATTTTGAGATATGATAGATTTTTAATAAAAGATGTGGAGTGTTTCCAATTGACACGTAACCCGTACAAGGGTATATTGAGTAGCCAAAACATAAAACCTTGGATTAATAAAAATACGAAAAGTTAAAATTATTGTAAGTAGTGTATAAGAAGATGATTGTAATTCGTAAAGATCAGGAGATCTTAGTTGTCAGGAAGGCCGAATTGTAGCAGGATCGCCTGTTACGTTACTATTTATAGTTGCAAATGCACATGTATAATAAATATAATAAGTATATTTCTAAGTTAAGATCACTGTTATAATTATGTATAACATATGTATGCAGATGTTATAAGTATGTAGGTATATCGATATGTCATCGAGTCGGTCGTCATCGAGTCGGTCGTCATCGAGTCAGTCGTCGTTTTACAAGCGTAGAGTGTGGACACAAAAAAATAAAGACATTTAAAAAATTAATACATTCAACGTGTATTTTTAATAATAACATAACTCGGACCCCTACATACGTTAAAATGAAAAATTTGTATACAGATTTTTAGAGAATGACATTACAAGTCTTTAGAGGTACGACAATTTGAAATCGGTTAAAATTTGGTAAAGTTATTAACATGGGAAGTCCAATTGTGGGACACCTTTTTTACAAGTCATCGGAAACTTAAAAATAAATGACATGAAAATGGGTCAAAATTTTGATCTACGTTAAAATGAAAAATTTGTATACAGATTTTTAGAGAATGACATTACAAGTCTTTAGAGGTATGACACTTTGAAATCGGTTAAATTTTGGTAAAGTTATTAACATGGGAAGTCCAATTGTGGGTCACCTTTTTTACAAGTCATCGGAAAATTAAAAATAAATGACATGAAAATGGGTCAAAATTTTGATCTACGTTAAAATGAAAAATTTTTATACAGATTTTTAGAGAATGACATTACAAGTCTTTAGAGGTACGACACTTTGAAATCGGTTAAAACTTGGTAAAGTTATTAACATGGGAAGTCCAATTGTGGGACACCTTTTTTACAAGTCATCGGAAACTTAAAAATAAATGACATGAAAATGGGTCAAATTTTGATCTACGTTAAAATGAAAAACATTGATACAGATTTTTAGAGAATGACATTACAAGTCCTTAGAGGTATGACACTTTGAAATCGGTTAAAATTTGGTAAAGTTATTAACATGGGAAGTCCAATTGTGGGACACCTTTTTTACAAGTCATCGGAAACTTAAAAATAAATGACACGAAAATGGGTCAAAATTTTGATCTACGTTAAAATGAAAAATTTTGATACAGACTTTTAGAGAATGACATTACAAGTCTTTAGAGGTATGACACTTTGAAATCGGTCAAAATTTGGTAAAGTTATTAACATGGGAAGTCCAATTGTGGGACACCTTTTTTACAAGTCATCGGAAACTTAAAAATAAATGACATGAAAATGGGTCAAAATTTTGATCTACGTTAAAATGAAAAATTTTTATACAGATTTTTAGAGAATGACATTACAAGTCTTTAGAGGTATGACACTTTGAAATCGGTTAAAATTTGGTAAAGTTATTAACATGGGAAGTCCAATTGTGGAAACTTAAAAATAAATGACATGAAAATGGGTCAAATTTTGATCTACGTTAAAATGAAAAATATTGATACAGATTTTTAGAAAATGACATTACAAGTCCTTAGAGGTATGACACTTTGAAATCGGTTAAAATTTGGTAAAGTTATTAACTTGGGAAGTCCAATTGTGGGACACCTTTTTTACAAGTCATCGGAAACTTAAAAATAAATGACATGAAAATGGGTCAAAATATTGATCTACGTTAAAATGAAAAATTTTGATACAGATTTTTAGAGAATGACATTACAAGTCTTTAGAGGTATAACACTTTGAAATCGGTTAAAATTTGGTAAAGTTATTAACATGGGAAGTCCAATTGTGGGACACCTTTTTTACAAGTCATCGGAAACTTAAAAATAAATGACATGAAAATGGGTCAAAATTTTGATCTACGTTAAAATGAAAAATTTGTATACAGATTTTTAGAGAATGACATTACAAGTCTTTAGAGGTACGACAATTTGAAATCGGTTAAAATTTGGTAAAGTTATTAACATAGGAAGTCCAATTGTGGGACACCTTTTTTACAAGTCATCGGAAACTTAAAAATAAATGACATGAAAATGGGTCAAAATTTTGATCTACGTTAAAATGAAAAATTTTTATACAGATTTTTAGAGAATGACATTACAAGTCTTTAGAGGTATGACACTTTGAAATCGGTTAAAATTTGGTAAAGTTATTAACATGGGAAGTCCAATTGTGGGACACCTTTTTTACAAGTCATCGGAAACTTAAAAATAAATGACATGAAAATGGGGCAAATTTTGATCTACGTTAAAATGAAAAATATTTATACAGATTTTTAGAGAATGACATTACAAGTCTTTAGAGGTACGACACATTGAAATCGGTTAAAATTTGGTAAAGTTATTAACATGGGAAGTCCAATTGTGGGACACCTTTTTTACAAGTCATCGGAAACTTAAAAATAAATGACATGAAAATGGGTCAAAATTTTGATCTACGATAAAATGAAAAATTTTGATACAGATTTTTAGAGAATGACATTACAAGTCTTTAGAGGTATAACACTTTGAAATCGGTTAAAATTTGGTAAAGTTATTAACATGGGAAGTCCAATTGTGGGACACCTTTTTTACAAGTCATCGGAAACTTAAAAATAAATGACATGAAAATGGGTCAAAATTTTGATCTACGTTAAAATGAAAAATTTGTATACAGATTTTTAGAGAATGACATTACAAGTCTTTAGAGGTATGACACTTTGAAATCGGTTAAAATTTGGTAAAGTTATTAACATGGGAAGTCCAATTGTGGGACACCTTTTTTACAAGTCATCGGAAACTTAAAAATAAATGACATGAAAATGGGTCAAATTTTGATCTACGTTAAAATGAAAAATATTGATACAGATTTTTAGAGAATGACATTACAAGTCCTTAGAGGTATGACACTTTGAAATCGGTTAAAATTTGGTAAAGTTATTAACATGGGAAGTCCAATTGTGGGACACCTTTTTTACAAGTCATCGGAAACTTAAAAATAAATGACATGAAAATGGGTCAAAATTTTGATCTACGTTAAAATGAAAAATTTGTATACAGATTTTTAGAGAATGACATTACAAGTCTTTAGAGGTATGACACTTTGAAATCGGTTAAAATTTGGTAAAGTTATTAACATGGGAAGTCCAATTGTGGGACACCTTTTTTACAAGTCATCGGAAACTTAAAAATAAATGACATGAAAATGGGTCAAATTTTGATCTACGTTAAAATGAAAAATATTGATACAGATTTTTAGAGAATGACATTACAAGTCCTTAGAGGTATGACACTTTGAAATCGGTTAAAATTTGGTAAAGTTATTAACTTGGGAAGTCCAATTGTGGGACGCCTTATTTACAAGTCATCGGAAACTTAAAAATAAATGACATGAAAATGAGTCAAAATATTGATCTACGTTAAAATGAAAAATTTTGATACAGATTTTTAGAGAATGACATTACAAGTCTTTAGAGGTATAACACTTTGAAATCGGTTAAAATTTGGTAAAGTTATTAACATGGGAAGTCCAATTGTGGGACACCTTTTTTACAAGTCATCGGAAACTTAAAAATAAATGACATGAAAATGGGTCAAAATTTTGATCTACGTTAAAATGAAAAATATTTATACAGATTTTTAGAGAATGACATGCCAAGTCTATTAGAGGTACGACACATTGAAATCGGGTAAAATTTAAAGTTATTAACATGGGAAGTCCAATTGTGGGACACTTTTTCAAGTCATGGAAACTTAAAAATAAATGATCATGAAAATGGGTCAAACTTTTGATCGAATGGTCCAATTTGAAAAATTTCTTCTACAGATTTCGATTAGTATTGATAAACACATTAAAACTGCTTTTGAGGTTTTCCGAAATACTTTAAATTTATATTTAAATAAAATCGTATAATAAGCGATTGTGGGCGTTAAAGGGCGTGGCACCTTTTTGAAACAAACTTGCGCTGGAAGGAACTCCTAAAATCTGACATGAAAAGTCCCAATCTTCTAGCTTTTATAGTTTCCGAGATCTCAGCGTTCATACGGACAGACAGACAGACGGACAGACAGACGGACAGACGGACAGACGGACAGACGGAAATCGGTTAAATCGATTTGGCTAAAGTGATCCTGAACATGAGAAGTCCAATTGTGGGACACCTTTTTACAAGTCATCGGAAACTTAAAAATAAATGACATGAAAATGGGTCAAACCTTTTGATCTACGATTAACGGGAATGAAAAATTTGTATACAGATTTTTAGAGAATGACATTACAAGTCCTTAGAGGTATGACACTTTGAAATCGGTTAAAATTTGGTAAAGTTATTAACATGGGAAGTCCAATTGTGGGACACCTTTTTTACAAGTCATCGGAAACTTAAAAATAAATGACATGAAAATGGGTCAAAATTTTGATCTACGTTAAAATGAAAAATTTTGATACAGATTTTTAGAGAATGACATTACAAGTCTTTAGAGGTATAACACTTTGAAATCGGTTAAAATTTGGTAAAGTTATTAACATGGGAAGTCCAATTGTGGGACACCTTTTTTACAAGTCATCGGAAACTTAAAAATAAATGACATGAAAATGGGTCAAAATTTTGATCTACGTTAAAATGAAAAATTTTGATACAGATTTTTAGAGAATGACATTACAAGTCCTTAGAGGTATGACACTTTGAAATCGGTTAAAATTTGGTAAAGTTATTAACATGGGAAGTCCAATTGTGGGACACCTTTTTTACAAGTCATCGGAAACTTAAAAATAAATGACATGAAAATGGGTCAAATTTTGATCTACGTTAAAATGAAAAATATTGATACAGATTTTTAGAGAATGACATTACAAGTCCTTAGAGGTATGACACTTTGAAATCGGTTAAAATTTGGTAAAGTTATTAACTTGGGAAGTCCAATTGTGGGACACCTTTTTTACAAGTCATCGGAAACTTAAAAATAAATGACATGAAAATGGGTCAAAATATTGATCTACGTTAAAATGAAAAATTTTGATACAGATTTTTAGAGAATGACATTACAAGTCTTTAGAGGTATAACACTTTGAAATCGGTTAAAATTTGGTAAAGTTATTAACATGGGAAGTCCAATTGTGGGACACCTTTTTTACAAGTCATCGGAAACTTAAAAATAAATGACATGAAAATGGGTCAAAATTTTGATCTACGTTAAAATGAAAAATTTGTATACAGATTTTTAGAGAATGACATTACACGTCTTTAGAGGTACGACAATTTGAAATCGGTTAAAATTTGGTAAAGTTATTAACATGGGAAGTCCAATTGTGGGACACCTTTTTTACAAGTCATCGGAAACTTAAAAATAAATGACATGAAAATGGGTCAAAATTTTGATCTACGTTAAAATGAAAAATTTTTATACAGATTTTTAGAGAATGACATTACAAGTCTTTAGAGGTACGACACTTTGAAATCGGTTAAAATTTGGTAAAGTTATTAACATGGGAAGTCCAATTGTGGGACACCTTTTTTACAAGTCATCGGAAACTTAAAAATAAATGACATGAAAATGGGTCAAAATTTTGATCTACGTTAAAATGAAAAATTTTGATACAGATTTTTAGAGAATGACATTACAAGTCTTTAGAGGTATGACACTTTGAAATCGGTTAAAATTTGGTAAAGTTATTAACATGGGAAGTCCAATTGTGGGACACCTTTTTTACAAGTCATCGGAAACTTAAAAATAAATGACATGAAAATGGGTCAAAATTTTGATCTACGTTAAAATGAAAAATTTTGATACAGACTTTTAGAAAATGACATTACAAGTCTTTAGAGGTATAACACTTTGAAATCGGTCAAAATTTGGTAAAGTTATTAACATGGGAAGTCCAATTGTGGGACACCTTTTTACAAGACATCGGAAACTAAAAAATAAATGACATGAAAATGGGTCAAAATTTTGATCTACGTTAAAATGAAAAATTTTTAGACAGATTTTTAGAGAATGACATTACAAGTCTTTAGAGGTACGACACTTTGAAATCGGTTAAAATTTGGTAAAGTTATTAACATGGGAAGTCCAATTGTGGGACACCTTTTTTACAAGTCATCGGAAACTTAAAAATAAATGACATGAAAATGGGTCAAAATTTTGATCTACGTTAAAATGAAAAATGTTTATACAGATTTTTAGAGAATGACATTACAAGTCTTTAGAGGTATGACACTTTGAAATCGGTTAAAATTTGGTAAAGTTATTAACATGGGAAGTCCAATTGTCGGACACCTTTTTCACAAGTCATCGGAAACTTAAAAATAAATGACATGAAAATGGGTCAAATTTTGATCTACGTTAAAATGAAAAATATTGATACAGATTTTTAGAGAATGACATTACAAGTCCTTAGAGGTATGACACTTTGAAATCGGTTAAAATTTGGTAAAGTTATTAACATGGCAAGTCCAATTATGGGACACCTTTTTTACAAGTCATCGGAAACTTAAAAATAAATGACATTAAAATGGGTCAAAATTTTGATCTACGTTAAAATGAAAAATTTTTATACAGATTTTTAGAGAATGACATTACAAGTCTTTAGAGGTATGACACTTTGAAATCGGTTAAAATTTGGTAAAGTTATTAACATGGGAAGTCCAATTGTGGGACACCTTTTTTACAAGTCATCGGAAACTTAAAAATAAATGACATGAAAATGGGTCAAATTTTGATCTACGTTAAAATGAAAAATATTTTTTAGAGAATGACATTACAAGTCTTTAGAGGTACGACACTTTGAAATCGGTTAAAATTTGGTAAAGTTATTAACATGGGAAGTCCAATTGTGGGACACCTTTTTTACAAGTCATCGGAAACTTAAAAATAAATGACATGAAAATGGGTCAAATTTTGATCTACGTTAAAATGAAAAATATTTTTTAGAGAATGACATTACAAGTCTTTAGAGGTATGACACTTTAAAATCGGTTAAAATTTGGTAAAGTTATTAACATGGGAAGTCCAATTGTGGGTCACCTTTTTTACAAGTCATCGGAAACTTAAAAATAAATGACATGAAAATGGGTCAAAATTTTGATCTACGTTAAAATGAAAAAAATTGATACAGATTTTTAGAGAATGACATTACAAGTCTTTAGAGGTATGACACTTTGAAATCGGTAAAAATTTGGTAAAGTTATTAACATGGGAGGTCCAATTGTGGGTCACCTTTTTTACAAGTCATCGGAAACTTAAAAATAAATGACATGATAATGGGTCAAAATTTTAATCTACGTTAAAATGAAACAATTTTGTTACAGCTTTTTAGAGAATGACATTACAAGTCTTTAAAGGTATGACACTTTGAAATCCGTTAAAATTTGATAAAGTTATTAACATGGGAAGTCCAATTGTGGGACACCTTTTTTACAAGTCATCGGAAACTTAAAAATAAATGACATGAAAATGGGTCAAAATTTTGATCTACGTTAAAATGAAAAATTTTTATACAGATTTTTAGAGAATGACATTACAAGTCTTTAAAAGTATGACACTTTGAAATCGGTTAAAATTTGGTAAAGTTATTAACTGGGGAAGTCCAATTGTGGGACACCTTTTTTACAAGTCATCGGAAACTTAAAAATAAATGACATGAAAATGGGTCAAAATTTTGATCTACGTTAAAATGAAACATTTTGATACAGATTTTTAGAGAATGACATTACAAGTCTTTAGAGGTACGACACTTTGAAATCGGTTAAAATTTGGTAAAGTTATTAACATGGGAAGTCCAATTGTAGGACACCTTTTTTACAAGTCATCGGAAACTTAAAAATAAATGACATGAAAATGGGTCAAAATTTTGATCTACGTTAAAATGAAAAATTTTTATACAGATTTTTAGAGAATGACATTACAAGTCTTTAGAGGTATGACACTTTGAAATCGGTTAAAATTTGGTAAAGTTATTAACATGGGAAGTCCAATTGTGGGACACCTTTTTTACAAGTCATCGGAAACTTAAAAATAAATGACATGAAAATGGGTCAAAATTTTGATCTACGTTAAAATGAAAAATTTTGATACAGATTTTTAGAGAATGACATTACAAGTCTTTAGAGGTACGACACTTTGAAATCGGTTAAAATTTGGTAAAGTTATTAACATGGGAAGTCCAATTGTGGGACACCTTTTTTACAAGTCATCGGAAACTTAAAAATAAATGACATGAAAATGGGTCAAAATTTTGATCTACGTTAAAATGAAAAATTTTGATACAGATTTTTAGAGAATGACATTACAAGTCTTTAGAGGTACGACACTTTGAAATCGGTTAAAATTTGGTAAAGTTATTAACATGGGAAGTCCAATTGTGGGACACCTTTTTTACAAGTCATCGGAAACTTAAAAATAAATGACATGAAAATGGGTCAAAATTTTGATCTACGTTAAAATGAAAAATATTGATACAGATTTTTAGAGAATGACATTACAAGTCTTTAGAGGTATGACACTTTGAAATCGGTTAAAATTTGGTAAAGTTATTAACATGGGAAGTCCAATTGTGGGACACCTTTTTTACAAGTCATCGGAAACTTAAAAATAAATGACATGAAAATGGGTCAAAATTTTGATCTACGTTAAAATGAAACAATTTTGTTACAGCTTTTTAGAGAATGACATTACAAGTCTTTAGAGGTATGACACTTTGAAATCGGTTAAAATTTGGTAAAGTTATTAACATGGGAAGTCCAATTGTGGGACACCTTTTTTACAAGTCATCGGAAACTTAAAAATAAATGACATGAAAATGGGTCAAAATTTTGATCTACGTTAAAATGAAAAATTTTTATACAGATTTTTAGAGAATGACATTACAAGTCTTTAGAGGTATGACACTTTGAAATCGGTTAAAATTTGGTAAAGTTATTAACATGGGAAGTCCAATTGTGGGACACCTTTTTTACAAGTCATCGGAAACTTAAAAATAAATGACATGAAAATGGGTCAAAATTTTGATCTACGTTAAAATGAAACATTTTGATACAGATTTTTAGAGAATGACATTACAAGTCTTTAGAGGTACGACACTTTGAAATCGGTTAAAATTTGGTAAAGTTATTAACATGGGAAGTCCAATTGTGGGACACCTTTTTTACAAGTCATCGGAAACTTAAAAATAAATGACATGAAAATGGGTCAAAATTTTGATCTACGTTAAAATGAAAAATTTTTATACAGATTTTTAGAGAATGACATTACAAGTCTTTAGAGGTATGACACTTTGAAATCGGTTAAAATTTGGTAAAGTTATTAACATGGGAAGTCCAATTGTGGGACACCTTTTTACAAGTCATCGGAAACTTAAAAATAAATGACATGAAAATGGGTCAAAATTTTGATCTACGTTAAAATGAAAAATTTTGATACAGATTTTTAGAGAATGACATTACAAGTCTTTAGAGGTATGACACTTTGAAATCGGTTAAAATTTGGTAAAGTTATTAACATGGGAAGTCCAATTGTAGGACACCTTTTTTACAAGTCATCGGAAACTTAAAAATAAATGACATGAAAATGGGTCAAAATTTTGATCTACGTTAAAATGAAACATTTTTATACAGATTTTTAGAGAATGACATTACAAGTCTTTAGAGGTACGACACTTTGAAATCGGTTAAAATTTGGTAAAGTTATTAACATGGGAAGTCCAATTGTAGGACACCTTTTTTACAAGTCATCGGAAACTTAAAAATAAATGACATGAAAATGGGTCAAAATTTTGATCTACGTTAAAATGAAAAATTTTGATACAGATTTTTAGAGAATGACATTACAAGTCTTTAGAGGTATGACACTTTGAAATCGGTTAAAATTTGGTAAAGTTATTAACATGGGAAGTCCAATTGTGGGACACCTTTTTTACAAGTCATCGGAAACTTAAAAATAAATGACATGAAAATGGGTCAAAATTTTGATCTACGTTAAAATGAAAAATTTTGATACAGATTTTTAGAGAATGGCATTACAAGTCTTTAGAGGTATGACACTTTGAAATCGGTTAAAATTTGGTAAAGTTACTAACATGGGAAGTCCAATTGTGGGTCACCTTTTTTACAAGTCATCGGAAACTTAAAAATAAATGACATGAAAATGGGTCAAAATTTTGATTTACGTTAAAATGAACAATTTTGATACAGATTTTTTATACCCTTGCAGAGGGTATTATCATTTCAGTCAAATGTTTGCAACACAGAGAAGGAGACATGTCCGACTCTATAAAGTATATATATTCTTGATCAGCATCACCAGGAGAGTCGATCTACCCATGTCCGTCTGTCCGTCCGTCTTTCCGTCCGGTCCTACGCAAACTAGTCTCTCAGTTTTAGAGATATCGAATTGAAACTTTGCACACACCCTTCTTTCCTTTGCACGCAGTATATAAGTCGGAACGGCCGGGATCGGCCGAGTATATCCTATAGCTGCCAAATAACTGATTGATCGGAAATGCCATAATTTTGGTGTTTGTTAAGTTAGGAAGTTGGGATTTTCTATTGGTTTTATATTTGGCCAATTAATCCGACCTACCAAATTTCATAAGGATCGGTCAAATATATCTTATAGCTGCCATATAACTGATTGATCGGAAATGCCCTGAGATCGACTGTGGCTGTGAAAGGCAGTGGCGTTGAGCGAGGTGTTCGGGGTATGGAGAAGATTCGCCTGGGCTGTGGCGGTAGTGGTGCTGCCCACCCCCTCTATGTGTCCATGCTGCACCGAGAGTCCATGTCCATTACTGTAATAGGGGAAGAAAAGGTGTTAAAATGCTGGACACTTTCTCACAACTATAAACTATAAGATTTTCTGTATTTTTTGGTTATTTTAATGGTTTTTTTTAAATTAAACTATTAACAAATGTGTGATTTTTTTGCAATCTAAGTAAAGAGTTGACTTACGTGTTCAGCGCTCCATAAACTCCCTTGGTGACGGGTCCACCGGTGCCTGGAGTAGAGGCGAAAACTCCGGCTCGAGCATTGGCCAGATCGTCACCCAACATTACTCCGCATTGGGCATTTGCCTGGCCGGTCTTTGGGTTTCCTGTCGCCTGGCAATCCATTTTACTTAATTATTTGATTTCTTTGACTCTATACTTCAACAGTGAAATGTGTTTTGAATGATTAAAAATGCACGCTAGACGCTTTTATAGTCTCATGCCTTTTGTCACAAAAGAACCCCACGCATCTTTGGTACATTCCCCTACGATTTTCTCTTCTCAGTCTGTTAATCAGCCCATGATAAACGGCTATATGCATTTGTTTTTCCCCTTAAACAATTGTGAAATCCGCGGGGACTCCCGATTGCATATACGTTGTATGTATGTATGTTGATATACTTTACCGTTTTTAATACTGAGATTTACCCGCAAAGCAAAATAAGTTTGCCAAATACTAATGTATGTCAATTATTTGTACATCTAAAGATTTATGTACTTGTATATGTTGGCGGCACAAATACGTCTTCTTGATTCGGTTGTCACAGCGAAAGTGCGTTTATTGGTTTCCAAATTATGCGTGCTTAGCCTATTTCACAAGAGTGGAACTTAAGCTGATCGTACGTGCGAGACCGAGATAGACATAGTGTTCGGTTGACAATAGGATTCGCACAAGATTAAAGGAGACATATATAGGATATAATAATTATGGAACTTATCTTATAGTATGTATTTACAATAGGATCCTTAGTACTTAAGTGTAGGTTTATGTACATGTGTGTATGACTGCTTGCTACATATATGTATAACATCCTTAACTTAAAGAGCAATACATATTGGGTTTTTATGAATAGACCATTGTATTGTTTTAAGAAGTTATATTTAAGCATTCCGTTAAGAAGTGCTATATTCTAAAAAATTCTATATTTTTGCTAGTATTGATAAATATTAATTTCAATTTAAATTTAAATTGGGTGAAGCAATTATGGCCTCTTGGTCTCCTCCAAATCATATGGCGCCGTGGCTTAGTTGGTTAAAGCGCCTGTCTAGTAAACAGGAGATCGTGAGTTCGAATCTCGCCGGGGCCTACACATCACGATTGTGTTATTTTTTAGTTTTTTGATATATTTGTGATCTTAATTTATTACTTTCGTTTTAATTAAAAAATCAATATTTGGCTTTTTACTATTTTTGGTGACCCATGGGAACAAAAATTCGCACCAGTTAAATTTCGAAATTTTCCGGTTTACCGCAAGTGGCGCCGTGGCTTAGTTGGTTAAAGCGCCTGTCTAGTAAACAGGAGATCGTGAGTTCGAATCTCGCCGGGGCCTTCAAGCACAAATTTGTGTGAGTTGTAGATTTTTTTCCCCTTCTTTTTTTCATCCCACTCATGCAGTGCAATGCATTGCAGCTGTCAGTCTTTGAGCCTGCGACTTGTTGGAACCGGAATAAAGGAAAAACTCTCGTTTTTCTTTTGTACGTCTGCCCCGATGACAGCTGACAAAAAGTTTTGCTTGCGTAAACACTGGCCACGGATTCGCCACCCACAGCACATCCTCCCCCATATCCACCTGTTGTTGTCCTTGCAGCGGCGTTGCATAACGGAAACAGACCGGCGGAAATGTTCGACAGCATGTTGCGATGTTGTCCACCGCAAGGTGGAAAAAAGGTACGGAGATCCGGGGTCTGCGCATATTTGCCTTGCAAATGAAACGAACGGCTTTTCAATTTCACTCGCTTTTCGCGATAAAAGGGGCTGCCTGCAATTAGCCGGCAGCCAGCAGCTTATTTGTTTCAATTTATTTACATGCACTCGCCTCTGGCTTATCTTGCTTTTTTATACCCAAACGCACTCAAGCCCAACGATAACTCCGGGGCATATAATTATGTAACAATGCAGCGAAAACAAACTTCTGACAAACTGAACAATGCTATATCATTTTTATGAATTTAATTCCCAGCGTCCTTTTTGTTTGTTAGTCGGATACAGCAATGTCCTTTTCTAATTTCCTCCCGAGAATTAATATCTGTTCGTCTGCTATTGGATTTCACTTATCGGATACAAAAGTTGGTTGGATGGCCTGATTTGATGATCTCAAAGTTTGGCAATCTCGGCAAATATCCCCCCAATATTTGCCCAGACTTGCCCTCAAACCGAATAAGCTCAATTCCAGCCCCCAACATGTGTTCAAACATATATCATTTGCAATACTCGAACGCCCACCCCAAAAATGCTGATCCAGACCCCATCGTCACCCGAGGTTTTTAGCAATTGTCAGCAATTTTCTCAATGGACAGCACCGAAACTATCGCACAAAACCACTAAGCAAATGTCCCTCGTCTAACCGATGTGTGCTGTGTATTTTTCTGATTATCCCGGACGGACAGTCCGGCCGGAGTCGCACACAGTGGGCGTGTACATAGCTTAGGCATTAACATAATTTATGTGGTTCCGCCGGATTTGGCTTTGTCGTAAAAAAGGACACTCCATTGTCCGCTTCGAGCTTCGATAACAAAGGCAAAGTCCGGCCGAGGATTGCGGTTTTTATTGTTTCGATGGCAACAAAGTTTATGGAAAGTTTCTCTGGCTCTAATTTCGTTTGTAGTTTTTCTGTTGACTTTGCGTATTTTTTTAATTAAATGAACTTTGGGTTGGAGAAATCAAATGGTCGCCAGCTAATCTAAGTGGCCATTACTCAAATTTCGGAAGGATTGCTGGTTGGGGTGCATGAAGTTCATGGTCCATAAAAACGTGCGAAATTTTCACGGGCGCGCGAATTTTCACAGCCCTTGTGTGTTCTTGTTTTTGTTTTTCCAGACACGGACGGGCGCCTCTCCCTTTCACCTCTTACTGATTGTTGTCACCTGTTTTTTGCACACTTAATTCGCAGGCCTCCAGGTAAACGCTGGGTATGCGGATTTTGCTCAGCCTGTTGTGTTCTTTCTTGATTTTGTGCTTTTTGATTTCTTTGGCGGCAGTGTTTTCCAGGGTATTAGAGTGTCGTATATTCAGGAATTCCTTTGACTTTTAGTACACCTGGCACGCAGAACTCATAACTCAAAACGTTTTTGTGCCCTCACAAAAGCATGTAATGTGGCAAAATAAAATCAAGCAGCGAGAGTTGAAAACTTCAAGTTTTTCTTTACGTTTAATAATGAAAAATTGCTGGCACGTGCTGGTTGGTTAAAAACCAAAATTTGAGAGGTTTTACTGGAAATGGTAAATACCTTAAAGAAGCAGTATTATAAAACTTGTACATATCGTTATTATTACAGTAAAGTTAACTTAGTCTTAAGATTCAGTTATTTGGATTTTTAAACAAAAAAAATTGTGTTGCAGGTGCATACGTATAAAACCTGTTAAATTGCTTATTAAATTAATTTTAATAATGCAGCTTTGTCATTACTTGAAGAAAAACAAAGAATTCTGTTGATTGCTTAAATAAAAAAATATATCCTTGTTGGAGATGCGGGGCATCGATCCCCGTACCTCTCACATGCTAAGCGAGCGCTCTACCATCTGAGCTACATCCCCGACGTTTAGCGCATTTGTTTTTTTCCCACCGTACGGCCCATTCGATTGTGATAGTGCGTTAAAATCAGATTAATTTGTTTTTTTGTTGGCCCAATTTTATCGTTGGACGAAAGGAAAACCATTTATAATTGTCTGGAATGTTGCCTAATCATACTTGATTTATTGATATGCTCATTTAACGTCGTTTAATATACTGCAATTGAAATTAACAGAGATATACAAACGTTACTTGAAGAGAGTTCTGTAGGTAACCGGGGCAGCCTTGAAAGCATATAATAATATTAATAAATTTTCACGGTTTGTTGGCTTTGACGAAGTTACAGCACTCGAATGCTTATTACAAGGCCCATTAGGCAGCCTATCTTCAGTCGACTCCCTGAGTTGGGAGTTACTTTGAGTTATTCAAAGTAGTTCAACCAGAGACTTCAATTGATGCAGTTGGGAAAATGTCAGTGCTCCAGTTTGTTTTTCTGCTAATCCTGGCCAACAGCAATCGAGCTACGGCTATGGAGACCGAAAGCGATCTGGATGAGGATCCTTCAGGACCGGAGCCCATCGACGGACGATCGTTCTTTTTTCTGGGCAGTTTGTTTCGTCGCTGGCGCAATCGCTGGAATGCCTACCATAATCCGGATCCGCTGTTTGCAGGTTCCGCTTATCCAATAACTGGTTATTACAATTGTCCTGTATACGGCTGCAATCCGTCGGCCATTGGTCCACAGCCTGGTTACTACACTACTCCCGGAGGATTCTACACCATGCCACTGAATCAGCAGCAGGCTCAGGGAAACAGCAACGTCTATATTTATCAAAATGATCAGAACACCGCTTCAGCTTTAAGTCCATTGGGATATGGATATGGATATGGTGTATCGCCACTTAGACCACCAACGCCCCTATCTCCTCCGCCTTCTGGAGTTTTGCCGGCTTCCACAGTGGGCACGGCAACGGCCACCGCCAGCGGCTATTCCGGACCGGGAGCAGGACCTGGACAACGGCCGGGACCATTTCCAATACCCTTACCGCAACTGGGATAAATGGGAAAAACGAGAAGTTCGAGCAAACGCTCCTCAAATAATCAGTGAAGACAAAGTAAAAGAAAACATTACAATTTTCATTGAAATTTTAATTAAAAAAAATAAACTTCTTCAACTAAAAGTTGTTTACTATATTGTCAATAAAACTCAATATTTTGTTTTTAACTGTATCAATCTTTGCTAAAACCACGAAATTGTAAATTGTGGTAAAATGTATTAGTCATAACTCAACGCCCGTGAAAACAATGCATATAAATAGATTGAATATTTAAAATACAAATTACAAATAATTAAATAAATTTCAATAACGTTTTACACTTATGTTAAATTATTATAAACAACATTTAAAGTCTTAGCTTGGTATCAATAAAGTTTAACGAAACCCATTCAGCTGTGCAATTAAAATCATTTTGTTTACATTACCAACTAGATTTTGAAAGTGCGCTGCTCCCTGAAAAATCGACAAAAAGGGTTACCCACGCAGACACTCACACGTCCATTTATCCATTAACGCCAAAGGAAAAACTCCACAAGCAATCTGCATAAACAAACTCATCATCACCATCCTTGCTAGCCGAAGTTTGGGAAGGAGGATCCGGACAAGCAGAAGCTGAAGCCACGATGCTCCGGCATTTGTTTTGATTCCATCATAAACCATAAGATAGCTGTAGACGAGGATGGCTGATGAAGTGGTTGGAAGCTGCCCAAGGAGCCGGGGAGAGATTCAATTGTTTGGCAAATAAATGCCCGGCAGCATAATGGATGGCCATCCATTGGCTTGGTCAGCTCCGTGTCCGCTCCTGTTATTATTTTTATATAACTTGCGAAAATAATAATAGAGCTTTGCCCATGCCCAAGGGCGTGGCAGAAACAAACAAACAAGCGACAGTTGAATAAACAGAAGTGTGAAAGTGCAGATAGTGAAGGGATCTGGCCACCGGAATCTGCTTTTCCATATGTTAAGGCGTTGACTCCTGTTCAACTCAGTCCATTTCTCTCCATCTTCATATGCATTTGTCCAGGAGTTTATTTGTGTTTGTGCTGAAACAACAGCGACAACGAGGAACTACCCTAATATCATTTGCCAGGTGGTTGTGCTTTCTTTTGGCCAACTTTCTCTGACCGGAAACGGAAATTAAATGCACAAGTTTGCTTCAAAGAGCTCATTTGTTATCTATCTGCAAGGTTGAAAACAGATATGTTGGCCAAGAAACAAGTTGTGTTGGAAATCAGCGAATTAAAAGCGTTCAAAATAGAGACATTTAAAGCCTAATGACTCACAGGTAGGACATTTGACACTGTTGTAAACGTAGGGGATGTAGCTCAGATGGTAGAGCGCTCGCTTAGCATGTGAGAGGTACGGGGATCGATGCCCCGCATCTCCAAATGGGAGATATTTTTTGCACAAACTTTAAACAATCTTACATCTTAAATGAAATACATTTTTATTTATGGAATTAAAAAAAAATAATATAAGAACCAAAATAAAAAGAAGGAAAAAATCCGACGGGCTCAACCGGGATTTGAACCCGGGACCTCTCGCACCCAAAGCGAGAATCATACCCCTAGACCATTGAGCCGCTTGGCGGTTAGGAAACCATTTGCTTATTTAAAATTGTGCCGCGATGTGAAGGTAAAATACTTTGTGAAAAAATATTTGCAAATAAATAGAGAAACTACTTTTGTCAACCAAAAATAAGGAAAAAAAACTTTCCGCCAATATGCCGGAAAATAAATACCTTTGGAGATGCGGGGCATCGATCCCCGTACCTCTCACATGCTAAGCGAGCGCTCTACCATCTGAGCTACATCCCCGTGTGGACTTCGGTCAAAAAAAATGAAACCAACATGGACAAATTTTTGTTTGCCACGTTAAGATGTGTTTTTCTTGGATTTTAATTTAATGTTTAATGAATTTCAACAACTTAAAAAACTAATCTAAACTTGAAAACATTTGAAATTAATACTTGGGAAAAATCAACAACTGATGGGCTTATCCATAATATGCGCCGTAGGGGTTGACGTAGCCACCCCCAAATCCTCCAGGAAAGCCACCAGGAAGACCTCCCGTGTAGCCGCCACCTCCGATTGGGTAGCCACCACCGAATCCACCACCGTATCCTCCACCGTATCCTCCACCATAGGCGGGAACGGGAACGGGGTAGGGCTGAGGTTGTGGGCGATTGCCGCCCAATAAACCGCCCAGCAAGTTGCTTATAGGGCGACCACCTCCGCCACCTCCTCCGCCGCCTCCTCCAAGGAGTCCTCCAAGGAGTCCACCGCCACCACCGAGGAGATTTCCAAAGATTCGATTGTCCACCGGTCCACCAGTAGGTTGAGCTGCACTTCCCGGAGAAGGACGCTGCTGGGGATACTCATATTGAGCATAAGAACAGGCGCAGACCGAAAGGAGCACCACCAACTAGTAAAAAGGAAAACACTCCATTTGGAAATATACAACAATTTTAATATTCTGCTATTACTCACCGAACAGCTAATCTTGACCATGTTTCTAGTTCGTCTTGAACTTGACTGACTTGCTAAGCCATCGATTCTTTGAGTTTTTATACCAATGTTCTTAAAAACTAACGCCCACACTGCCCCGGAACTCGGCAGATAGGTAACCTTCAACCCGCCCAACTTAACCAATTTCAATGTTTTTCTCACGGTTTGTTATATTTTCGCGATAGTTGCTGCGACTAAATTTTGGCACAATAAAAATTGATAGGTTCGAGAACTGGTTGTGAATCAAGTTTTTAACAGTTCTTTGAACTCGACAGGAAGTGCTGGAGGTTGCTATAAATACGGCTGTTCTAAACTTGGTAACGCTTAGATCCAACAGACAACATGAGGCAAAACGAGGTAAGTGGTGTTACTTTCATACGTAAGCCTAGGGACATGTTTTCCCTTTTTCAGATAACTATTCTTGGTCTTTCCATGATGCTTTGCTTGGGACTTTCACACTCCCACAGCTTTGGGGGAAAGTTTGGAGGAGGGTATGCACCCGTCTACAACAATTTTGTCCCCTATCCCGTGGCCCAACCCGTCCCAGTTCCCGTGGCCGTTCCTCAACCGATCCCAGTGCCGGTGCCGCAGCCCGTGGTGGTTCCCATTAAGTACGGCTGGAAGGGTGGATTTGGTGGCCTCGGCCTGGGTGGATTTGGAGGGGGCTATGGAGGTGGTTTTGGTGGCTATCAGAACTTTGCCTCTGCATCCTCATTCAGCTCCGCTAGTTCATTTGGCGGAGGCTACGGCGGAGGTTTTGGCGGTGGCATCTTTAAGAGACGCTGAAATTATTGTTGATGTATCTTTTTAAATATATATTTATTATAGTTAATATGAAATTGCGTGCTTTTATTTATGACTTCTGTCCATTTTAAACTTGATTTGTGAGACAATTATTTTGTCTGGGCTGGCTCGAAACTGGCAAATAGCGGCCGTTGTTGACATGAGGCTCAATGGTCTAGGGGTATGATTCTCGCTTTGGGTGCGAGAGGTCCCGGGTTCAAATCCCGGTTGAGCCCGCCATTATTTTTTCTTAAAGCGGAAGTTCAGGTAAACATTTGTGATACAGGTAGGAAAATAATTTCTTGAAATAATATTAATATCTTCATCGAAATTGGTCTTTAAGTTTTGTTCCAAGAAAGGTCTAAGTCGCTCACTTTTAAAACATATTTTACAAGATTTCTTGGGCATTGAATAAAAAAGTGAATTTTTGCCAATAAGAATCTTAAATGATTTACGCTAAACAATTTTATTTGTAGCAACGAAGATAATATAATATAGTGCCTTAAAAGATCTCAGCAAAATTATTTTTTTTTAATATTTATTTGTATAATACAAAAAAATTCAATTTGTTTCCGCCCGGGTTCGAACCGGGGACCTTGTGCGTGTGAAGCACACGTGATAACCACTACACTACGGAAACCTCTTGCTACAACATGTTCAAAAGAGTGTCTTGGGGCAGTGATAAGTGGCGCCATCTATACTTGGTTTTGTACCAGGTTGTCAGTCTCCATAAACCATCGCTAGGTGTCGAGCACAATGTAAGGTGCATGTAAATAGTTAAAACATGAAAATGGATTCATAGCTTCATTTTTATTACTTAAGTAAATGGTGGTATGAATTATTAACTAAATAACAGTAATGTTTGATTCTTATGGCAAGCACATGATTTTTCACTTATCGTACTATATAAGACTTATTTTCCCCAAAGGCCTCCTCCGACACCTCCGCCCCCGTATCCGGATCCTCCGCTGTAATGGCTTTCGTGATGATATTCGTGGTGTTCGTAGCCGCTGCTTCCTCCGTAGCCACCGCCATAGCCACCTCCAAAGCCTCCGCCGTATCCTCCGCCGTAACCACCACCGAAACCACCTCCTCCTCCATGGCTCGCTAATCCAGCTCCCAACTTGGCTCCCACAGCCGCTCCGAGTCCAAATCCAGCGGCACCACCCACTAATCCGCTCTTTAAGCCCAGCAGCTTTGGAGTTCGAGCCTTGAGAGCCACAAATCCGGCATGTGGTCCCTTAAAAGCCAATAGTTTAATTTTTCCGGCTGAGGCATCAGGCAGGAGAAACAGGAAGCAGACTCCCAGGAACAGGAGCACTTTTGAACACTGAAAATTTAATTTTAGGGTAAGTAACTAAGTGACTCATAGACATAATCGTTAGGTAAATTTTTAACTTGGTAACGTTTATCGTTTAGAAAATGTATATATAGATAAAAACACATTTATTTAAAAAGCTGGGATACAAATTTAAAAAAAAAACTTGTAGCTTGATTAAATTAAAATATTAAAAACGACTGACTTAAAGAAAATATCAATTTTAAAACAACTTGGAGTTGCAGAGGTAAAATAATTGCATTCAAATCTTATTAGGGTAAGATAAAGACATTGTTTTATATATGTATTATTTGAATTCACTAATTTAGCACACAAAATAACAAAAAAGGAAAGCTAACTACGGAGCCGAAGTTGATATACCCTTCCAGAATATTCTGTAAATTATATTTCTCAAAATTATTCATATGATGCATTCTTAACACTCATAAAAATCCCAGCTTCCTAACTTAACAAACACCAAAGTTGGCCGATCCCGGCCGTTCCGACTTATATACTGCTTGCAAAGGAAAGAAGGGTGTGTGCAAAGTTTCAATTCGATAGTTTTAAAACTGAGAGACTAGTTCGCGTAGAAACAGACAGGGGGACAGACAGACGGACATGCTTATATCAACTCAGGAGGTGATCCTGATCAAGAATATATATACTTTATAGGGTCGGAGATGTCTCCTTCACTGCGTTGCACACTTTTGACCAAAATTATAATACCCTCTGCAAGGGTATCAAAATATATGACTGTTTCTTGTCTAATTAAAATCAATCACAATCTATCACTTACAATTTGCATCTTTACTTTTTGTGCGTTTTTAACGCAACTTTAATTGATTAAATATGTTTTGAAAATAGGCACAGGTTGATTTTATATATTTAAAATTATTATAACTTGTACAAAATTTCAAGTTCAACTGTGTGGGCCGATGACGAAGCTGGTTAAAGACGCGTGATCATTTGAACCGTCTGCACGGCAGTGGACGCGTTTTTATCTCGCTGACGCGTTTTGTGAGCGATTCGAATCGCCCTTATGCAATCAGCCGTTGAAGAGGTCTTGTTTGTCTCCGCTTTTGTTGTTGCTGCCGCCGCCGATGTGAACTTCAGGCTGTGGTTTATATTTGCCTTATGCACATGATTTGCCCCTGAAAATTTCAGGTTTTTTGAAAGCAAAAAAGTGAAAAAGTGGGTATGAAAAAAGAAATGTAAAAAAATGAATGAGCTGAAGACTATGAGTGTCAATGGAAAACGTGCCATATATATTTTTAATTTAGAAGCACACATTTATTTTAAGTAAAATTAAAAGAGAATACCCCATTTTCAGAATATACGCTAATTCAAGTCCGATAGCAAACAGGTAAATAGAAAAAAAATTATGCACACTAAGGTGAATCATGTTGGGTATTTACATTTTATTGACCTCCATCACATTAAAAGCCAAATAAAGAAATCAAACAAAACAGGGGCAGAAATTTCCAGCAGCTACGAGTCGGTTTTTCTCAACTCATCTGCCGAATGGATAGCCATAGCCGCCATATCCAGAAGATCCGTAGTTGTTGTAGTTGCTGAACTGATTGTACTGCTGATTGTAGCCTCCGCCATAACCTCCGCCGAATCCTCCGTAGCCACCGTATCCTGGGTATCCAAATCCTTGATATCCTCCGGAACTACTACTACTTGCTGCCGCACTAGCTGAGGCATAACTTCCTCCATATCCTCCGTATCCTCCATAGGGTGAAAATCCATAGCCAAATCCTGATCCTGGAAACTGGGGAGCACTCAGAGCTCCTGCAATAAGGCAACCCAACAGGAAAGACAATACGAAACACTGAAATATTTTCAAATAATCCAAATTAGCTATTTAGTTTAAGAAACTAAAACTTTAATGTACTCCCACCTTCATGGCTGGCGAACAACTCAATGGCAAAAGATTAAAGTTTGCCATTCTTATAGTCGCCTAAAAACGGAAGTGAAGTTCGCAGTAATTACAATAATGAGATTTAGCATAATTATAGAACAAATGCGAGACTATAATCATTAGTACAGAGTCACTTGGAGTTTGAACTATGGAAAAATTAATATTATAAGCACTGATAGTGGGTCAGTAACCTCAACTTGCACTTTTGGAGGACATCATCAAGCCAAAACCAAGACAAACCTTTCAAAACTTTTGGAAATATCAATAATAATTTAAAATGTGTTTTTAAAATGAAGCCGATAGCATTGTTTTAAACAACCATCCTCAATTTATATAGGAGTTTTACCTTAAATATTTTTCTTAAACTTAAAAACCCCTTTAAGACTCTTTCTATTCTTCAAATAATTTTATTTAAATTTCTTGCAAGGCTGAAAAACAAACCCATTTAAACTGGATGGATTCCCTTGTACTCATCTATCAAAGACGCAAATTTATTCTTTTTATCCACGCTGTCAACGAATCTAACTACAATTTCCTGACTAGCAAAAATGTGGGTTGGTCTGACTTTGGTAAATCCGCTGACGTCAACTAGAGGTGAATAAACTGAAAACGAAAGTGAAGGCGTAACAATTGACCAGAATAAACAAAAGAAGTTAGACACACACAATTATCAGACACATAGTTAGTCATATAAGTAGATCTGCCGGAATAGCAGCAGTAACAAGTGCTAATGAGCCAAACAAATGCGGGCTGGCCATACCGCTCATCCCGACCTGCTTCGCTGCACGTTCATCGTTTGAGTTTGTTGTCTAAGTCATTTGATTTGCATGTCGTTAGTGAATTGAGTTGATGATAAATACTCTCACTTTTAAACTAAATCTCGCGCTTCGAACAATCGTATGATGAAAAAATAGTATGTTTTATTCTTAGTATTGAATATTTTCGAGCTATTGATGTTGGTATTAATATTTTAATAACTAATTTAAAAATCAAAGTAAATAATTTATGGTGGTATACTTAAAACCTAATTGATTCTTATATAAAATATTTTCATGATAAAAAAAAAATTTGTTTAATTAAAAATATATTTGAAATTCCAGAACAGGTCAGAGCTGTAACATTTCGAAACAATTTGTTAAATATTTGAAAGTTGCAATGTCATTTGGAAATTAGAGTACTCTTTAATCGTCTTTGTTCCGCCTTTTCTGGTTGGTCTTGAAACTCGCCGGGTGATTGTAGTATGCGATCGCTTCAGTGATTATTTTTATTGGGTTTTCCACGATCTTGATCGGCCGGCAACTAAAGGTAACCCTCAAAAAAATGATAATTTAGTTTTGGGGCTGTGGCTTCAGAAATTAACGCGTTCTGGGGCCCAGTGAAGCATCGCCAGCTAAATTGTCTCTTGCTCGACTTGATGGGGGATTCCGTGATTTCGTCACAAACTGGTTTCGCTTTCGCCGTGTTTGTTCTGCAATTTGCGTAGAATCACTTGGCAATGCGTGGCGCGTACTTGAGGCTTCTTGGCCAGATTGAAGCGGAGGTATAAAAGCTGCGGGCCCTCAACAATTGCAATTTAGTTTCGACCAAGAAGCGCTCGATATCGCAATGGCTGTGGTTCGTGTGAGTTGTGTAAGTGTGCCTGCTATTTCCGATCTGATTCGGATGCACTTAATAGGCTTGGTCACCTTACAGATGCTGGCTCTTTTGCTGATCGCCGGTCAAGGTCAGGCGGCACCGGCGCCCGTCAAGGCCGAAGGTCGTACCTTGGGACTTCTGGGTGGCGGATTCGGCAGCAGTGTGGGCCTGAGTGCCGGGATCGGATTGAGCGGTGGCCTCTATAGCGGATTCGGAGGAGGCGGCGGCTATCCTGGTGGCTATGCCAGCGGCTACCCCGGCGGATATGGCGGCTACTCCGGCCCCCGGCTACGGTGGTGGCTACGGAGGCGGAGGCTACGGAGGCGGTGGCTACGGAGGCGGTTACTATCCAGGAGGAGGCTACTCCGGCTTCGGACACAGGCCGCACCATCATGGAGGATTCTATCCCGGCGGCGGATCCTACTACAACCAGGGTGGATCCTACGGCGGCCAGTACAGCCAGTCGCAGTACTCGAACGGATATTACAACGGAGGCGGAGGCTACGGAGGCGGTGGCGGTTTCTTCGGCAAATGAAGCTCCTAAACCTTACCGCCTGACCTGTATAGTAATTGTGATTGGCACTTTGTAGATTGTAAATTACACAAAACAACATAAACCAGAAATAATAAGCTCACTTTAAGATAATTGAAATCCGGTTTCTCTGTTGGGAATATTGTCCTTGGCGCTGCCTTTGTGGCTCTACTCTTACTGATTTTTATGAAGCAGACGCGACGTGCATAAATTTAATGGCCATAGATCCGAGATTTATGCGCTGGCCTGACTAATCCATCGCCTGGAAATGTTTTCGGGAATTCCTTGCTTCAATCTTGCTGGAAGGTAATTTGAATACGAATGGAGAAGCAAACTGGTGCAATAACAAGTCATTTTTCAGTTATTTTAGACGGCTTAAAATTTTTATTATTTTCTTCAGTTTTTGTTTTTGATGTTATGTTCTGTTTCTTAACTGGCTACAGGCAACTTTCGATAAATAATTTTCCTAAACATTAATCAAAATTTGGATATTAATCCATTATGGAAACCTTTTCAAAAATATTTTATTTTTATAAAAAAATAATTGCCCCATTTTTCCTAAGGAAACACTTTTAAGTAAATAAAAAAGCATTCGGTATATAAAATCGTTCTTATTTTATTTCTTATGTCTAATTACATTAAAAATATCCGCTATATGAAAATTCGTTTAGAGGTGACTATCCGTAGCTGCTTCGCTGATCCCTCGACCGATAGGCTCCCGTTTGGTAAACTGGTTGCACCTGACCCGTCAATTGCTGAATGATTCCGTTTACGGTTGTGGCCACGCCTCCCACTAATTGAGCAGGTGTCACAGGAGGCTGAAATCAAATAAAAAGATAATTAGGAGTTCATATAGCAGGTTTAAATTTCAATTTTGTTAAGTTATAGTCAAAACAGCAAAAAAATTTCGTTAATTTCAAAACTAAAATGTTAATATAAATTAAATATTAAAAAAAAACAAGGGCCGAGTAAAATTTATCCAAAGTGTTGATTACATTTTTTCAAGTTTAGTTTTCCCTATTTTATTTTGTAACTTACCGCTCCGGCAGAATCGTAATAGACACGATTGGGAACAGGTCGCCGCACTGGAGGGGGTGCGGCATAGGCGGGATCCACTTCAGGATCGCTCTGCGGATCACCAGCAGGACGAACTGGATCCCTTAGGGGATCTCTAATGGGAACACCAGGCACTGTTGCAGAGTTAAGAATTCCCGGAGCAAAGAGCGACAGCCAGGTGGCAAATGGAGCGTACGGACGCACAGGCACTGGGATGGCTTGAACTGGTGGAAGGGGATCGGACAGGAGACCTCCACCTAGGCCACCGAGTCCACCTCCTCCATAGTTGCGACATCCGCCGGGATAAACTTTCACCACATTCACGTCGAACAGAAAGCGTCCCTGCTCATCGGGATCCTTCTGACCACCCTTGGCATCACGGCCGAATGGGCCACAGGGACCGCCACCGTATCCGCCATATCCACCGTATCCTCCGTATCCACCATATCCGCCATATCCTCCCAGGTATGGTCGCGCCAATCTCCTCAACTTCTTCTTGAGCAACAGTGTGCGTTCATCACCGGATTCATCCAGCTCCTGATTGGATGCCCCGGCAAACTTGGCATTCTCCTTGTCCGATTTGTTGTTGGTAGTTTCCTCCCTGGCTTTCCGACTGCCTAGGGAGCTGTAGGAATTACCGGAGTACGAGGGAGAGTAGGACCTTCGCCGGGGATACTCGTAACTATAGCTGCGCGGATAGGCCAACGAATAGCCCAAGGCTCCCAGGAGGAGTAGAAGGATAAGTTGCATGTTGGAAACGCGATTCGATTGCTAAAAGACTTCTGCACGCTCGGCGGGATGGGCACAAACTATTCCTCTAATGCGGAGTACGCCCCAACTTATCACCTTGCCCGTGTGCGAAAAAAACCAACTCGCATTTGGCAAATTGGTTGCTATTCCCTTAGAAGGCAGCCAGACACCGGCGATTGCATAATGCCCTTTTTTATTGGCTCGAATTTTTCCAGGGCATTGTTTTGATATGGTAATTCAGGCCGCCCACCGAAGCCACCGGCATCGTCAGCCTCATCATCATCAGTATAATCGCCCACATGGCACAACAATAGCGAAGAAAAAACATGTTACACTCGGCGACTCATGTGCATTGACCTGAACCACTGATGGAAGCTCTCACCCATTGCTGTTTTGGCCAAAAACTTATTTCTGCCAAAAATGTAACCCGTAAGTGGGTCAATGTCGAGTTTACCGACTGCACCGAATGCCGCTAATATGGGAGTCAAGCTAATTAGTTGCCAGGGGATGCACGGATGCTTTTCACATTAATCAATTTTTTCTTACAACTTGTGGCAGTTTGTTTTTCAGGGAAATTATTACTATTAAATACTTTTTTTTAGCTAATAAAATGTATGAATTAAGTTGGCAATAGTTTGTTTTTTAATTTATATATTTTATTAAACTTTATAAAAAGTATAACCAATCAAAAGGAATATTCATTTTAAATTAGGCTATGAATCACCTCAACAACCTGTGAATCAATAAACCAATTTGATTAAGTGGAATATAAAGACATTATTATTTCAAAATAATGCCGAATATAGTCAAGCTGTTTATGGCAACAAAAATTCAACTTAAATTCAAAATCAAACGTGAATTCCTAGAAATATTTGATAATTATAAATTATCATCGAATGAGTAAAAGCATTTATGTATTGAGTTTGAGTATGAGTATTTATGTATAGAGTTTAGGACTTAATAAAAGAAATCAAATAAAAATGGCTATTTTTTCTGCAGTATACATACATATAAAAAGTTTATTTAAGCACACAAATCGTTTGTTAGGCGTCTACGCTTACAATTAAAAGTATACATTGAACTTAGAACTAGAAAAACAGAACTGTACAATTTTTGGGGAGACCAATCAGCCTCTGTTTGGGCTTTGGAAGTGGGATCTACCATGAGCTTCTATTAGTACAATAATTAGGATGAGCTAGGAAGTCTGTGCGTTGTATTCGAATCGAGCTCATGTCCCTGGTTAGACAGCCATTTTGGGCTTGTTAGCCTCTGCCCTTTTGCGTATGGCCCTCATCCGCTGCGTGCAGTAGACCCTCAGAAAGATGGCCACGAAAACGATAAGAACACCGAAGATGCCCAGCACTGAAATGCTGTGGTGGTAGATAAAGCAGGAGAGCATGATGGCAACGGCCTGCAAAGAATAGAATAAAATTTAGTGTATGCAGACAGTTGAGTAATCAAACCCCATTCCACTTTCAAACAGATTGGACTCACCTGACGCAGCGTCATTATTATGGTAAACACAACTGGGCCAAAGACATCAATTGTGTGATAGATAAACAATTGGCCGACGGCTGAGCAAATAGAAAGCACAACCATATCAAACACGAACTTTGGATGCTAGAAATAAATAAATAGAAGGTGAGGTAGGACCTTTATTAAAAAAAAAGTTTTTATCAGAATAGCTACGTATACTATTCTTTGACAAGGATGGTTTTTGGGTTACCTACATTTTACTGACGATATAATCGCAACATTGTAATTTTAATTAATTACAATTAAAAGCAAGACTTTTTTTACCAATATATTTTATGTACACCCACCTCCGTGGCAAATGCCAACGAGTCCATGAATCCGCCTTGCATCGACAGCGAGGCTCCAGTAAAGATTGAGGAGAACAGATTCACGCCGCACATCATCTGCAGCGAAGTCATGCCGTAGCTCTTGAATAGCGATCCCTGCCAGTTGGCAGTGAAGCTGTCGAAGACCATGTACATGGAGAGCAGGAAGATACCCGTAAGCGTGGTCACACCGCTGGCTTTGCTGCTGTCCGAGGATCCGCTCATGAAGAAGATCATGCCCAGAGAGATGAGTATGGCCGTGATGTACTCATAGCTTTCGTATTTAGCCTTGGACATCAGTTTTCCCATCAGCATCACGGGTATGATTTTGCAGGACTTTGCCAGCACTTGAGTGGGGAAGTTGACGAATTTTAGGGCCTCATACTGGAACCAGGCGCTCATTATGTTCGAGAAGGAGGCGTAGGAGTACTTGTACAGTGGAGCCCGATGTCGCACAGGTGAGGGCTGCCATTGCAGGTAGGCCAAAGCCACCAAAAAGGCCAGCAATCTGTTTGAAAACACCAGGAACTGAGAATCCTTGAACTTCGAACTCTCTCCCGCAAAGTTAAGATAGTGTTGCGTCATTATCTTCTCCTGCAGCACGCCCCAGGTGAGATAAGAGACCATCAGTCCGCCAAAGCACCAAAAAAGCTGCACTGCCTCCTGTGAACTTGTTCGCTTGTGGGCCGCAGAAACAGCTGGACGATCTTTATCCGTGGAGCTACCTCCCGCATCCAGTTGATCGGATCCAGAGTTTCCCGTGATGCACATGTTGATGGCTTTGTGCAGGAGAGTCTGATTGCCTCTCTCCAGGTAATTGATCTTTCCCACATATTTGTAAATCAAGTAACCCGGCACAAAGACGCAGCTGTAGCCAAAGCAATTGACCAGGAGCTTTAGCAGCCAGGCGTAATCCGAGTTTTGGGCCTCTACCAGCTGAGAAAGGGTCACGTCCTGGTTGTAGTAGCCTCCAAGCGAGGCTCGTAGCAGATCCGAGAAGAAGTGTATGACCAGCAGGCTGACCACGATGCAGGAGCTATTTCCGAGATTGGAGACGGGATTAGTTTGGTTAAATCATTTGTATTATATATTTACTTACCATATAACCAGCTCAGGAACTCGACCCATCTTGTAGGCATACATGTGGCTCGTTTCGATCACTTTATCGGATTGAATTCCCAGCGGTGCTGACTCGACCGATTCGCCGATTCTTATTGAACCCGCGGGCAATTCTCTATTTTGGCGGGCCAGCCAACCAGTCAAGTGTCAAGAGTTCAACAACCGGCGCGGTGTTCGTGCTCCCAAACTAGTTTTTGCATAATACGCACACCAAATCAGAATCAGACAATTATCATATCTCGGGTTTGTTTACAGTCGACTGCCAGATGTGCGTGCGATTCGTTGGGCGGCGGTTGGCGTTCTGGACCTCTGACCGAGTCGGTTTCCGGGGGATTGGGGCAGCCGGCACTCAGGCCAGCTGCTCAAACACTCCGGATCGCTCCATTGTTCACACGCCAAAAAAAACAATTATTAATTGCTTAAAATCAAATTTCAAGAGGTGGACCCATCAATGGTGATGAGCCACAATCGATTTTTTTTAATTTTTATCGATGTTTTCTGGCGCTAGTGAATTTAGTGGTTTTACGTGAACCGTTAACTTTTTAAAACCAACAAGTGATATTAAACATAAGGTACTTATTAAAACTTGTAAATGTCCCTATAAAATAAAATTTATAATTTAAGGTTCAACTAACTGAGAACCTTTATTAGATGGTAGAAGGTTTTTATTCAAGCAAAAGCTACCGTGAACTATGCCTTGTGGTGAAGGAAGGTCTTTATGTGCTAATCCCTATTATGTTTGCCTTAGATATGTTTAATATTTATACATTAGAATTAATATTGATTGGACCACTAAATAAAATATTTATTTTTTAAGAAATATAATTAATTTTACTTAAAAACTTAACGAAGAAAATAACTATGAAGTTTAAATTTGGTTCTTGTTTAAAATGTATGTCCCACTTTTGTTTTTTTAAATGCCAATATATTTATCAAATGGTAAAACACGCTTTCTTATGCAAGACCAAAGGAAGGATTTTAAAGGATTTAGCAAACTTCGCATTTTTCTTATCTTTCTTAGTAACGTCCCTCGGTAAATAAGGATTATTTAAATCTACGTACGGTTATTAAATTTAAGCAAATATAAAGATTATTTTAATTTTCCATTTTTTCTATTTGAAAATTGGATTGGTTTTCGCTGTTTTAACAGTCGGTTTGAAATTCTTTCCAAGTAATAACAAAAATGTTGAACACTCCGAAAATAAAATTTACAGTCAAACGAAAGGAAATTCCGCTTGAAGTCTGCTGCCAGGCGCACAGCAATGAGAATAAGAGAATGGAATGTGTGATTCAAAGGACTTACCCAGAGAATACATTGAAATCGAAAGGACTCGGATGTCTGCCTGTATGTTTGTGTGCGAGGGGAGTGTCGCTTGACATTGCCACACTTTTCTTTAGGGGTGGGTTTCGATGGCAGGAGCGTGTCCTCGGCTCTTCAACCCCTAGTGTTGTTGTTCTGGCCGTTTAATCGCCAATAGAAAATATGTAAAAAATGTATAATAATCGATAAACTAATTATTAAATCTAGACTCCAGTCCAAAAAATATATTGTACTGCAAAATTTGCAATTAAATTTAAGGTGACAAAGTATCTTGGCAGAATATTTACAATTTTCCATTATTTTCTTTACAGGAAACATATTTAAATATGATCAAAGAGTTTTTAGGTACCACCAAAAAGAAGGTCTGCTTATGTTTTTTTTTATTTTTAAAAAATGCTATAAAAATGCCTTTATTATTATTCCTGGAATATTTGGGGTTAAATTTTGTTTATCATATCTAAGATAAACACAAAATATTTTCAAATATTTACGGCTAAAATTCTCCCAGCACTGACCACCACTGCAGCGCGGAATCTGCCACAGGGACTACGCCCCTGTGGATGGCGTGCCGCGATTCTGCCCGCCCAAGTGGGTGGGTCGCAGGCACAGGCAACCTCCACGTCCTGCGGAGCGTTTCAATTAGCGAGTGCGGGCATTGGGTGGCGCCCAAAACGAGCGTCGCATTGCCGTACTGGTTCTTTCTGATTTTTGCCAAGAACCCGGCCAAGAACCTCTGCAGCAGCAGCAGCGGCAACACATTCAAATAGACAGACACGTGTCCATCAGCGGTTTAACCCTTCTTAAGGTAACGCCCAAGGATTACCAGGCGACCAGGAATCCGGGTAGGTGGCCCATCGAATCAGAGGCAGTGCGCATGTCGTCCACTAGGGCGTGATCTACGGGGCGGAGTATAGCTGCCCGCCCACCGACTGGGCCGGGTTTTTCACGTTACCCACTGTCGAGGCCATTACATAACGCTAACATGTGGGAGCAGTGCCGGCGATGGCCCAAACCGGTTAACAGTTACGTCGTAACTAGGAGCAACCTTAGCGCACCAGGCGAACAGAATCGCCAGCCGGGGCGTCCATTACTACGTCTTTACATTGACGAGCCCACCCCGGGTGTTTGTAGCTACAGTTGAGGGCAAAATAAAATATTCAGAGATACATTTTTATATCCCTTGCATTTTGAACGCGTACTAAGTCTTTTTTTTCACTCGGGAAAAAGTTCTTTAAAATGTGTCTGAAAAAAGTATGCTACAAAAACCATTTGTTTTGAAAAACACTAAAATTCTGTATATAATTCTGTAATTCTGAAATTGCAGAAAGTAATTATGTTTTAAATTCTTTATTTATGCAAGAACCATTTAATGTTTCTAACGGCTTTTTTGTTTTTATAATTTTGAACTGAGCTGTATTGGATGGTGTTGATTTAGGGGTTGGTCTTGCGGCATCATTAATTGCGCTACTCGTGCTCAAGGTCGCGACTCGCACACACCCTTCCAAGAGAATGAGATTCCGCGTCCTGTGTCTTTGGCCGCGTCCTTGTGTGCGTGGCAGCATCTCGCACACACGGCTACTTTCCGCATGTGTATTCCGGCGACACGTGTATTCGTCCGTCACATATTCGTACACATTCTTTCGTGGTAGATTTCATACCAGGCGAGCATAATCCGGCGGATGCGACGCAACATGTCAGCATAACTCGGCATTCAAAACGCACAGCTGCTCATGTGTGCGGGTAATGGAATCAGTATGCGTGCGGCGAACGCACACATACACACTCGCCCAAGGAAACATATATGCAAGGGGGTTGTGTGTCTGCGGGTGGTTGGTTTGCCACCAACCCCATTGCGTATACGCAATAACTGGAAAAGCTCGAAAAGCTCACCGAGGTTCACTCTCGGGTTCGAGTCAATGATAATGGAAATTAGAGAAGGACGTAGGGAAATGTTAAATTAAATTTAATATTTTAATAAAAATTATATATTCTTCCTCAAATAACTTAAGCATAAAACAGATGTTTTTTTCAAATTTTAAAAAGTACCAACAATAGTTTAGAAATATTTTCAGCTAAAGAAAGATATGCTGATGCTGTACCAATGAACATGTATCAATATAATGTTAGTTTGGTGCCTAAATATTTATATTCGACACCTTTTCAAAATTACTAATTTTTTTTTATTTTTTAATTTAAAAATCATAATATTACAGTGCTATTATAGCATACCTGGGATTACTGTATTTCTTGCTTATTATTGCTCTCCTATTCGTTGTCATCTCTTACTATCTCAATTCCATTTAGCAAAACTACATAGTGGGTTCGATTAGGGCCAATAATGTTTGACAATTTCGCTTGCTATCGAACTCAATAATATTAGCCAATAATTTTAGCCATTTGTTAAATTGTTTGCGCGATAAGCGTCGCAACAGCGACTTTTCAATGCCAACAACAAGGACAATGGTGCGCCAGCCGACACTTTAAACAAAGGAAAAGGACGAAACCGAGGGGCCAAGGCGATCCCTGGACAATGACTCTGACAATAATGACGAGGACGATGGCACTTGTCATTGTGTGTGCCGCTCGAAATTGCCTTTGAACATATATACACACGACTGGCTGTATCTGCCGCTGAAAATCGGGCAAAACAGGGGCAGAACAACTTCATAGGTAGCCCGGCAAAGTTGTCATTGCGTGTTGTCAGCAAACTGGTGACAAAGCTTATCTCAGATGGACACACACAAAGCAGCACAGCCGGAGTCAGATGCTTAGATACATACAAAGGCGAAAGGGGTTGGGAAGATGCGATCTCGCAGCCCACTCGAACAGCTGGCCCCCTTCGTAACTATGGTTAAATACAGCCTTCGCAATGCTGCAGCCCGGTAATTAAACTCGTCAAGTGGCGCTTAAGTCCCATCTTCAACTGCAGGTCATAAATTTGATTGTCGTTTCGCCGGCTCCCTCTATCACGGCATATTCACGGGGCCCAGCCCATCAGCCGGGTCGACTTTGTCGCTTATCTAAAGTCAAAACAATTTTCATATATTTTCCCCCGTAACGGGAGCTTTTTTCATTGCCAAAGGACATGCTATTTCGCAATTAGCATTGGCGTATACAACTAATTTGCGCTGCGGGATAAACCCCGCCCCCATTTCAGATGTCCTGCCTGCACCCACATGTTAATTAACAACGCTGGCCATCATTTGTACTTAAGTTGAATTTTATTTTGTGAACAATTATGCTAATTTGTTAAATAAATAGGCACGCACTGCGATGCGATGTTAAGTAATGCCCGCAAAATGGTCGCCGTTCAAGTTAAGTTTTATGGGGACTTTTTTTATTTTACTGCCAGCTCTCTCGCACTCAGACAGTCGTTCCAATTAAGTTTGCGTTTGGCATTTAATTACTCTAATATGCGCCAGTCAGCCAGTCAGCCAACCAAGTGAATCAACCACCTCCTGGTATTTGTGCGCGTGCCGAGCATGAAAATTAGCTTGTACATTTCCTTGGCTTTCCCCGCATTTCCCCGCTTTTCCGACTGAAGGGCCACGCCAACTCCGGACAGGCCACACCTCGAAATTGATGGCGCCATTTGTTTAGAGCAGCCATTGCCTGCGAGTTATCAAAGCTCTTTGACACCCACATCCATTTGTCAAGCCGTCGCCCCAATCTGAATCTGTGCCACAGCGAAATAAAATGAAAAATAAAACCCAACCGCTCCAGCAACAAGAACAAGTCGCCTACTTGGCACATTTAATTAGTTTTAACCTTACACATTTGTATGCAAACCAAGGGCCAAAACTCGAGATGGAAAACTTTTTGTTGGGATACTTGAGCAGCTGTCCTCCTGACTGTCATAAGGGCACTGCACAAAAAATAATGTTATTCTTTAGGGATCTTCTTATCTAATACCAGTTTAATCTCTCAATAATTTGAAGCAAATAAACTTGTTCATATAAATATCAAGAGTTGTTATTTCTAAAGTGTGAAATTATATTAAAACTTAAGAAAATCTCTACATGGATATCCAATTAAGCAAATAAACATTGCTAAACGTTTTTCATACATTTTTTATTAGAAAATAAACTTTATTTGTACTGAATGTTAAGCGTAATATATAATATGTATGTCTAAAACAAAGTATATTTCTTCATATTTTTCCTTTGTGTCGGATTATGATAATTTGTTTTCCAACGCCGGGAGCCAATCAGAGTTTTTATCAACTGGAATCTGAAGAAATTGGCTGACAAACCGAGAGAAATGGAAAAGTGTTCATGTCCTCGACCTGTCCTGAAATCAAAAGCGGCACAGCAAAAAACAAAAAAGTTTAAATGAAAAGGAACACACTGCGGTCAGGACGAAGCTGACAGGGAAATGTGAAAAGTAGCAAACAGCAAACAGCATCAAAAGTTATCCGGCTCTTACTTTATAGCCAGCTCCAATCTAGCCCGGCGTCTTTCATCTTTTCATCGGGGGAAAGATGAGGGTCGTCAACCAATTTTTGATTGCAACATTTCGCACCAAAGGCAAAATATGAGCTACTGCACACAAAACGAGACATGTTAAAGCTAATTTGAATATTTTCCGTGACATGGCGTTCACTTTGAGTGTGCCACCGCCTTTGTTGTTGTTTGTCCAATTTGAACGCCCACCCATCCACATACACATATCTGTATATATATAACTAAATACCCCTGTACCGTAAGTGCAGTGGATCCCCATCCATGTTTTACGTCATTCCCTCCAGGCGACAAGTAATTTTACTTGGCAAAATAAATTGCACAAAGTCCTTTTTTTGCGATTTGTCGTGTTATCTCTTTTGCTGTCTGTTCTGGCTTTGTGGTCATCATGTGTGTTTTTGGGCGGTATGTTTATGGGAAGTCTTTTTGTGCTGATTGGCTAGCATTTAATTTTATTTCCCTGCATTTATTTGGTTTGATAAATTTATTTATTTGTGGAAAATTGATTGATGTGCATTAAAACTATTCCGTTTCAATAGTTGAAATTAATTTAAAAAGTTAGAATCATCAAAAAGGTATCAAATGTTGTATGAATTTGTTACTACAACTTTTTTACTTTGATTCGATTATATAAATTTTCTACACTTTTATATATACGAGGTGTGTTCAAAAAGTAAGGTGACTTTGTATTTTTCAAGAAAAACTATTAATTTATTTATGCAATATTTATGTTGTCCCCTTCAAAGTAATCCCCCTCAGATACAATACACTTATGCCAACGGTTTTCCAATCCTCAAAGCACTTCCATAAGCACTTTTCGGTATAGCCTTGAGCTCTTGCAGCGATGCAGTCTTTATCTCTTCAATCGTTGCAAATCTCCGTCCTTTCATAGGTCTCTTCAGTTTTGGGAACAAGAAAAAGTCACATGGGGCCAAATCCGGTGAATATGGTGGCTGAGGCATTATTGTGGTGTTGTTTTTGGCCAAAAAATCTCTCACAAGCAAAGATGAGTGAGCAGGGGCATTATCGTGATGCAAAAGCCATGAATTGTTTTTCCACAATTCTGGACGTTTCTTTCGTATTGCTTCTCGCAAACGGCGCATAACTTCCAGATAATACTGTTTATTGACCGTACGACCATATGGTAAGAACTCCTGATGCACCACGCCATGGTAATCGAAGAAAACAGTGATCAAAACTTTGACATTTGATCGAACTTGGCGTGCTTTTTTTGGTCTTGGCTCGCCTGGACGATTGGGCTTTGGTTTCGATATCATAACCATATACCCATGATTCGTCACCAGTTATGACCCTTTTGAGTAAATCTGGGTCGTCGTTGACGTCATTCAACAGCTCTTGAGCGATGCTCATGCGACGGTTCTTTTGGTCAAAATTCAGCAATTTCGGAACAAACTTCGCTGACACACGACTCATACCCAAAACGTTTGAAAAATTTCATGGCACGAGCCAAGCGATATACCGACATCTTCAGCAACTTCTCTGATAGTGATTCGACGATTTTCCAAAACAATTTTCGTCACTGCTTGAACGTTTTCATCAGTTGTTGACGTGCTTGGGCGTCAGAGCGAGGCTGGTCATTGGCATCTTCCGGCCATCTTGGAAGAGTTTGTACCACTTGTACACATTTTTTTACTCAGAACAGTTTCACCGTATGCCACTGTCAACATTTCAAGTGTTTCAGAGCACTTAATTTTATTTTTTACACAAAATTTGATGCAAATCCTTTGATCCATATTTTCGATAGCAAAAATCGCCGAGCTCGCAAATAACTTGTAACTTTACGCCTCTCACAACCAAACAAAGAGGATGTTCCATTGAAACTTGGTACAGATGTTAGGGAAGAGTGTACCAATATAACAAAACAAAAAATCGATAATCGAAAATATGTTGCCCGCGAAATTTGAAAAGTCCTTACTTTTGAACACACCTCGTATGCAATGTTATACGTTGAAAATAAAGGCATTATTAATGTTAATTCAATGCCAAGATTTGTTTTAAGTCCCAAGATTGCACAAAGTTTTTTTACATTCGCACTGCAAGGATAACATAAAATCTTTTCATATCTTTAACACAAGATGTAAATTGGAATTTGCTTTTACTCCAAATTGAGGAAAGAATAATATGATTTTAATTTTTTTAGCCCAAGTGCTGCTTTGCATTTCCAATGAGGTGAAGGGATGGGCCATATCAGTAGAAGAATAATTCTAGAGAAAGCCCTGAGCTTATTTTCCAAGCCATCAACTGGTCTCCAAGCTGCGTGCAGCGACTGACAAAACAAATAAACTTGCTGCCGCCTCGGATGCGCTCTATGGCGGTGGGCGTGGCATGGGCGGGGCGGTACTGCGGGGTCGTCACACACATTTGGTATGCATAAGCAGCAGTCGCATACCTTTCTGCACATTATCCGGTGAGGAGACATTTTTCCATATTTTACACAACAAAAGCAATGCCAGACGCAACTTTTACCTCAACTTACTGTGACATTTTCCATCTTTCTGTCCCCCTCCTTGGGTATTTCCGTCTCTGTCCTCTAACAACCGACCGCAATTTCAAATTTAATTCGCCATTTTCAGCAGTCAGCCAGGGAACCACCCCCAACTTGCCAAAACACAAACCCACCCAGCCATCCGCCCACTCAACGCCATCTTGTGGTTTTTCTTTGCCGCATTTGTTGCCGGTTTCCTTCGCCTTTTTATTACGAATACGGAAAATGTGGAATTCCTGAAGACATTTTACTTTGCAATTTCCTTACGAGTCGTTAAACATTTCCAGGCCCTGCCAGAGCGACTCCACAACAACGGGCAAAGTTAACAAAACTAATTTAAAAATTCAAATTTGCTTTCCGCTTTTTATATGCACCACAAACTGTGCATTTATATGGCTGGGTAAGTGAGCGGTGTGTACATCTACGAGTATATTTGTATATCCAGGATGTGAGCGTTGCTGTCTGGCTTTTTGTGGCCTGGTAATTTGTATTCCTGCGGCTTTGTTGTTGATCTTCTTGTTAGATTTGAGTATTTTCTTTTCTTTTCGGCCTGGTTCGATATTTGAGGATTTTTTCTGTGTCTGTGCAAATTCGTTATAATTTATTTGTGTACCAGCCGGAGGACGGCATCTGATTGCAAATACATTTCGAATTGAGTTTTCCCATTGCTAATGGAAAATCGTGCTCGGTTAACTTAATTACGTTTGAAATGTATGCAAATATTTCGCAAACTCCCTCGTTTATAAATTTCATCTCTACTAAAACATGTGATCCTCATTGGAATAATGCAAATTTAGCTCATTAATATCAATCAAATGATTGATAGCACTTAGAGCCACCACCAAAGTTGCCGCACCCTTCGCGCCATCGCCATCCCCTCCGGGCTGTTAATAAATCCTTTGACAATTGTTACATTAATGTCAATAAGCTGCACGCATTTACATTTGTGACCCCTTTCCTGTCACAATATTTGTTCGACTCGTGCCAGGACGAGTCTGATAAGGATCCCTCTTTATGCCTCTATTTCACATCGAGCAGTTATCTCCCGGCAATCTGTCAAAGTTTTAGCTACATTTTGGGCTGTCTCATCAATCAATTTCGCTTAGCCAATTGTCACTCAACCATTTTATTTGGCTTTTCAGGCTTTGTGCGTCTAATTTCCGGCAAAGAGTGACGGCCAACTCTTTGCAATCGCTAGTGCAAATCACATTTAAAATACTATCCATAATATATTAGGCAGGCTCGATACATTTGTAATTGTAATTAGAAAATGATGTCGACACTATTGGGCAAAATTATTGGTCCGCGGTAAATTTGCCACAAATTAAAGGCCAATTAAGCCCTCAGACAGACTAACGAGCCGTCGACCGCAAATGCACACACGCAATTGCAATTATCAAATTAGTGCGGGGCGGGGCGGTAGTACAATTGGAGAAACAAACAATAAATTGGATATGGAAATGCTAAACACAGGCACACTCGCACTCGCACTATAATTAAGTTGTTAACCCGAACCGGGTGGAACTCAGTTTAGGCCGAGATGCGATTGCGATGCACTACTGACATCTGACAGGCGCATAGGCCTCGAATTAATTAATATGTTTGCGTATATATGCAGTACAATTATATCCTGGCACGGGTGTGTCTGTTCCATTTCCACTATCCAAGTTTGAAGTCCTCGAAATGCACTTAATTTTCCACTGATATGCGTCCTCTTATCCCCCAGGTTCTAATGTCCGTCGTGGCCTATTAAACACACCCCTGTTCCATCAAAATTTACCTGAGACGGCACGCGCCACTGGAAATTTTCAAAAAATTTTCAACATACCTCTGCGGTTTTCCGGACGTTTTTATAGTCTTCTCAAATTGCTCTAATTCGTTAAGTTATAAAACTGGCCGCCAAGTTTTCGAAGTCATTTACTTTTATTGCCCAACGGCGGTCAATGAACTAAAAGTCAGAGGACTACCCGAAAAGGACGACACATGCGTGTTAATCTCTAATTTGCTAGGCGATCATGGAGATATATACGTACACACATATATACAACGCATACATATTCAACATCGCAGCGGGTAGTTGATAGGAGCTTGTTCCATTCGTATCCTTTTAATTGCCAAAACTCGCCGTGTTTCGAATTTCGGTATCTAAAGTTGTTTTTCCCATTTTAATGGCGCTATTTTCATTAGGCAAATGTATGTTCGCCTTTTTCCTTTCATTTTATTCCCAAAAAATTCGACTCTTTTATTTTTGTGTGCCGCTCATTAGCATATAAAATGTATGGAACGCAAGGAGCTATCCTTTATTTGTGAGGCAGTGGTTGGGTGCGAGTGTGTTTGTATACACAATTCACGTTTATTGCATATTCATCATTTTAATTGCTTGTTTTTGTACTAAATGACTCGATAAGGCTTTTAGGGTTATTAGGCAAAGATGTCCTGCCGTCTCCACTCTGCTACCAGGTGGGTAGTCTATCTCTACATTTATATAAGGTAGACACCAAATGGCTCCCGATCTGGTATATCAGGTGGAAATACAGCTTGCGTCATACTGAAAAGATTAACTGAGGCAACTTAGTCCCGGTCAAGAAATCTCTCCATCCCACTGCAATAAGTACTAATTAAAGGATCTTTCAATTCAAATTTTTATTTAAAAAATTTAAGCAAAGTTCAAAACAAATATTTGGGATATTCTGTATCTATTCATTGCGTTTGTAGTTATGACTGCTGTGAGCAATATTTGTGAAGTTTATGAAAATGCATTTGTAAATTTATAATAATTACGAAAAATCAAAATCGAAAATACAAACATAGTTTTAAATGCTGATTTTTTGAGTTTTATAAGTATGCCGCTTGAAATCGGATGTCTGTAAGAAAAGTTATGAGTTTAGAAGTGCAGTTTTTTTAAACTTTTCTGCAAAGCCATTTTTCGAAAGTTTGAAAATGGGTCATGAAGATTACGAAGAATGACTTTTTTGAAAATTTGTAAATGGTTTTTGGATATCGGTTGGATCATAAAAATCGCGAAAAATATGAGTATGAAAATTTAATTTGTCAACCTTTAGAATGCAGAGTCCTTTGCTACATGTACCAGAGCCCAGCAAATGAAATGGAATACTGGAGGAGATGGCAAAAGGAACAAAAAACCAATTCACGTAGAAAAGTGCAAAGGAGATATATCTGGGGGAAAAGGGAAAGGACTGGGGTCCGGATATGATTACTTTTCCTTTTGTTCCCCATTGCGGAACTGGGGAAATCAAGAAAGCGTGGCAGAAAGAACAAAGAAATTACTTTGCCAACGAGTGAACGGATATGAATAAAAAAGTGATCAATGCAATGAAAATGATTGTCTGCTCGTTGTAGCGCTCCCTTCACAATTGAGCGCACAAAGTGCGAAAAAGATGAAAGTTCGCAAAATGTAACAACACTTTAATGAAAAGAAAAAACAAATAATTTTAAAAACAATAATTCCTTGAGGACTGTGTCCTTTGGGGCACTCGTATGTCCTGGTCTACAATAAGGATGTATTAATTAAGAGTTTTAGTTGATTTCGTCTTAAAAAACGCACCTGAAGTCCTGATCTAATCACAGCCACACCCACCGCACGAAGAACAACGGCGGGGCCTGCATCCACATCCGCAGGATTGACAGCATCCACATGAGGAGCACTTGGGCTTGCCACATCCACAATTTTCCTGATCGGGTTCGTCGATGCAACAACTATGAACCAAGGAAATGGTCATGGCAACCAGAATGATTAACTTGATATTGAACATTGCAATTGACTTGGAGGAACTGGACTGCACTCGGAGCTGTTGTTCTGGGGAATGATCCACGGATCTTTATAGCTCCTATATATGGGCAACCTTTTATTTGCCCAGTTGATTTTTAGTGCTATTTAAGGCTATCGCTGCTGATTAAGTAAACATATTGCTTCTGCACCATATGGATATAATATTATGGTACATATATAGGTTATTGAGGTAAATGACACATTAAATTGGTTAAAAAAAAGAAATAAATATTTATAATAACATTAAATGTAACTTTTTTCTTAATTTAGCTACATTTTATGTTCATTTTTCATTTCCCATGCAAATAAGGCATATTTTAAGCAGAAGAAAGTTTGTTAAAAAATAAGCTGAAAAACTCCAATCAACGGTTTGTAAATACATATGAATAGCTTTGTTTTATTAAATAACATTTTATTTATATTTTATGTTTAGTCATTTGCAGAGTAATTTTGTTTACATGAATTCAAAATTAAATTAAATTAAATATAAGCTGCGGGACCATCTTATTAAGAGCTTATATTTAAAATTCAATAACCCTTTAGCCACTGATAACATTTTATTTATGTTTATTTTTATTAATTTGTAGACGTTATCATTTTATTTGACGATTACGGTTAAAACAGTTTTTAATAAAATATGCCATCTCCGCTTTTTATAAATTTAGCTTAAAACTAATTAAATAAGAGTATAAAAAGCAGTTTGAATAGTTCTTCAACTGGTTAAATTTCACTTAGATTGGCCAACAATAAGAGTAAGTTAAGAATGCTGAAGAGATATAGAAAATATTAATATTGCTCAACAATTTTAATTGTGTTCGAGCTTACGTTTTTTGTTTTCAGAAGAGAACTTTAACAGATGGCAAAGACTGAAAAATCGCTCTGTGGCGATTGATCCTGGCTTTCGATTGCATCCACAAGGAGCTGGTATGGGGAATTCAGCAACCACGGGGAATCCCACTCTACACTTTGTTTTGATGAAACTACGGCAAAGCTCCTCCGATACAGGCACAAATGCTGGAATTGGATTTAACAATCGAATGTGTGTTGTTAAAGAGTGTCATTTACTTACGGGTTTTACCGTCCTTTATTCGTTGCTTGTTTTCGTTATTCATAAGATATTCGTTTTGGAAACAACGGCAAACACAGTCTTGGAGAGCCCATTGGTAATTTCTGTAGTATATATTGCAATCGTCGGTGATGGACTTTGAAGTTGTCGTCGCAATCGGAGGCTCGGGATTAGGCTCTGGTTCAGGCACTGGTTCGGGTTCGGGTTCAGGCTCGGGTTCGGGCTCCGGTCTCAGTCTCAGGCTCTGGTTCAGGCTCGGGCTCTGGTTCAGGCTCTGGTGCAGGCTCTGGTTCGGGCTCTGGTTCGTGCTCTGGTTCAGGCTCTGGTTCAGGCTCTGGTTCAGGCTCTGGTTCAGGCTCTGCTTCAGGCTCTGGTTCAGGCTCTGGTTCAGGCTCTGGTTCAGGCTCTGGTTCAGGCTCTGGTTCAGGCTCTGGCTCAGGCTCTGGTTCAGGCTCAGGTTCATGACAAGGCTCTATTTCAGGCTCAGCCTCTGGTTCAGGTTCCGGCTCAGGATCTGTATCAGGCTCAGGTTCCTGTTCCGGTTCAGGCTCATGGACAACATGGGCATAGGAAAACCTTAAAACGCCCAGCAACAGAAGTATTAATTTAAAATTTAACATTTCTTGAAAGTAACTGAAAATGGAACTGCCATCATAAGACCAACAATTTCGCTTTTTATATTAAATATACTCCATTGTTTTAGCAGTTGTTGCAAACCCTTCTGTTGACTTAGTGCACACAGTATAAAGATCCCAAAGTGTTTGCAGAACGTGCGATTTAAGCTGCACGAGAATATGTGTTTGCCTAACCTTGACTGACCGAAATATACAGTAGAAAAGACCTTTAGAGGTTTACTAAAAAGCTTTAAGAATGCAGTCCCCTAAAAACAGACTTTTAAAGCTTAAGGGCAATATTATAGGCGGTTTGACCAAATCTATATGGGTGATAGAATTTTAAACGCGCAAATATTTAGTATAATTTATTATAAAAACATTTGTTCGACTAGTAGGTGATGAAGGCTAAAAGCAATTTGGAAATGTTAATGATATTCAATATCAAAAAGAATTCTGTTTTTATAGATTTAAACGTTTTTATTTCAAAAAGTCCCGATTTGATTTTGCATCCGCAAGACGCCGAAATAGATAACTTAACCTGCACCGGCAAATCATGGAGCACTAACTCTTCTTGTACCCTATATCCAACACTGGAATCAAAATCTTAAAATCCTTGATCATGTTTAAGGGACGTGGGTTTTAAACTTATGATGCAGTTTGAGGTTTCGGATGCTGTGTAGCTTTTTCATTTCTTTGTTTGTCCAGATGTATTTTGAGTACAAATTGTTTGATAAGCGGGTCAGAAGTTATTAGAACGGAAAATTATTTTTAGTTATTTGAGGAATCTAAGTTTAGCCAGCCCTGACAGTATCCTTTAATGATTCTGAATAGGTCAGTAACCAGTTAAACTGGCTTTCAAACCCCAAAAGAGGCTCATAAAATGTAGCCACAAAAAGCGACCAAAAACCAACATAAAATGTGCTGGCATAAATACGTGTTCACCTTTCCGGTTTTGCCTTTGTGTAAATAATTATACACTGTTGTCATTAGCTCATTAGAAGAGTCGAGAAGGCAAAGTGGCGGAAAAGCAGATAAAACAAAGGCAAACAACTCACTTAACCCTTTTCCTTCAAACCCCAAATGGCTGGATTATGATGATGCTGCTTGTGCTGCTTAGTATATGATAATATAATAAAATAATAAACGAAAAGTGTCGAGAGAGGGGCAAATCCTGACGGATTTCGTATGTAATTACTTCAATTAAACCATCTGTGACAATTGCCGCAGCCGAACATGAAATTCAACTTTACTTTTGAAATTCCCAATTGAGTTGAGGCGCATTATCGTCGTGGCAAGCAACCGCCTTTATCTCCCTCCATACGCCAGGACAACGAGCTCAACAACCCCCAGGAGCACCGCGTATTTTTACCTTTGACTTACCTTTGGCTCGACAGCTCCCCGCTTTTAATGGGGTGACATTTATGGCACTTTATCAACTCGAAAGTCAATAATACCAGCCAAGTATCTTAAATGTGGCTTAAAACGCACGCACACTCAGACAACCGGAGAAGGAAAGCGTAAGAAAAAATGAAAAGCGGTGCGAAGGAAAATCGCAATGCGATAAAAATAAAATTTTAAAATTTATGCCGCTTATTGTCAATTCCCGGCAACTGTAACTCAAGACTTTCGGGGGAAGCTAATGCTTTTCAGCTTTGTTAAAGAAAATAAAACAAGGGAAAGTATCCAAATTACAGTGAGAAAACAGAAAAGGAATTGGCAATAATAAATATCTGTATTATTATTAAGATGGATATTAAGAACATGAATTTAATGTACAATGTGAATAAGAATCAATAAATTCTGATTGAAGTTTTGTTTCATTATTTTATTTATGTATTATATTTCCACAAAGAAAACATTATATAAGTCGGGCTTATAGATTATTAATAAAAATTAAGCATATTAGGCAATACATTTTCCTAAATCTATTTTAACATTTTGAATACAGAATTAAAATTATTTGTCTTTTCCCAAATTCTTATCAACATTTATTATTGTCAATGAATTAATTTCGCTCTGTATATCTTTATAAAGAGAGATCCTGACGAAAGTCCCCAAGTTTGTTATGACAACTGAAAGACATTTGAATCGAGCACTTGGAGGGGGAAACTCTAGCAGGGCATTAGTCGAATGGATCCCCCAGGATTAGCCAATGAGAGTGGATTTTCCCCACCGAAACCACCCGCTTTCCGACGTTTTTCCGTATTGTCTTTAGACTGCTGACAGCTTGTGGCCTAGGGAATTTCCGCGCTGAGAAAACTTTTGCGTAATTAGGAGTATAATTTGCGAGGCAAGTCGGCTTTTTGCCGCTGACAACTTGATTACGTTTCAACAACATTGTAAAAGTTAATTGCCAGCGCAGCCTTAAGCCTGATGAGCATTTATCACCCCGCCGAGCAGCCATCAAGCGTCCTACGAAAAACCTGACACACTCCTCGCGTGTTATTATGCAAAAACCAGGCGAACCAAAAAGACGCGGAAAAAGTGAGGCATTCATTAGGCCCGACACGGCGGTGCGGTGGTGGAGCGTCTTGTTACCACATTTTTCAATTATAGCACATTTCCTGCCCTCGGCTCACGTGTGTTTGCCAAGGGGGAAGCCCCCCTGATGAAGAGTTATTGCATTTTAATTTGCCAGCCGCTGCGAAATGTGCCAAAAAACAACATTGCTTGTTGTAATGCGCAGGTGGTGCGGCAATCTCTTATCCGCATTTCTTATCGCGGCTATGCGAGGAAATACAAAGCGACGAATTCCTGCTCTAATGAAGTCGGCGGTTCAGAGGTCAACGCCGATGCAGCTAATTAGCTGCCGCTTCATTAAAATAAGTGCCCAACTAAAACTACAAGAGCCTCTTGTGCACTGACAAAAAGCGATACAGTAGTTGTTACATATTGCCTTTATAATCTTTTGAATTCAATATAGTACTAAGCATAAGAAATAGCGTAAATAAAACAACGATGTATAACTTTTCATAAAACAGTTCCTTAGAGATGACTTTAAAAGCAACCAAACTTGCATTATGTTTTAAGTTTTACAATCTAAGTTCTACCTATATAAAATCATTCTTCAAACGCGTTCTTAACGTTTTAAATATCTGGTATACTTAAATTAGCCTTTATTAGACATTTCCACAGTGAATAGAGTTTAAAATAATGTAATTAAGTTATTATTTTTCTCTGTGCACTAAAGAGAAGCTAGCCGGAAAGGTCATTTAGCGTGGCCAACGAAAATGTATTGTTAAAAGCCGCTAATGAATTATTTACTGCCCATTTGGCCGTCCTCTATGCCGAACTCCCGACAGGTCAGGGATACAATGGGGGTTCTAGAAGTCCACGCATAACTCAACCAGTTCACACCCTTAATTAACTACCTGCGTGTTGGTCGAAAATTGCGTGTGGCTTTGCGGCGGAAGGAATTGCTTAAACGGAATTATGTTTATTAAGCATTTAAAAAAGCGTGACTCCGCAGACGGAGAAAGGAGCCACAAATATCAGCACATTTCAATTACCATTCCCCCGATCCCGGCACAAATCTGTCGATTATAATCCCTCGCATCCATCAATCAAGTGCATATGAATAACATTTTTAATCACTCCGAATTACGCAGCAGAGCGCACATGATGAATTGCATATTACCAACCACATCCGGAGGGGTATGGCGACTATATGTGTTGTGTGGGAGTACAAACGCATTCACTTGACAATCACTTTTGTTTTATTGCGATTTGCCAGCCCAGACACCAACAACAACAGCAGGCAAAGCGAGCAATTTCCACTTGGGATAACTTGTGAGCAATTGCAATTGCCGCCGGAGCCATGGCTATACGGGTATAGGTATATGTATATCCAAAGACAATGAGCTGTGCCAACCAAATTGTTGTGGTGCAAAAATGCGGCATGTGTGCCTGGCAGAGGCAATCGACGTCGGAAAGGAGCAACAGCCACAGCAACTGCATTGCAGCTCCAGACTCCAGGCAACAACAACGGAACGATTTACCAAGAAAATGAAAATTTATTGTCAGTAAATGAAAGAAAGCTCTCCCACAGTTAGGTTCGTTTCAGTTGAGCCCAGTCTGTAGTGTTCGTTGGCAATCAAGGTGCTTCTTTGTTGGCCAAAAGGCAACTATTCGCAGTGCGTCTTCTTGCCCGACAGCCAAGCAAAGAGTGCAACAATCGCAGTTGTCTATCGCCTTTTTTCATTGTTCCTCGAATAGCTCTCCATTTGTGGCTCAAAGGGTTTTTGAGCCACTTGCACTCACATGAAAAATGCTAATCATTTTCAAGCAAGCACTCTTACTCATGAAATAACATTTTAATTTTTGAATATTTTTCATATAGAATCAAATTTTGTACATTTTTTATTGTTTTATTCATTAAGATATGAATGAATGAAACAATCATCAAATAATTTAAAATTTAAATAATGTTCTTCAAAATTTATTAAGTCGCATTCCGTCCAAATAAATCGGTTCAACAATTAAGTGAACAATATGAACAATATATACGATAATTCTTTGAATGAGCTTCTAATGATTGGATGCACTTAATCTTGGTTTTATCTGACATAAGAAATCTATAAAATATATAAATAGATTAACATATCACAAAGACTGAAGCCTTTTCAATGTTGAAGCAAAGAAATATATATTATTGGATGATGATTATTTCCAAATTGAAATCGCACAATAACTAATTTATTTTCCTTGCAGATTTATTCAGCATGTGGATTAGGACCAGTAACCCTCGGCTAATGGAGATGTTGTCCAGAAATGATAATGGGCAAAACATTTAATGCACGTTATTGCCAAACCAAAATAGCAATTTGAAGCTACGCGCCGCCAGGATTTGGCCAAGCCCTCAGAACCAGGCTAATGCAGTGAAATATTTATTGAAATTGTGTGTTCCCCGGGGGCCAATGCGGCATTGTCTGCTATTAGGCGGGTATCGGGGATCGGGGAGGGCAGAATGGTCCTTATCCCGAATCCTGGGGAGGGGAATTGGATATTGCGATGGGGGCGGCTATCTTGGCCGAGGGTTGGAATGCGTGGGAGGCGCTATTTACGAGTCTCTGCTTGGCACTTTCGGCATTATTGCCCGGCCAAATGTTTTCGCTCCGATGCATAAATATCCCAGATCCGAGAGTAGGGCGAAAACTTTTCGCACGCCACTCACTTCCTTATAAATTACGCACATTAGTGCAATTAACGGCTACAAGAGCGACCCGAAAAGGTCTCGATTATTCACCTGAAAGAGGTCGCGAACTCTTGAACTACAGAGCTCTCAGGCTCTCTCACGGTGCGTGCACTGAGAAAAAATAACCCTTTAAATAAAGATTTAGTCTATTTAGTCCAAGCATGTACACTCATGGATTAATCTTTTAAACGTAAGTCGTTGTAGTCCTAAAATACATACATATATAAGATAATAAAGCGTTATAATAGTTAAAAAAAAAAAATTTTCAACATATATAATAAATTATTACAAAATCTGATATTATAAGGGTAAACTAGATTTCATAGTACATTTTCTTATTCTAATGCGTTTTTATTCCGAGTACTCTTCACTCGAGTGGCACTTGAACCGGCGAAAAACATATTTACCCTCTTGTTGCAGCCAAATCTGGGTAAATATTTGTAGCAATTATGCAAGCGGAAGTCGATACGGATATGGATACTTGTGGCTATATACCGAACCCCTCGATGTTTTTTCCCAGCCCAACACGTGCCGCAAATGCATGGCAACATAATTATCGCACGCTCGTGGGCGCGTGTATGAAAACAAAGGGCGGGGCGGCTTGGATATTTTCCACTTGAGTTTTTCCGCTCTGCAACTCTCGGCAGCCCTACAAATTCTGGATTGTTTCAATATAATAGGTGGGCGTGTTTTCAAAGTCCGATGACAGCAAACAGCATCGGTAATGGCAACAACATCGCCACGCGTCGGACGCGTCAAAAAGCCGTTGATTATATAGAAGACTTGCTGGCTCCTAATGGCTATGGTTGCCCTTGTTGGGTTTTAAGCTCTTAATGGCCACTTGATGGTTAAGGTAACCCACTTACAGGGGGAATGCTATTGCCTGCCGCCTCGGCGCATCCTTTCATCCAATCGACGTGCCTATGTCCGATTGGATTAGCACACTAACAGTAATAGGTGGAAAATGTTTGGGGGAATAACTCGTTGGTACGGAAAGTACGTGGATCAGTTTCTAAATTAAAAACCGCTGAAAAACAACGCATAGAAAGTATGACATCTGGAAAATGCCATTAAAACTGCATGTCATAAGGACCGTATATCGTTGGAAATTGGCTCTGCACTGAGGAAAAAGGTTTAAAAAAACACAAAATAGAAAGAAGATATATTTGTATGTATATCAAACTGTTCCATTTTACTGTCAAAATGAATGTATTTTATAAATGATAATTACAAACCTAATCAACAAAATTGTTCCATTAAATACTAAAAGCACTAACATTATATTGAAACTTTCAATAACTGCAGTACAAAACAATAATCTTAATGTATAAAAACATTTGCTTCAACCTACTTGATAGTTTCCCTATTTCTCCTGTGTGTACTGGGCTCGTGCTGTTGGCATAGAAATGGCTAAAAAGCCGTGCGATGCAAATTATTATTGGTTCGTCAAGCATACCAAAAATGTTTCAAATTTGGGAACGTCGAAAAAGATATCTCCGTGGGCAGAGGCACAGGTAGGAGGCGAACGAGATAAAAAATACTGTGGAAAAAATGTTTTTATCTGGCTAGGCATGTCAACGAACCGGCATCCAAATGAATATGGAATGCTCTGTATGAGTGGCAGATTTCCTAAATAATTTGTGGGCGCACTCGGATGGCTAGATTCGGACGGCTAGTGGATTGCGGATGGGTAAGAGGAGGGCCTTTATCATCTTCTAACATGTATCCATTTCGAGTCTATCAAAAAAGCATTCACCTGGCGTCTGTCCCCAGAAACACACCCTTTGTCCCTTGATCCGGCAGCTACATAAATCAAATCCATTTCCCGAGCACCGGTTTTGGCCAATTCTTTTGCCATGGCCGCCGGCACGTACATATTACGGCATTTGTTGGCCATTTTTCCACCTCTCCGTCAGCTCTCCGATTTTCTTTTCCGCTTTTTTTGTGGGGCAAGCTGTCAGCGAAAATGCTGAAAAATGGCAAAATACCATTGATGAAAGTAAGCTGCTTGCTGGTTCCGAAAAAAAAAAACGGCAACGAACATGAAGCCCAACCATGACGCATTGCAGTGCACCACCAAAATCTAAGCAAGGCTTCTGGAAAAAAATCACAAATCAGGCACGAGTTATTCCGGCTAAAAAAGAGGGGCATTAACCAATTGGTCGGGGCGTGTCGCCCCACAATAAGCCAAAGTGAAAAGCTGTGTTAGCGTGTTTTTTCGCCTCTCGCATCTTTTTCTGGGTGCCTTCTGCTGATTAATTGAGGAATGTGCCTCCCAGCCAGATGACAGTCAAAAGCTTGCTGCCCACGAAAACCCATTGAATGCCATCCGGAAAATAAAAACCGGTATAACTACCTGCAAGCTGTATGCTAATTAGAACTAATACACGCGGCGTATGCGTAATATTTCTGGTTAAGCAAGCCATAGCAACAGTGGACATTTCCACTGAAAAGACTCGAATAACCTTTATTTTAAATATCCGAGGCTTTGAATATGATAAGGTTTTAAGATACACTATATTCAGTCTATATTTGATTTATAGCTAACTAAGATAGATTGTTAAAATTGAGTTACTGGTGTTTTTTTTATTAGAAGAGTGTTATAAATACAAATTCAAAATTAAAAGTGTGAGCAAAAATTAATTTACCTCAACGGTTAAGACCATGTAATTTCATAAAAACTTTGATGAGCAGTTAGCAAAACACAATACTTTAATTAAGTCTTAATAATTTAATTTATAAACATTTTCTGGAACACCGTCTTAAAATGGCCCAACAATTTGGTATATCCAGGGCTATAGAGAGTGTAGAGATAACAACCATAAAACAATTGCCTGGCCCGCAGTCACATGGAGTCCCTGGAAAAATGAATTACCAAAGCGCAGGGCAAGAAAATGACAACAAAAGTCGAGCCAAAGGCTATGGAGGCTGTTCTTTTCCTGTATTTTCCCCATTTTGTTTACTTTTTTTTGCGGAACTTGTTGTTCGGCATTATGCGGCAACTGCATTGTTTATAGAGACAGCCTCCGGGCTACCTGCCCGACTTTGTGCATTTTTTAATGGATTTCAGTGCAAACAAAAACGCAGAACATGGCGCATTGAAGTGAAGAATTCGCACTCGCGGTCTTAAACGCATGCGGGAGCGTGGGCGGCAGTCAAGGCTGTTATTTGTTGGGCGAAATGTTGTTAGCAGGCATGCGACTTCCGCCTCGCCCCACCCAACACATCAGCGCCTGTTGTCAATTTGGCCAAAGTGGTTTTTCAGTTGCTTTAGCGTGAAAAAAGGCGAACAATTGAGGACTGCGGGGGGGCTGTCTTCGGGGAAGGATGGCTCTGATGGCTCTGCAGATCCTTTGACAAATTGCACTTGTGCGGCGTTTTAATCACTTAGGCCAGAACGCCTACATTGGCCCTATCTAGGCGTCTCATTCTATTTACTTAATGACAGCGAAAAGTGGCAGCTGACGACGCCTTGAGATTCCCACACGCCTCAACGCCAAACAGCAAGTGCTCCTCGCATTTGTCATTTCCACCTGCATCGCTCCTCCTGCACTATTTTATTTACACGACAAGAAATTATAAAAAATGGGGAATTCCTCTTTGGATACTCATATTTTAAGTTCGCAGGACAAGTAAGTATTTTAATAAGTTTCTAATCGCCACATTTCTGCACACCTTAAATATGAAGCCCTATGTCTATTTTTATTACAAATTGGATTTAATATTCTGTCGTTCTCATCTAGTTTGGAAAAATACAAACCATTATTTTAACTTTAGGTTGTAGCAAAAAGATTTACATGCTACATTTCTGCAGATCTTAAATATGAAGCCCTATGTCTATTTTTTTACATATTGGGTTTAATATTTTTTCGTTCTCATATAGTTTGGAAAAATGGAAACCATTATTGTAACTTTTGGTGGTAGGAAAAAGATTGACATAATGCATTTAATTAAGATACATTTTTGTTTATTTTGATACTATATATACCGATAAGAAAAAATCATTAGGCTAAAAAAGTAATTTTAAGTTTGAAAATAAGTGAAGGAGATATTTGTGAAAGCTCGAACTGACCTCGACAATGGATAAGATCCTTGATAAAATTTTTTCCTGTACACATCCTTCATCCTGCTTAGCTAGCCTTGCTCCCATTGAAGGTACTCGTAGTTTCATTAGACTAAAACGCCCGGTGCGTGCGAGAGTGTGAGTGCGCCGAGCTTTTGTTTAACGGATTTGCCTTTTCACTGAAATTTGCATTTGCCAGTGCCATTGAAGCGCGAACAATTGAACGGCTGCGGCCCGAAAAAAATGTATGTCCTGGCCCAGCTGTTCCCTTTTGCTCCCGTGCCATTGTCCCTTTTGTCTAAGCCGTGCGCCAAAAGGCGCGCAAATATCTTTTGATTCTTTGCCCATTCAACAAAAAAAAAGACGCACACTTTTGGTAGCTTTCATTTATGGATATGCGGGGGCCGAGACTGGGGAGTGGGCGTGGCACTGCCTGTCATCAATCAAAAAGTGCGCAAAATCAAAATGTTAAGGGAAGGGGTGCGGATTTCTAGCCAAATCAAATCCTTTGACAGACTTCGTTTTTCGTTAAGGTTGAGGAAAAGACCTGAGAGTAGCACCATGGATAGATTTATTATAAAACTGATATTATATATCTCAGATTGATAGAGATATTCTTGAATGTTACGTTCAAAATACACTTTTAATGGAAAGTTTCTTGCCGGGCTTGGCAAAAACAAAACTCTTATTCATGATAAACAATATAATTTGTATTACATCTATATTTTAATATATGTTTTAATTGTTTTCCTGTAATTAATATGAATACGCAACCAAAAAATGTGGGCAGAACACGACGCATCTAAACTCAGTTTATTATTAATGATAATATTGCCAAAATAAGATAATAATTATCGCATTTTGAATGCTTGCCTTTAACTTTTTGTTTTCTGAATCTTGAATGTGTTATTTCGACCACTCAATATGTATTAATTAGCAAATTTTAGCTAAATGCATTCCCACCTTGGATTGATGGTCAAACTTGTGGCTATTAATCATTCAAAGACACTCATTGACAAATACAAGTTAATTACTTTCTAATTTCGAGTGGAAAGCAAAGCAGGAAGCGTCTCGGAAGTCAGAGACCGAATGATTTGAAAGCAAACCACAACTCGAACGAACAGGACATTCAGGATAAGCCAGAAGCAGTGCACTTCAAATTGAAATATATTGGCAGTGCAACTGCAGGGGTTGAGGAGTCCGGAGACATTGGCAACCGCAGGAATTATACCAAGTTTACACGTTATAGCGACATAAGTCAGCCGGCGGATGTGGCAACATATGTCGCTAACTGCCGATTGGGGTGGCGGTGGCCCATCTCGTGGAATCATCACCCATCCGCCGCACCCAATCTCCAACCACCAACAGACCGCCCACGCAATCAAATAATTCTGAATCATTAGGTTTTTTACGAAGGGGTGGTTGCCGGGCTCTATTGAGACATTTAGCTCAACTGGATGTTCATTATAATCCACTCGGAGCTTACTCCGAGGACTACACACGAAAAAAAGTTCCATTTCATGTTTTATAGGGGTGTTACCTCACCGAAATATTTTTGTTTTAATTATTTTAAAATGTATATTATTTTTTACTTTACTTTGATAAAATCGCGTGAATTGGCTGATTGTAATAACCTTTTTTCGATACAAATTTAGATTGGATTGGTGATGGGACTAATTTTCCTTTCGGTGTAATAGCCCCTTGGCTGGCCGCTTCACATAAGTCGTGTTTTCCCCAAGGTCACCTGCCCGCGCACTACCCACTGCTCTATTATTAAATGCACTTTTAATCTTGGCTGGCTCCTTCCCTTCATCCTTTGCCGGCTGATGTTCGCTTTCAATGATTTTTCCATTTTGCACCCTCAAATGGCGAACGATTATCACCCTTAAATGGTACTTTACACACACAAAGAATGCCAGGCATTGAATAGAATTGAACCGGTGCCCGCCACCCCTCCCTCCGGATCCAAAAATCAGTTGAACTGCTTGGCAGGACTCGGAACCGGAGAGATTGGTCCTGCAGTGGAAACAAAGTAATCGAGGGGACGGACACAAGGACTCGGGACTCCCGGGTGTGTGTGTGCGAGTGTGCTTTTATAGTCCTGCTGATATCGTATGAAAACATTGGTTTGGGACCTCAAGTCGAGTGTGTATATCCCCGGGATTAGTATGCGATGTTTGTTTAACTTTTCGCCGTGATTTCCCATTCCGATCTGGGGAGCGGTGATGAGCTGGTCAGGCAATAAGCGAGGAATTAGAAAAGTGGGTGAGGGAAATGGATTATTGTAATGAAAATGTAAAGCTCTTCTTAGATTGGAAATAAATGTACACCTGGGGAAATATACAGATCTGAGACATTTATTTTTTAAATGTTTTCAAGTATTGAACAGTTTTACCATATAATTTAATAATAATATAAATAATTAAACATTTTTATTGTAAAAGGGGGGAAATTGTATGACAACTTATTAGTCCTAAAAAGAATTTACGCACTTAACGCTTTGAAATCTGACTTGTTCTTATAAACATTTCAAAAATTATACTTAACTGTCACAAAAAACTTGGTAAAAGTATTTGTAATATTTTTATTTGAACTAGCTAAATACAAAACATAAAAGGCAACAAGCTTTTTAAATGTTCATCTATTGTGTTTTTTTCGTACGGTAGTTTTTACGTGACTCAAAGTGAACTATCAGATCTTTTAAGCGACCGCCTTCGAAGGACCTGCTTCTGTCATCTGGCAATTCTTCTGATATGAGAAACTTTTGTCAAGCCATTAAACGGCAAATTACTCACTCGTTGTCTGGTGTCGATTAAATGAACTCAACCTAATCGGACAACCCCAAGCCAAACCTGCCTTGCTGGCTGCCTTCCTCTGTAATTCATGAACTCACGACTTACTATACGTCCCATCCCTGCCGAGCGGCAGTCACAATTACACGCCGCAGACCCTAAAAACAAGTTGGCATATAAAAATCCTGCCTGATGGCCATACATAGATGGATGGCTGAATACTTCGGGGGGAGGAAAGCACTCCCTGCTGTCATATGGATACTGTGGGGTACGGCACTCTTAAAGAGCACATAATTGGTCTGTAATCTATTTTTGACAGATTGAATTTCGCTTTTATCTTGATTTTGTTTTGACTGACTCGGTTGCTGTTGTTTCTGCCGCTGTTACTGCTGCTTTTTCGGGTACTTCTAATTGGGTTGTCTTCCAGTGCCATGCCACCCCAGTCAATCCAAAAACCGAACCCAAACCCAAACCCAACCCAATCCATTCCGACCCATTTGCAGGTGCCGGGGGTTGCTTGTTGGCTTTGACGTGAAGATTTGCTAAATGGTTTGCCGGCTTCTGCCCATAGTTTAATATGATAAGTGGGTTGCTTGTCTCAGGCTGAAGTATTTCTGGGACTGCGCTTGGGGAATCGGCTTGGTTTTGGGTTCGCATTTAGACTCATGTTCGGGCTCTGATTTGGTTTTGGGTTCAACTCCGATTGGTTAAATGCCAATTTATGCGCTGGAAAATTGGTAATTTAAAACCACAAAGATTCCGACGGTCAGATAAAGAACAGGGTGTTGGAATTATTCATGCCACAGTTCAAGTGTTTTGCATTTCTGGTAATAAATTACATTAAATTGTCAGGCTCCCCAGGGAGTAGGCCGAGAACTTTTCATAATTTGACTGTCAACAAGGCAGAAAAAATGAAAACAGCTAAGAAAATAAGAAATTTCGTATACGCAATCTTCAATTTCACACTTCGACGCCTCTAACTTGAAATGGGTTTTAAAGATTAACTTAAAAATATACTATTTATTTATGTTTTTTTTTTTTATCATTGAATATAGTATGCATAGGGATTTTACAACTTATAACAGTAGATTATTATTTTACCATTTGCAAATACTTTAAAAAATATATAACATTTTGGGTAATATCACGGTTGATTTATTTTTATCAGCCTAATAAATCGTGGTCAAAAAATATCCTTAATACTTAAGGGCAAGAATATCAATCGAGTTTAAAAGGACATTTCTTATGTCTATCCTGCTTCAAAATAAAAATGCGATGGTGTGAGGCTGTTGTTGTGTAATTACACTCTGCATGCAATCCATTTGCTGGACCGCCTCCCAACCCTTGCCAAAGTCAATTCACCGAAATTGTTCACCATGTCGCGTAACCTGTAATTTTCACACCATTTTCCCCCTTTCCCTTTGAGTTTTCCATACGCTTTTGATGTCATTTATTCATTTGCAATTCGGTTTGTTCAATGCCCAACTGAAATGGGCGGTAACAGAACGTGTGCTTGCGGCACTTTCGTATAAATATGTAATTCTTGCGCCGATATTTCGAGGGGAGGAGGTCGCTGTGGGGTAGCCATTATAGATGGACTGCCATGATACCCACTTGCTGTTAACCAAAAGCGTCAACAAACAGTAACAACAAGCGGACCAAACGAGCCAGCACAAACTTTGTTCAATTTTTTGCAATTAAAATGATTCTGTTCAAAGGACTGTGAGAGAGTGTGCGTAAGCAGGGGGTGTCCGAGGGGTGTACAAAGGGGTGTGTAACTGTAATCGTAATGAAGCCCTTCCGGTGGCTGTCAAGGCAACAACGGACGGGTTGTACCGATCTAGAGAATGGTAAAGTTCGGACATAAATTTGAGACAAAATGCCCATATTTGTGTGCATCAAGCAAAAAAATCAATCGTTTAAAATATGTCCGGAATTGATTATTACTTAAACCTATATTGAAAAGGAAATTTTAAATGTTTCATTCATAAACTTATTGTTTTAAGACTGTCATAGTGTAATAATAATTATAATGTAAAGACAGATCAATTTTAAGATAATGGTTAGTATTAATAAAAACAAAGTATGTAAATTTTTAAATTATATTTTTTCTACATTATGAATTCTTATTCGTTTACCTAATATTTTGTAACAGTGTAGTGAGCCAGGCTTCGCACATCGCGGATTTTAGCCGCAGGCTAAATGACATTAAATAGCGAAACGGCCTGGCGACAATAACAACAGCAGGAGCAAACCAGCGGGTCAGGAGGTGCGATTTGAAAAGCGTTTTACAGCCATTTACACACTGTATCCTGCGCACATCCGCTGGTTTTGGATGTGAATGTGGATGTGGATGCACTGCTCCTGGTACGTCATTGTTGACTTCCTGTTACGCAATGCAGTGCTCGCAATTGTCACGGCCTACATAATTTGTAGGTACACTCCATTCAGGGGCAAACACACAATGGCCGGGCATCGAATAACCAAACAGCGCAGTGAAAATTTTATTGTTATTCAATTGGATTCGAATTTAGCTGAGAGCGAGTGTTTGCGAGTGTGTGACAGTTGACGCCTTGCAAACAGGACGCTTCCGGTGGCCTCCGTTGATAGGAGCTGTAATTCGAGTGGCAAAGTGCACGTAATTAGCCAGCGACTTGCCGGGTTTGCACTTTTCTACTCGATTTGGTTGGGAGACGGGTGAAATTTGAGGTCGCCGCCATGCGAGACATTGTTTGTGTTATTGCATTAATGTACAACAATATGGCTCGTAATGAGATGGAATTTGATTATGCCATTGTGAGCGCAATTCGGCGCTGCAATTGGAAACTAATGCCATTCCGGCCGTAAGTGCCTGTGTGCCGTAATTACTAGTTAAACGGCTTAGGCTCATCTTGCACTGCCGAAGTTTTGGAGGAGCTGGGAAATTTTGTCGGTTAGCGCACTAAGAAAAATCATTAGGTGTTCACAAAAAGAAAACATTACTACTTATAGTTATATTCTTTGTTGTAAGCCTAATTAAAGATAAATATAAAATATAACTTTAAGTAGCATTACCCCTAAATAAATAAGTAAAATAATATTTTTAGAACTACACTTTTTTCACAACCTATATAAATGAAAATAAATTAATTTCTGTCAAAGTAACAAAATACTGTCCATCTATATTTAAAAAAAATTACATATTGCTTGCTTAAAATTTAAAAAAGCCAAATAAATTTTAATATTTATAAATCTTTTGAAAAATCATAATTAAAAATTGGTGTTTTCTGATACTTTTTTTTCGAGAGTAGAAAAATGATATGAATGTTGATGAACATTATTAAAAAAGTAAAAATGATGACAATTTGAAACTGATACAGTTGTCGTTGTTTCCCATTTAGGACCATAAAACATCCGCAGCTACACAACTGTCAGTTGATTAAAGCACCTCAATCGCAAATAAAAGCGGCATTACAATAAAAAAGACGCAACGCTGATGAGGCTATTATAGTGACTGGAATTGCAGGAGGGGAGTCGCCATCACCCCCTCGACAACTACGCACTAAAACACACACTCACACCACACAACTGGTAAAAAATAAAGTCCATAAAAAAGGAACATCGCGTTGAGCAAAAATTGCCCACATTTGCGGGCTGACCAGCGGCCGTAACGACTGAAACGGGAACAAGGATAATGCGAGGACACTGGCAGCAACCACAACAGCAGGCGCCGAATGGGAAATAAAAATAAATGTGCTAAATGGATAATAAAGTACAAAGAGCGACAGCCATAATGTCCGAACTGACACTCCAAAGCAAACGGAATAAAGCAAACCACAAAAATGGCAATCCTTGTATGTGCGAGTCCTTTTTTTAAGCGTAATTTAACTGTTGTGGCCATTGTACTTAATTGAACTGTCAACAAAAATAGATAAACATAATGGCAAGTGAGGCAAAAAACATGTCGAGGGATACACTTTGACCAATTCCATTTATGTGAGTCGTTAGAGCTGTCAAAACTCTGCTTTCCTGTACCAAGCCATGGAACATAAAAATCTATAAGGATTAGAGATGATATAAAAAGGAAAGTGGGAGTATGAACTAAATAAAACTCAGAGAAATGGACAAAATATGAACTTACGTCACCTTAAAACAATAATGCATTGTTGATTGTTTGGATGGTCTAATATTGTAAATAGGCTTTAAATTCAATAAAATGGATTTATATTTCAACGCCAATCAGGAAGAGCAATGTTAAAAGTAATATTTATTTATCTATTTGCCTTCCCTTAATCAGGCTTTTAGAAATATATGTATGTACGATGTGAAAACTGTGCGCTAAGCTGCGCCACTTCATACCCAAAAAGGCTGCAATTAAAATAAGTACCCGGCCGCTTGGCTTTGCCAAATGATGCACCACCACACCATATTGCTGCATAACCCACAGCCAGCAAAAAGTGTTACCAAAACTCTGGTATATAAACACAAAGCCCATACTATATAATATATAAGCACATTGTGCTCGCAAGCTAATTAAGAAATTACTGCAGGCAAAACAGCGTCTGCCAAAAGCGCCAGAACCAGCCCCCGAAATTGGCCAGGCCCATTCGCAGTGTGGGTGGCTGCTATTTGCAAAAAACCACTTCACATATGAAAACGGAAAATGAAATTAACAAAAAACCTAAAATTGAAAAATGAGTTGTCTTAAGTCGAATACGTAATAGCCTACAAAAAATGTTCAGCACCTTTGTTATTGATAGAAAGTTTTTAATGTGTTTTGGGATTTTATATTCCTATTGTAAGTTTTAGATGGACAAGATTTGATTTTAAGAAGTTGAAACTTATAGAAGATTGAATTCTTATTTTAATATAAACTAAAACTGTATTTGAAAATTCATATGAAACAGTAGAGCACGAGTTTAATTAAGTTTTTTTAATGAACATAAATAAGAAAGTGTCAAGAATTATTATTATTTGGAAATTTTTAATTTATACCAAATAAAATCAAACTATCGTAGTCGTATAACTGATATGACTTTGATAGCATAGTTTCACTACCGTACAAAAAAAAGAGCGATCTCATAATCCAGCCAGCCACTCACACTGACTCCACGAATCCGGCCAAACAATTCACTTTACATATGAGCAAATGTGGCCCAAAAGGACCAGCGAAAAGCGAAGCTGCATTCATGGAAAGCAGCCAAAAAGCAGCCAACCAAAGTGCTCGTTGTCTGGGGGCAGGCAATTTTTATAATTTTGCTACAATTTTGAGGCATTTTATGAGATGAATTGAAATATTTTTTCGCTTTGCTCGTTTTTTGGGCACATTCACATTCAGCTAAGGAAAACCATCAAATCCATTCATGCGCTTAAATAAAATGCTCAAGCACTTGACTGCATCCACACAAAAATGTTGCGAGGAGCATCCGATGGCAGGAGGAATGGTGAATAAAAGGTTGCCTAATTTGTTCAGTTGGCTTGCACAAAAAATGCTGGAAAGAAAAATAGCAAGGCTGAACCCCTTTTTTTTGGGCTTTTAACAGAGGGCCAATGGACAATGCCCCGGTCCCATTGTGGTGAAATTCATTTTGAGGACGAAAATGGAAGGCCTAATCCCCGAGACCATCAGCTTTATCCGATCTCGAATTGCAAACCTTTGATTACACAATTCTCAGAAATAAGCAATCCTTAAAGTGCTGGCCAAATTCGGCCTTCGGCCAGCGTTTTACCAGCCAGATTAAATACAAGCCAATAAACAAACGATTGGCTGCAAAATAAGCGCATCAAACAGGCATACATTTATTCGTACAATAAAAACATTTTCACGCCCTCCATTTATGCGCAGTCGTGTGAAATGCAACACTCCACACAATCGCCTATAATTATGCACTTATGCACGTATGTACATACGAGTATATATGCGTTTGGGCCCATTTATATCTACGGAATCACAGTTATGCCAGCGTTTGGTAATTCAAACTCTCTGCCGCTTGTTAGGCATAGCGAAAAAAGCCATTTTATGCATTTTTATTGCCATTTATTTGCACCGCACAATTCGCGATTTATTTTTGCAATTTAACACGCGATGCGAAGTGCAGAGCGAAAGTTGAAACTCGAACCTCGAAACGGCCCAAAGGACCCAGAGGGCCAGGAAATGGGGGCTCGACGCGACTAAATTGCAACAAACTGCACAATAAATGGCAACTTAAAACGCCTGCAATGCAAGTAAAAACAAAAACAAACAGCACCAGCATGCATTGCAGCAATTGTGGCAAAAGCTGTTGCCGGCATTGTTATAGCCGGGTCTACATATGTATATGTATGGGTTTATTTGCGTTGGCAATTAAACGTAAATAAGCGCTTGTCGTCGCTTTCAGACGAAGGCAAAATAGTCGGGATAAATCCGTGGAAAAACATTTGTATCAAATGCCGGCAAATTGCCATTCAACGAATAGCTACGAGGATGAGTGCTGGGCACAAGATTCGATACAGACAAATACACAATATATGTGGACAGATGCTGGCAAAAGGTCGACTGCATCGGCACAAAAAAGGGTTGGGATCGGTTTTAAACTGGAACAGGAAAGTATTCGCTTTCATTTAACTTCAGTCCAGGAGTATACACAAATGTTAACTTTTATTGGCATCGCTTTTTCAACGCTTATAATCAAGGGAAAGATTGAAACAATAACCACAAATAGTATTATCAAAAAGTGTCTGGTAAATATTAATAAATCTCCTATTCTCCTCCTAAAATAAAAGTATGTACTACCTAATGAATCCAATTAAGAGCTTATAGTATTAAATAAAAAAACTCTTTTTGTTTTGGTTTTTCTATATGTTTATATAATTTATTAATATCTTTATATGTATAATTTGTTATTTGTATATATATAAGCATTTCATGTCTGTGAATGTGTGTGTGTACGTTTATGAGTTTGGTTTGGTTTCAGTTGAAGTTTGGATTATGTTAACATTCGATTAAAAATATAAATAATTTAACTAATTATTTGTTAATTGCTTGACACACAACTTACGATTAGCACTAAACTAACATTGATTGCCTTGGTCCTCAGGGAGCTCGGCTTAGCATATCGAACTTAACTTACACTTGACCAGCAATTTAAAGATTCAAAAGCCAAACGAAAACGATATGAAAATTCAAGCAACCCACACAATCCACTTGTGATCGGTTTATGTACATGGCGTGGGGTTTATTAAAGCCTAAACTTATTGAGCAAGAGACATTTAAATGTACAAGGATCTTGAGTTGTTGGTATTTACAGGGGTTTTTAGGAACAAACTATCATAAAAACGTGAAACCAATTGCTGCGGTCTTGCACGGAGTGGAGAATTCAATTCCTTTCAATATTTATGAAACGAACTTCCGAATTGCGATTGATATAGCCACCAAAGTATTGCAAATTGGAGCAGGATCCTTAGAGATTTCCTTTAATATTTTAAAATTGTAATATGCAACTGAAAGAATTTGCATCCTTTTAAGGTAATATCTTTTGAGAATCCCGCTTTTGGAATGTTTTCTTCTCCGTGCAGCCACTTGGTTGGATTTGGCTCAGTAGGCCTTTTGGTTTGCGGACTTGTCCACGGCGGCAGCAGTGACCTCCTTGTGCTGGCCAGCATTCTCCTTGCTTTCCAGGCAAAGACTGCTCTTGGAGGGCGTGGCCGATGGGTCTGGCGATCCGGATTCCTGCTCCTCGTCCGCCTCCACATCGATGGCGGCATCCTCGTCGTCGAGGTGGGTTCGCTCCTGCTCAGAGTCGGAGTCCATGTCCGCGTCCGCCTCTGTCATGGGTTCGCTGGCCAAGAAGGGGCGATGCATGAGCTGTGGCGGATGTGGGTGTGGGTGTGGATGCGGCATGGTGGTGGGCGGCTTCAGCAGCGACATGGGCGCCGCCAGGCACCCCACGCCCTATACCAGCGAGGAGAGGGGCGGTCGCGGGGGGCTGGTGTTGCGTGCCGCCGCATAGTATTGCATGGGGTGATGGTGCGGCGGTGGTGGAGGCACAAATCCAGCGGTGGTACCATCATGGTAGAGCACCGGCACCCGCACCAATCTCTGTGCCGCATGTGCCATATTGGCCATATTCGCGGCCTCCAACTCGGCGGCCAACTGGCGCTTCCACTTATTGCGGCGATTCTGGAACCAGATCTTCACCTGAGTTTCGGTCAGCCGCAGAGAGGCAGCCAGACCTGCCCGCTCCGAGGAGCTGAGGTAGCGCTTCAGATCGAAGGTCGACTCCAGCTGGAAGACCTGGGCTCGAGAGAACACAGTCCTGGTTTTCTTCTTGCGCTTCGAGTTGCCATCGCCATGTGGCGAGGAGCTGTCGGAGGGTCCATCCGTGCCGTCGTCCTCCTCGATGATCTCCTCGCCCTCGTCGTCCGATTCGTTAGAGCTGCTGGGCAGCAAGTAGCCGCCATGTGAGCCGGCCAGATGCGGATGCGGATGATGGGTCAGACTGCTGCCGCCTCCGCTGCTGCTGCTGCTGGTGGGCGTGGTGGGCTGATGTGGATGCTGCTGCTGCTGCTGTGGATGCTGTTGCTGCTGTGGATGCTGTTGCTGCTGCTGGTGTTGCTGCTGCTGCTGCTGCGAGTTGTGAGGGTGGTAGAGGGGGTGGAGTGGGTGGTGCGAGGGCGATTTGCTGGCCTGGTTCGAGTTGGCAGTGTTGTTGCTATTGTTGTTGTTATTCGGGCTCATGGAAGTGGGCGATGGCGGATTCTCGGTCGTGTTCGTGGAGGAACTGTCTGCAAGAAGAGAGAAGAGCGGGAGAGAAACCATTAGGAAGAGAGCCGGCCAGAGAGCTTAAATTGTATTAGTTGATTTGTCAGTCTCGGTGGGTGGTTTTGGGGTGGTTCCTCCTAAGGGTTGCTGCTGCTGCTCCAAGATACTGTATCTCTGTATCCGTATCTGTAGCTGTATCTGTGTGTGCGCCTCTGCAGAGATTTAAGCTGCAACACTTAACCTCACACTTGTCGCCCCAGTCTTTTTATTTTTCGTGTCATTCGTGATTGCTGGGGGTTCCTAAAGCGCAGACGCCGAGAGTATATACATATAAATACACCCATACTGATGGTATAATACAGCATAGCAATCCCTGCTCTGTCTGCGCATTAAATTACCATTTAAAATGGCTGTCAGTCAGCTTGGCCGATTTTCTTTTTATCGAAGCTTTTAGTTTTGATCTCATTTGAAAAGTTTAAATTGCCGTAATTTGCCTTGAATGGATTTTGGGCTACAGAAAAAAAATAAACCTCTTAATAGCACGCTGGCTGGAAAACTTTCACTCGGAAACTCAACTATCCGTAATGAGAGATACACATAGATGCGGCAGTTGGATTTGCAGAAAAGGTGAAGAACTTAAGGCCAATTTACATGAACAAATGCAATTGCAACGACTCTTAATGCCAAAGGGGCCAATTAAACGGGCTTAAGCGGTACTCCTGCTGATGCAGTTGCAGTGGCATTTGCAACTCGCTGCGAAACACATGAAACACTTTGTCCGTAACACGATACTCGATTACAATTTGCAATTAATTGCAAATGACGATTAAAGCAGTCGTCTCACTTGGCTTCCAGTTCATGCCTGTGTGGGTGACAGCTTAAGACATTTGCCTAGTCTGCTTCTGGGGCGAAATTCTTTAAGGCATTACTCGCCGTCGTCGACTAAACAACTTAACTTTAAGTCGAATGCAACGGAATTTTAGAACACTCACAAAAAATCTTCGGAACCCAAAAATTCTTATAAAAGAATCAATCAAAAACACATAAAAATTTGCAGATTAGAGACATCCCTACACATGAGCAATATTTACTTACTTACAATAAGAAGTATATTTCAATCCGATAAATTTATAATATTTCGATTTTATTACTACTATTATATTTTTTGGCTTTTATCTATATCATTGGACAACGTGAGTAAATGAATGAAAATACTCAAAAAACTGAATACATGGATTTTGAAAAAAAAAAAACACAAATACTTGACGCAAAAGTTAATCGATTTTAACATATATATTTTTGTCTAGTGGACTGTGAGGAATGTCTGACACATCAAATTCCTGGCGTAAATAAAAAGGCGGATGCAACGAGTGCTAAGCCGCTGTGGCATGTGCTCAGTACAGTTCAGTTGAGTCGTCGTAATTTGAATGGGGAAAAGTCGGTAACTCCGTTGGCTATTTTTAATCAACTTACCATGAGTGGGACTGTGGAAGGGCAGTCGCTGGGGGGCCCAGGGCCATCCGGGCGGACACAGGGCGGCATAACGACCCGCCAACGCTCCCCACTGCGAGATGAAACCCAGTCTGAAAGGAGAAGGGAAAAATATTGGTTAATAACGCCATCAATTATGCATTCTGATGATTGCGCGAAAATTAAGACGTGAAAGAGCCCCCTCCAAGATGCGGGCCAAACTTAAGAGGCCATTAGGCATTTGCCATTTTGCCGTCGGCCAAAAGTTGTTCAGCCCAAGAAAGTTGAAGCATCAAAGTTCTCCGAAGGGGATGGAGGAAAAATCAAGGAGGCTGGCAACCCTTAACAACCCCGTAACTGACAACAGCTGTTAAGAATTTGGCCCATTTATCCCTCCCTGCTAAATATATATATAAAGAAATATGCACTGCAAAAACAAACATTCGGTTTCTAAGAAAATTTCGTTCATAAAGTAATATCTAAACTAATCTTATAATCATGTTGAGTCTAAATTATTGAATTTAAGAATATAAAATTCAGTTCCATTCAAAAAGGTTATTGGTTAAAAGTTCGTTTTGAAAACAATATTTTATTTCTTTTGAAATGAAAAATTATGTGTGCCTTCGTTTTTTCCCTGTGGGCGAATGTGTAACCTTGTTAACTTTCTGGCTTAAAAGCATCTTTTATAAATACATTTTATTTATTTATGCTGGCAAGACATTCTAATGCGTTCTATATTTGTATTGACGAGTTGAGTTACAGAGTTTTTTGGGGTGGATTTAGCTGAATTTAAGGCTCTTATTTTGACATGTCAAAACAGCCCAAATGTAATTGGCCAAAGTTGCTTTTATCTCTCTATTCTGATTGATTCATTGGTTTTTTATTTACCGTCTTTAAGCTTCCCACGCACCCACTGAACTTTGGTGTTAAATGTAAGCCGCACGAAATGCATTCTCACCGTTCTAAAATGCCAGTTGGCACTTTATGGTTTGGAATGGTATACTATAGTGTCTACCCCTTGAGCTCGTTTTGCTTTCGCATTTCGCTTTTCGCCGGGCAGTTGGGCGGACTAAGCTTTCCCAACAAACTTTGACCCTTTGGGCAGGTGACCCGTGCGCAGACTGTGATTTCTTTTCGAGGGTGCATTTGCAACTGCAACCCAAAGCCCTCAGACAGACACTGTGTGTGTGCTCGTGTGTGTGACATTAACATTTAGTTGACCTCTTTCCCTTCGGCCAAGGGTGCATCAGGTGTGGAAATCAATAGCCAGGTGGGCCAGAGCCACTGTCGCTCTCTGCGCCGATTCCCACTTCCAATTCCACTTCCCAGCAGTAATGATTTTCAATTAAGTTTACTTTCAGCCCGGCCCGGAAAATTATGAGGAGGACTCTTCAGGGGCTTCCTCAAGTTGCCAGCTCAAATCACTTCTAATGGGCTTCATGTTTACAGCGGCAATTGAGAGAAAGCCGCTTTGGCTTTCGGCTAGTTTGGAGGCAGCCAGAAGCCAGACCCCAAACCGCCACAAAAAGACACAAATAGGAAGAACTCCTCTCAAGTTACGCCCAGGCTGAGAAAATACGAAGCTTAAAATCAAGATTTCGGTATTGATTCATTGTAAAGTGTAAATTTTAAAACAATACACTTTTTTGAAAAGTACTTTGAGCAATTGTTGCGTAATTTAAGATTGGGTAGCATCTAATTATTTGAAATAATATTTATCATAAATCAAAATCACAAAATGGAATGAATTAATCAATCAATCTCAAAAGGTACTAAAAAGTAAAGACTTTTCTTAAAATTAAAAATAAATATTAATTCCAAAAAGTCTTGCCTTAAACCTAAAACCATATTTTTGAATTTAGCTCCTGCTTTCCCCATGTGTACACAGCATCTCAGCTCCTCGGGCTACACAAAAAAGGACAAAGAAATTACCTCAATTACTGGGCTAATTTTGTACGACGATGGTGGACATGAAAAACCAAAACAAAAGCTTGTAGCTATTTGTTCATCTAATTACGCAAATCAAGAGCTTGACGCGGATAATGAAATAAATACAAAATAAATTTGCCCACGGCAAACCGCGGACAGCTTGGTATTCATTTCCACGCCCATCTCCATTGGTGTCATTCTGCGGCGGAAGCGGACGGCCATGTTTTAAAAGTGGGTGCGCCTGGCCCATTTTAGACCCTCGTAGAGCCGGACCCCCATCACCCCAGGCTGTCAAATGATGGGAAAATGGGGGGTTGATGCATTTGTAATTCAGCTTTTAATGAATTGTTTGCGGTTCTCGCTTTGGGCTCCTTTTGCCGACTCGCCCATCATAATTTCTCGTCTTGGGATCCCTTTGTCCGAGGGATAAAAGTGGGCTATGCAATTGAGTTGTTTAACATGGCGTTCGACATCGGTTTCTGGTTGGGTCTGAGTTTTTTGGGGGGAGGATTGTCTCTGCTTTGATGTCCCCGAGCTATATGTGGGGTTTTCTTTGTGCCGAGATCTAAGCAAAGTTCAAAGTAATGTGACTCAATGGCTGGGGTTAAGTTTAGTACACTGCGGCAATGACTGGAATTAACCAATTCAAATGGCATTACCCGCACTTTTCATTCGACAATTGTCGCATTAACGAAATTGATTTAAATAAATATATATTTAAATGGGAAACCTAGCGATCTGTAAGCCCTAAAACCGCTTAGGAATCGCTCATGCATAAAAGATTTGCTCACGCTAATTGGTCCATCCCGTGCGGGACTCTCCCCTTCCCCTATTTCTCCCTCGAGCCCAGGAATTTATTTTACATTGTTGACATTTAGCGGTGCGGGTTTTCGAGGGGTTCTCGACCTGGCCGCAAAAGTAGGCAAAATATTAAACACTTGAATGGGCAGCGAACTTTGCTTTTGTCATTAAACGGGATTATTAGCAATATTTCAGTGCCTGGGGAGCGGCTTAGGATATATCCCACAGTTCTGAGACAGCTAAATGAAAAATAACCAAAAATGGTGACATTTGTGAAGAGCATGATATTAGTTTTTGTCTTTTTTTTGACGATTTACCACCATAGGAAGCCCCGCGTAATGACACGTGACCATCTAGCAGAGAACAGAGATAAAGTCAAGCCTCAGATTCAGATTGAATGCATTTGATGGTCTGCGGAATATGTTTTGATTAAATTGCTACCATAGAAATTCCCACCACACCATCGCGATAAGGTATCAAAGGCATTTCACCACTAAACGTTAATCCCCTCAGTGCCGGAATCAGATACAGATGGAGAGATATATTATGGGATTGGTTAGGTCCTCAATTGCGATTGCAATTGGATTGTAATTACTTCAGGGTATATATAGCTCTCTCTGTGAGTGTGTGTGTAATTATAATGTCATCGTCTGTTTTTTGCGTCATCCTGGGAGAAAAGGACAATGCAGAAGCACCCTTTCCGTTCGCCGTCCCATTGTTTCCAGTCCACTCACAAGCATATCAAGTTACACCTCTTGAATGGTTTTTTCCTGGTCTCCCATTTTTCGAAATCCCCTCAACCGACTGAGTCGTAATTAAGTACAGACTGTGGAGAAAGCCCAGCGACTAATTAAAAACGTAAGCGCAACTGTCAAAATAAGCCGAATTCGGGTAGAAAGTCGGCTCAAACTATTAAACGATCACTCAGCGATATTTGTATACCCCCTGGCATTAATCATTCAGCTTGATGATCAACTGATAAACCAGTCACATAGGCAGCCACACGTCAGCTGGGATAGCGCCAAGCAGCAGGAGACGACACTTCCTCGAGGACGAGGTCCTTAATTGGGGTAACCACGCACGGGACACGGGGCACAGTCGAGTAGATAGGGACAGTAGCGACCCTCGGCCAACCTGACTAACTTCCCTTATCGAGGCCATCAGCGGCGCGGGCACGCGTAAATGAAATGAAAATGATCATTATTAAAAAAGTACGAAAGTCTAAAACGTCTGGGGAGTCCCCCTCTCATAAAATAAAAGTGCAACTTATAAATTCTTTTCGTTGTTTTTTAATTCAACACATGCGTTAATCGAGCTGGCTGGAAATTCGATCGCTCATTCTGTATTCAGCATTTTAAAAGCCGGCTAAGTGGGGTTAATATGTATAATATAAAATGGACAGAGGACAGCATATATATGCATTGAGAAAAATTAGCGATATAAGTCTAAAACAATGTTTAATTAAAAAAGCAAAAAATTCAATTGAGGAATTGAAGAGCAAAACGAATTCAGATTAATTATAATTTAAAATATTCTTTATTTTAACATATTTTATTTCAATTAGCACATTTTGTTAAAAAGGCCTATTTTATAACTTTTTTTATAAAGCATTGCAAAATAAAAAAGAGCTATTCGTTTAAAGCTGAATCAAAAAGTAAAATATTTGGATACTGTTTACAACAACTGTTTCGGACTTCTCCAAATAAAATGATAATTGAGTACATTAAGACTTTTAAAGATAACCCATATTTGTAAATTGTTTTTCTAACTCTCTTGTTAGATAATAAATTTAATTAAGTTTGCAAGACCTATATATATATAACGTTGTAAACCAGTTTACAGATTTAGTTTTTTTTCAGTGCATATTTCGTATCAATAGGTTGCAATTGCAGGTCAAACAGCTGTAAGAACTTTCCTGCTTTATGGGTCAGTTTGGAGGGTCTGAGGGTTCATTCATCGTTTTGCATACGATACTGGAGCATTGTCAGTCCGTCCATCAGGCATTCAGTCAGTTACTTTCATTCCCGAAATGGTGCATTGAATTACATCTAGCAAATGTTATGTAACTCGATAGGCTGACCAAATTGCTGGGTGAAAAATTATTACCCCGAGCAGTTAGGCATGTTTCTGCATAAATTCGAGGTCAGCTAGTGCCCGATGCAACTGAACACTGTTCCATCAGTTTTATCTGTCTGGAATCGTTAGGGACAAAGGACTGGTACTTTAGCCATTTGCATCTTCACCCACTTAGTGTCTCGTGTAACGTTTGCCCAACAATTTTCGGTCTTATCGACCATCTCCCGGCTACTTTGTCCGTCCCTCTCTTCTTTTTGTGTATTTCCTGCGAAGAGATTTGTGTCACCTTCCTTTGTCTTCCCCTAGGACGATTATATAAAATTGGCCCAACCCGAGGACGAACAAGTGGAATGGCAGCCTCTTTGGGCTTATTGAGGGAAGGCTTGACTTTTTGGTTTCAGCTTGCCAATGAACGTTTTAATCTGGGTCATCTACACTGAGCAATAAATGGGTATAAAAATATATATTCACAAGAAATTGCCTGTTTTGATTATTCTTTAAAAGGAGATTTAAAGGCAAGACAATCTTGATCATTCTATTTTTTTATTAAAGATCTCATTATATCTGAAATATTTTAAATCGTTTAAGCAATCATTGCGGCAGTTACAGCAAGTATTTAGAAAAAGTATTTGTACTGGAAATTCGTTAGCTAGAATTTTCAAAGCTCCTTATAGTTTCATAAAAAAACAAACAAAATTGACCTCAAAGAATAGGAAAAATAGTAAAATATCTAAACAAACACGTTTTATTTTGTTGGGTTTAAAAGAGTAGGTCCAACAGATAAAAATGTTAGAAAAAAGAGACTTTCACTCAAAAATCAAATTCATGCCGGATGTATATTTTCAAAGTTCAGAGTTCATAATAAATTGTAAATATATTTAAGGTATCTTCTTTTGTTAATGAGACGTGTAAAAAATAGCACTGCTTATTTATTTATTTATTTACATGTTGAAACTGTTTAGAAACACACAAATAAAAACACGTTGACTTGACTTAACAAGTTTCCCACGTAAAACCATGGATTATATTTGCTTACCTGGATAGCATTGCTGCATCCTGTGGTCCGCCGGATCCTGGTTGCGGAAGCTGAGGGATCGGAGTTATGAGGCCTGCAGCTCCGTTCTTCTTGGCCGGCTCGCTGCGACTCAGTATGCTAGAGATGGAGAAGCTGGTGAACCCGTTTGATCCGGTGGTGCCCTTGCCGCCACCACCGCTGCTCCCATTGCTATCGTTGCTGTTGTTGCTCAGGTTGGCCGCGGCCACCGCCGCCGCTGCTGCCGCTGCAGCGGCTGAGGCGCAAGTGTTGTTGTGATTGAGGGCCTTGCTGTTGTTGTTGTTGAGGCTGAGATGGCCCTGCAACTCCTCACCGCCATTTCGCTCCGGACTCTTGGGCGGCGGACTCAAGCGCTCGACATGCGACTGGTGTTGCTGCTGCACCTGCAACTGTTGCTGCTGATGCTGCTGCTGCTGGCTGGAGGGCGTGAGGGCGTGTTGCAGCAGGGCGGGATGTGTGGCCCCGTGGGCGGGATGCAAGTGACCAAAAGTGTGAAGCGCATGATGCAGGGCCACCGGATGGCCGCCCAGAGTGCTCAGGTGGTGCTGCAAATGGTGGTGCAACACCGCCGGCGGCACGGCTCCTCCGCTGGGACTGTGATGGAAGTGATTGCCGCCCGATGTGGAGGTGGTGGGCGTACCGGCGGCTGTGTTGGGCGTATTGGAGCGATGGGTGGGCGTGGCGGGCGGCGAACTGCCGTCAGCGGAGCGGGCCGGCGAGCGGGCCAGCAGCGGACTGTCACGGGCGGCGGCGCCCAAAGGACTCGGCTCCGGACTGGAGACCACACTGATGTCAACTTCGGCCTCGGAGGAAGACATGTCTTATGATTTCCTTTTTTTTTTAGCAGGTTCTTATATTTATTGAAGCACTTTTGTTCTTTGCTTTTCACTGGTGTGTTTTCTATTTATTTTTGTTATAAAATTTGTACAAATTTCTTCACTTGATTCGTGGCACAAAAACTCGTTAGGGGAAAACGCCGAGCGCTACCGTTGGGAAAAACACGTCTGCACCGTTTGATCAACGTTTCGCATTTAAATTCAAATGCGGCTGTTAACAGACGCACAAGTCCTCGCCGGATTGCTGAGCTCTGAGTGCTGAGTCCTTCGTCCTTTGTGTGTTTGTGTGTGTGTGTGGGAAAGCGATCGTTTAGTGTTTTTATTGTTTCAGACTCTGGATTTTTAACCCCCGGTCTCGTGTCCGGAGAGCATGGAACTGAAACTGAGACTGAGGTGGTTGGCTGGCAGCCCTGCAAATTCTTTTGGTCTTTGCGCTAAATGGTTTTCCACACTCTCGAGCTCACACACACACACTCACCTGCTTTCTACCCCTCTTGGGAGGGTGTGTCCCACTCTCTCTCTCTCTCTTTCTCTCTCTATCTTTACAGCGTTGGCCCTCTCTCTTTCGCCGCCTGGTGTGGCCTCCCGTTCTGGCCGCTCTTTTCCATTCCATTTGCAGTTTGGAATTTCTTTTCGTTTATTTCGACAATTGCACTGCAACCGCATCGACAGACACTTTTCGGATTTTCCTCATTTTTTTTTTTTTTGCGGCGTAAGGTTGGGGAAGTTTTCCACCCCCGGACGGGAAACACTTGGCATTTGGAACGCATCTAAAGTGGGGGCGCACTCAACGCCACTCGGCTCGACTCGCAAAATCGACTCGAATCGCTTTGCTCGGCTGGTGTCTATTGAAATGCCAATATAAAATCAATCAATTGCCACCTAACAGGGGTCAAGTGTTGCTCTGTGGCGCCATTGAAATTTCCCAGCCAGATGAAAACTTTTTCGACCAGAAAAGTGTTGGCGAATATGTACCAGTTGATTGCGACTTTGCGGTTAACAGTCGGTCAGGTTGAGATTTGTGAGAGGCTTTTGTGAGAGGTTAAGTGGATACAATAATAAACCATTAAGTTTTTAAAATATTTTTAAATGTATGTATAGCTTACAATGTATGGCTTACATAAAAAAAATGATTTAATGGACAATTGATGATGCAATAAACAAAGAACATGTATATATAAATATTTGTAAATAAATAAAGGGTATAGAAAAACTTCTTAAAAACGTGAGAACTATAAATCATATATTAATCATATATTAAAATAAAAATTTATGTAGCATACTTTTTGACAAAAAAAACGATTGTTGTAAAACAAGTCCCATACAATAAGAGTTCATTTAATAACTAATAATTATTTTTTTATTTCTTAAATTAAGCAATGAAATATATTAAAATGTTTTCCTTAATTCTATCCTGAATTATCATCCACATCTTTAATAAGACCCAAATGAATCTCATTATCTGTTTTTATTTTAAATCTCTAGGGCTTTATGCCTTATAACGTGTTCTATCCCACAATGTTCCTCTCCCCAAAGAGAAAACCTCCCCTAAGCGCCGTTGCAGGCGGCCATTTTTGCCAAGGAACTCTGCAAGCTTTCCAGAGAGAGAAAGAGAGAAAGAAAGGAGAGAGAGAGAGAGGGCAAATTGAATTTTTAAATGCTTTCGCTTTTTATGAGACAACCACGAGGCATTCAAAGAGTGTTGCAAACGATTTGGCCGAAACAAAACAAACATTATGCGAGTCAATTACCCTTCGAGAGAGAGATGGCGAGACTGTTCGAGAGAGCCGCTCTCTTTGGGGGCGTGGCTAGCGGAGGGCCAATGGGGTGGCCGCTCCTCAAACGCCGGAGAACGTTTTTCAGCGACGGCAAAACTGGGCAAAAAAAGGAAACAAATGGGTAACAAACATTTGCAGCTCAGACAGCGACGCCGAAATATGCGTAGAAATTCATGCGCAATTACATTTATCCTGTTTAGAAGATTGCTTTTGCCAAAGTGCGTCTCCAAGTGCTGAGGGCACGGCAACACCCACTACTTTCCACCCACCACCCCTCATTTTCCCCCTGGAGGTGTGTATTGGTGTGTGTCTGATGGTGGAGCCATCACCTGCGTCCGTAACACATTTTCCCGTAATTTCCCTCTGTGCATTGCTTGTTTTTGATTCGTTTTCGTGTAAGACTTTAGAGTGAGATTGGGGGTATAAAAAATCGTTGGGGGTTGGAGCTTATTCAAGGCGCAATGGTGTGGGGAATTGGGCGAAATGCGGCAACGTCGACGGTTTCAAAAATAGTGACACTTAGGCGCTGCCCCACTTTCATTTCAATCTCAATTCACAAATGGAAATTGCGTTTATTCAGCACCTCCAGATGATTTCATTTGCGCCTTGCTCTGTTTTCGAGGAAATTTCAACTCGGATTTGATTGCATTCATTTGGCCAAATGGGAAATGCCAAGCAATGGGGTTAACTTAAGGTTACACTGGAAAATGTAACTACCGATTCGATTCATGTCATATACCGATTAATATAATTTGGTTAAGAGAAGCATAATTCTGTTTTTACAAATTTTTTTTAAATATAAAAGGAATACTCAAAGATGTTTGAAAAGTCGTTTCCTTAATTTTTAGATTTCAATAGAATATTATTTTAAAGTCAAATTTATAGATTCTCAAATTTTAAGTAATTTTTGTATGTGTAGGGGGAATGAGATGAATGAACCCATTAATCTCAATGCCTGAACGTTGCCCAAGGCAAGCCACAAAAATTTGGAAAAGCTCTTTTGCTTCGGAACATTTAAAAGAAATAACAAACTGTTCAAATGTCGGACAAAACGATTTCTACAACAAATTGCACTACAATAAAGGACCTAAAGCTGCACTGGAAATAGACGGGTACAGTGGGAGAAAGAGAGAGGAAGAAGAAGAAAGCCAAGAGCCGATGGCAAAGTGTGTGAGTGAAAGGAGAGAGCAGGAGAGATTGGAGGAGGAGGAGGTCTAATTGACATACGAGCAAAGTGGGAGTTGCAATTTTCATTGACTCCACTTTAGGTTGCACATTCACCCACACACACACTCACATAAAGCAAAGTTTGCATGAGAAAAAGAGGGGAAGAGTGCCGGGGAAAGAGAGGACGAGACAAGCTGGGCTTAGCTTGCTCGACTTAACTGCAATTAATTTGGCAATTGAAGGTAGTCAAAGAAATACTAACATTATTCCAGCTAAATTCCCGAGACACACTCCATTTCAATTTCGGAATTTCCGAATTTCGATTTTCCAACTCTCACACAAACACATTAGGCAAATGGGGAAGGCTTTTGTCTGTTGTAGCATTTTGTATAATAGGCAGAAAGCATGGCAAAACAATAAGCGTGGAGAGCGGAATGGAATGGTTAAAAGCAAATGGAGTTGTAGTCCTCGGTCCCCTGTCTATATCCCCCATACATAGCATAGCTATGCTGACCACCCATCACATCATTATCATCCTTTCGGCTATTTGCGGCTATTAGTCAGGCAAATTTGTGTGACGCGCTTTTCCTTCGCTTTTGGGGGCTTGGCTTTTGTCTTCTTTCAGAATGCAAACAATGGCGGAAATGAAAGTATGAATGAGCACACGCGAACTCCCAAAACCGATCGATCCACCCTCCCACACCCCCGATTTCCAACCCAAAACGAACCCATCCAAGCCCACAGTGCTCGTAAATAACGCTTTAGACTTTGATTTAAATAAATTGTATTGCGAACGGTAATATTTTATGATTTCAACAGTTCAACAGTTTGCGTTTCCGCTTACGTTCCGATTTCCTTGTACGTTTCTTATGTTAACTCCCCCAACTCTACCACTGTTGGACATATCCTTTTGGCCTCGTTGATTGAGTACCATTTGTGGGCGCATAAATTTAAGAAGATTGCATTGAGAGGGTTCTAAAAATCCAATTAAATATTTGGGCTTAGCAAATAAAGGAGAAATAAAAGTCATAAAAACTTAAGCAATAAAATATACTCACAAATATGATAAAAATATACACTTTGCTATGTATATAATATATATATATAAAATAACTTACCGAAATCAAAAACTTAAACCAAACTACCTAAGAAAACTAATAATTAGTGATATCGAACGGCCCTCCGGTAAAAACATCCAACAATTCCCGTTCGCCCTGCTCGTATTACTTGGTTTAATTAACTAACAAGTGTGTCCGACAATTTCAAACAAATATTTTGTATTATGAACAATCATGAAACCGCCATTAAGCAGGAACAACTGCGCACAGGCACCGCCAACCGTATAAAATTACCAATTTGCAGAGGGAATCGATGCAAAGGGCCGGAGTGGGGGAATTTGCAGTAGGCATCCGCACAGATGCGGATTGGCAGCCAAATACAAATGAAGGATACACTTGGAGAGGAAAACGGGAGGACAAAACGAGCCAGCTACGTTTGTTGGGCGAATTGAATCCTTCTCACCGGCAAAATCAATGGCCAAGGAGCGTTGTTAGCCTCAAGGACAGCCCTTGAATCTGATACGTTTGCGTGGCCAGAGCAGCGTTGCAAAATTGACAGCTAAATTATTGGCTTAATTTGTTCAGCCCGAAGGGGGCAATAAAAGAACAAAGCAAATGGCCAAAGTACCAGTTACAGTATTTTGGATTGAAATAAGTCAATACAAATAAATTTTGGATTTGCACAGAAGCAAGTACACTTAAAAAATGTTTTTGTAAGGGTTAAAATGGTGTCATATTTATTATCATATTATTCAGCATAAAGGATTTTAAATAATAAGCAACATAATATTTTAATATTGGATAAATTAAATGAATTTAGAAACGAGAACATTGCAATAAAAAACTAAGATGTAACATTTCCTTTAAAAAATTACTCACATTAAATTAGCATAACATAGCCATTTTGGAAATGGAACCTTTAAAATTCTGTCAGTTGATGATCGCATGAATGGCGAACCCTTCATTCTTACCCTCAGCACCCTTTTGTGATTTCCCAAAGGCAAAAGGATCGCAGAGTATCCACTTGAAAGACGATCGCGGATTAATGCGATTAACTTACAGTTGATTTCAGCGCAGGAAAAATAGAATAATGCGAAACTGGCTGAATGGCGGTGAATGAAAAGTAAAAGTTTCAAATTTAACGGGAGCTGCCTGTGTCGGCGAACAAACAAAGGCGGCGGCAAACATAGCGAAAATCGCGCTAAAGTCCTTAATTTCGCTAGGATGCGCACGCACAACAGCCACTCGAATAACAGACAAACCGCCGACGGACAAAAGGGACAAATAGAGGCTAAGACTTAATTATTTTATAAGACGGGGCCGAACGAGACGGGTGGTGGACCGCCCAGAGTGCGAGATATACATGTCCTGGCTGAACCAGAAGTTCTTGCCCCCTTTGCGGTTGCCGCCGTGCAGCTCAATTGGCCCTCAAAGGCCACTCCCCCCACTCCGGCGGTCTCTGGTCAAAGGGAAATATCAATTTGTCGCCACATCATAAAAAGCAGTGCAATAAAATTACCTCCCCCACGCAAATACACTCCAAAGCAGGGGAGGCCACCCGTCTATCTCTCTGCCAAATCCCACATTCAATTTCGCACTGCTTTGTGCGCAAAATCCCCAAAGGAATCAGCACGGAGTCCTGCAGCACTTAAAAAAATTCTTCGTTTTGGCAGGTACTGCAAGGAATACTGCTTTATTCTTATGATAAAAAAAGTTTTGCTTAACTTAATGACAAATTTTTTGAAAGAATCGCAACCAGACAAATTTCCATCTCTGACCTAAAAATATGAATACAAATGGATAATACAAATTAAAACAAGATATAGATTTATTTCTTTTATATTTTAAGATAAAACTATATAAACTTATAATAATGATAAGCAATTGAAAGCATTGCATTTATATACATTTATTCGGTGTCCTTAAAAATATAAAATTAATGTTGTTTTGGTATTTCTTTTCATTTTAATCTAAATATTGATTGAAATTTAAATTATCATAACTATCCAACCAATTTTAGATATCATTTCTCTCCGTGTACCACCACGACCCTCTTCCGCACCACCCCCACAAAGCCTTAACCAAGAAACACACCAACAAAAAAAGCAATAGCAAGAAAGCAGCGGCAGCATACGAAAAAAAACAAAGATAAAACGGAAATCACATCGTAAATGGCAAATGCAATTCGCGTATTTTATGACGCGCCGTTTTGATGGCGCAAAAGTGCTACCCATCAGGAGCCACCTCCTCTGGCAAGTCCTCAGCCGAAGCCACATCCACATCCTCATCCGCATCCACATCCCCCGAACACCACCGCACCACCGATATTACCCCACAGAAACAATGGCTCATAGAGCTGCCCCCAAATGATAGTAGTGATGGCGGTGACTTTGTGCCCGTATGCTCGTGCCAAAGTAAGCTGAACAATAATAAGAGACAAGCAAAATAATAAAATAAATAACGAAGAACAATTCAATTATTTTCGGGCGAATGTTAAAAGCCAACGCAATCACGGCACAAAGGGCAGTGCTCAAAGAGTGCTCCAACTTGGCTAATGATGATGCATTATGGCTGGATTTGTGTTGGGTTATTGTCGAAGCCAACGCCAATACTCCGCGCCCCAATAAGCTAGACAAGCTTCGAAGAGCTTATTATAATACAGCGGATAGACAAGGGAACAGTTAAATTAGAATTCAATATCAGACAAAATCCCGATCCCCCGATGGCCTTATATAAATTTATAACTCAAATATTGAAACAAAATTCTTTAGTTTGTAAAGGATATTTTTTTACTTAATGTAAAAGTTGAATCCGATAAAAAAAATAAATTGAATAACTTGTTAAGATTAATGAAAATATTTTCCTAAGAAATCATTTTAGATTTCAAATCTTGTTTGAGCACACGTGTTTTCTAAATTAAATTTAAAATAAAGAACAAAAGTATAGTTATCCTTAATTAATTTTAGCTTGAAAAACAAAAAATGCCTAACATTTTAGGTTTTTAAATTTCCATTTAATATAAATTTTCAATGTTAGTACACACATAAATATTATCTATGGGTTTTAAGTTTGCACCCCAACATTTGAATCATTAAAGTAAAGACAAGCGGCCCAAATATTTACATCGACTATTTATTGGGAATTTATTGTTGAGCGCTCCGAGGTCTTAATTATACTTTTTCCCATATGCAGTACGACGAAATCCCGATGATGGCCGCCCTGCACCCATTATCTGGCAAATCTCAAACCGAACACAGCTGGAATCCTCGAGGTGGTTTCCATATCAAATATAGAAAATATGGCAAGGTTTTAATTGGGATCGGGCCAAACAAAGGCGGAGCGCAGCATGTAAATGCAGTTTAATTGTAATCCAATTTGTTGCCAACACAACGAGCAGCCAAACGGACGGAGGTAGTAGCGAAAAACAGTAGCGGTGATACCTGGGATAACGGCGTTAGATCGGCTTAAGATATGTATGATTGCTGCACCCTTCCCTTTTCCTTCCCCTATTCTGCTTTCTTTCTTTGATTTTTCCTGGCTTTCGCTGAGTTTCCCTCAGCCTCCCCTGACCAACCACATTTGCATCGCAGGCACTTACAGAAAAGAATTATTACTGCAATTAAAATGGTCGAGAACGAGCCTCGACTTCCATCCTGAGTCGCTCGGCGCCAGTCTGAGCCAAAGGAACTTATACCGATCGCACAGATTCAGGCAATTATGTGCTCAACTTTAGTTAGCTGATGATGGATATATAGATATAGCCGTAGATATAGTCGGCCTCCCCGGCCAAGTGCACAATTAAGGGCGTGCGGCCTGTTGGCCAAACAAATGGCAACTGTTCACTTGGCCGAGGATCAAGAAAATGAAATCAAATGAATATGCTTATGTTTATGTATATGCGATGCGGCAGGCCTATTGTTTCGTCCCCTAATGGCCGCGACCCGTGAGATTTTTATCAATCAGGACTCATAACTACACGAATTGTAGTCAGGCGTAAAATTAAGGGCAAACAACTCCGAAATCAAAGTGGTTGAATGCCTCACGTCACGTGCACGTACTCCAAATGTCAGGGATACTACTGCTTCCAATTTTTCACTGAGAAAATTCAACCAGAAATGTAATCTACATTTTTGTAATATTTAATCGAGAACTGAAATAAGTACAATATCTGGAAAACTACTAAGAATATTGAGCTGCAGGTATACAAAAATTCAATTAAAAAACTATATAATCAACAAGTAAAACGTACAGCTAAACTCCTTATTGTTATTACTTTCCAAACAAACAGTCTCTATTAGTCAAAATAGTTTTTCTCGCAATAAAGAGAAGAAATGATTTGAGGGGGTTAATAAAACTATTAAGTTAATATTTTTTTTTTTATCAAGGTCCATCCTTGTGTGGCGTGTTCAACAATCTAATAAATAAAAAAATTTATAGACAGTTTTTTGTGGTTTTATATAAACAATAATTTAGTATTTTACGTTTAAGGTTGATTGTCTTCTGATTGTTCTCAGTGTAACAGGGGTAAGTTAATAGTTGATACAAGGTATTTACTCACTTTATGGTTTCTGACAGCCCGTGATTCCCGCTGCTCGCTGCATCACATGCAAATGGTCACATGTAACTTCACCTCCATTAAAACGAGCCCCGATCCGGATGCTAGTTTCACCCCTTTCCAGGACCTAGTCCTCGTCCTCGTACCCGTCTTCGTCCTCGGGCCCGTTAATAAAGTTGCTCAAGTGTAGTCGAGTGGCATATGTTCGGCCGGGGAGTCGGCAAGGGTTTTTGGGCGAAGCTTGAGAGTGCGTGCGTGTCTGGCTTTTGTTACGTCACACAGGATTAGGCATAATGAAGTGTTTTAATGCGTTTAGGCACACAAACACAGTAACACGGGGAATGGCTGAAGTAGCTGGGAGTGTAATCAAATTGTAAACATTTTACGGTTTGATATACTTCAATTATAATAACCGATTTTTATGGGAGTGGTGAAAATGTTCATTTTTTATTACTATTGGCAATATATTCCAAAAATCCTCTTTAAGCATTGTTTGCATATAATGAACCTACGTTTATATTATAAGTATGTAATACAAATAAAAAAAAGATACATGTATCAGATAAGCCGATTTTAGATATAATAATGTAAATGTAATTAATAATGTAATTAATGTTTTAAATTGAAACTGAACATCTAATTTAAGTTCAATTATTTTAGAAAGTAACCGATATTACAGTTCCTGTTATTTTTCTGGCTGCTTTACTTTCATTTTTTACACCTAATGCATTTGAAATTTGATTTCGTTTATTTTCGGACACACTGGTTTTGAATTGTGGCATCAGAGAGTGAGCCTCAGCGCAGGGAGTGGGGCGGAGGGAAAAACCATTAAAGAAATTACATGTTGCTGCCGGCAGCTCCTGTCCGCAGGATGGATGGATGGATGAGTGGCGGGGTGTTGGGATCGAAGCTGAAGGATGTGGCTCGGAAACACAGATGGGGTAAATGCAATCGCATTGATGTTTAAAAAGCGACGACTATGGCGCTTAAATGTCTGGAAATGGGCGTTAACATACGGTCGCTTATGTGCGAGGGCGGGGGCGTGGCTGGGCAGAAAAACATCAAAGTGATTGAATTGTTGCGATTGCTTTGAAAATCAAGAAAAGCCTTAAGGGGTGGGGAATTTATTTTCTGCCAGGGGGTCACACATACCACTTGTTCATGTAAATCTAATTAATGGGAAAAATGAGTTGATCACAGTTTGAATATTTAAAACTTACATTTTTTTGTGTAATTTGAAATAACAAATACTTAGCATTATAATTACATTTTCCATTTATACGCAAAGTGTAATGGTATTTTTCCAATTTCATCCCCGACTTCAGTGCCAAATGCATTTTAGCTGTTTTCCATTGCCGCATCGATTGTGCATAATTCTCCATTGCAATAAATACAAATTAATTGGGTCGAGAAGCTCCATTGGTTTCGAATGCAGACCACTTTCTGTTGTGCTTCGCGTTTGTTTACCAACAATTGCCATTAAAATTTAAACCACAGCAATTATTATTAATGGTCCAGCCAGATCTTTTTATAAATGTATTCAAATTGTTGCAATAACAATAATAAGAGAGTGAAATTCTGTAGGCAGCCAATGCCGCTATAATGACAGAAGTCGATGGCAGTAATTTTAACGCAATTTTAATGTATTTATCTGTGGTTATCTGGGAATGAGTGCTATAAAAGTGAGCTTCCTGAAATGGGAGGAATATGTGGGCTTAGGTGATTCCGAAAAGCTGTGCTCTAAACCGATAAGTCGTAATATTTAAGAGCTGCAATTAAGCCCCACATAAAATAACACAATAAATAAGATATATATAAGCCTTTTTATGAAAAGGGGCAGGTGTGAAGATGTGTCTCCGGCGGAATCCTCGTTCTCACGCCCGTAATTCAAAGCCTCTGTGTTTTCTTTGCTGCTTGCACACTTTCTTAATTAACTGGCGAACATCTCGAATTTCCAAACACAAAAGTGTTAAAAAAGAACATCAGAGCGGCGAATTGCGAGGCGATGAAGATGGCGAGGGATATGGAAAAGATGCGACTGATACGAATCACATTAGCTAGATTTGCATCAGGATTACGCGTTGCCCCGAACAGGAGCACTCGGCACCTCGAGGCATCCTAATCCTCGGCATTGTGACAATTGTCACAAATCAAGATCCTCCGGATCTGGGCCAGCAGTACTCGAGATGACAACAAAGACCTAAGCAGATTTGTGCTAATATGACGGCATCTGTTTGACAATAAAAGCGCGAGGGAGAGATGGGCTCTAAGAAAATGAAAGGGGACGGTGAGAGGCGAGGTGCGTGTGAATGTCGGCAACGCCCTCAGAGAATCCCCGAGAATCCCCCGAATCTGCTCGTCCTGAAGATCCTGAGAGTGCGGCACACGAGCACTGCCTCAAGTGCTCAAGTGTTTGTTTAAATTATGCAAATCCTGCGGGCGGGCCAGGGCACGAATAGAGATTCGAATCCCGATCCGAAACGGTCTGGACCCTTGCAGACAAAGCGACGTGCACTTTTAATTGGTAAAAGTAGTCCAACTGTCTGAGAATTAGTGCAGGGCCATGGATTTGCTAAGCGTGCGCGGAGAGTTCCTGGAAATCCGTGGTATAGACATCATTTTCGGGACCCCTCAGCTAGCTGTCCGTAATTACTTAGCACTGCCTTTTAATGCAACCCACGACCCCAGCGTTGGGGCCCCAACTCATAAACACATTAACGACCAGGTGCACTCGAAAAATTCTTGAGAACAAAGGTATGAAATTGGGCTACTACATTTTGATGTGAAACAAAACTTCAAAATTGGTAATAAAGAATTGTTTACCTAAAAATAACATTAAAAAATTCTTTAAATAATATATAATCTCTATTATCTTATAATTCCCAACAAGGTATTCGCAGAAAATAAAAAAATAACCGCCTCATCGAGCGATGTCCTCAGCCAATGGAGTATGTATTCGTTATTGCTGTGTATGATTTTAATTTGAATTTATTATTAAATAGTATTATTTCCTGTGTGCTTAGAGAAGTGAAAAGGGCATGTGGAGGGCGACTGGGGTGGGTGCCACTTGGAGCGCGTAATTTGCGCGAAATTACAGATGAAAAGCAGCGAAAATTGTAAAAAGCGGATGAGCGAGTTGGTAAGTTGGGAAGTACCACCCCCGACGAAATTGCAATCATGGGAATTGACTAATTGCGGGAAAGCAGAGAGTCGAGCGCCATTGGAGGACCATCAGCACAGAAGAGCAGGACGTGCCACTCGAGATCAGGAGTGGAATGGATATGGATACTGGGTTGTGTTTGGAAGATACAAATGAAAACAGAATCGGGCAGGGAACTAGGTGTGTGGGCGTGCCGTCATCCGTCAGATGTTTTGCCAACTTCAAGCCAAATATGCAAAAATATTTAGCGCGTATATATCTCCCTTTATTGTTCGGTTCCCTCTTCGAACGCAGCGGCATATATCTGGATACAAAAGTATCTAGATCGGGCATTGTAGCCGGCAAAAGACAAAACCAGAACCAAAATCCTCGAGGGAGAGAATCCAAAGCCAGGGCATCTGAGCCGCTTTCGGGCATTTAGTGGATTACCGAGCGGCGAACAAAACGCATGTAGTGCAAATAGCTGCACGCGTAAGCAGCTCATTACCATTGTGCGGCGTGTGCAGTGCGTGGTAAATATTTTGCTACACTTTCTATTATCCATGCCTGGTCTTATTCCACCGTGGACAATGGACAAAGCAGGACAACAAGATGGACCGGAGAAAATACGGCTTCTAAGGGATATGGGGCGGAGGTTTTTAATAAAATCAGAGCAACACATGAGAGGAGCGCGGGCGTAATCATCACGCATTGATCTCTTCTGGTCACAGCAAGAAATTTGTGTTTTTCGGACAGGAACATAGTTACCCGACTGCCTAAAGATTCTAAACTGAAAATATGTATGTATACAAAAATCCAAAGATAGTATTCTTTTTTAATTATCGACAATAATAATGTTATTTAAAATACATATTAAAAATATATGTAATATTAGAAGATAGGAAAGGTTTTTTATTTAGATTTTATAAAAATATTCAAAGTATAAGTTTACACACAACTTTTTATAAGATTTTAAAATATTCAATTGAAAGTCGCGCCACATAATTATCGATATGTCGATTGTTTGGGGGTCCCATCATATTTTGTGCGTTTTACGGCACTGGTTACACACAGCTGTCAGTTTTGTTTTCACTTTAACAAAAGTTCGGCCGGCATCTCGACGAATACCGACTTGTAATAATATATATATATATATATCCTTATCAATACGTGATAAGTTAGGATCCAAATATCAAGATGTCTTTCGTGGGACGCACACTGATTCGTAACGTAAGTTGGCAATAAAGCATGCCAGAGCGATTACGTAATTGGTGGACCCGCGTTCCATTCTAATTTATTATGTATTGCAGGTGCCGCTGTTTGGCAGGGCCATCCTGAGTCAGCAGAAGCAGGTTGCAGCCCGTCTGCTCCATCAGAGTGAGTTAATGTGCCCGATATTTAAACACTTAAGGAGGCTGCATTGGCCAACAGCAATGTCTTTATGCCTATTCAATACCCATGTATCAGGGTTAGCAATTTGTAGATCAAATACGATAGGTGATAATTAAAGCGATCGTATCTTGATAACTCATCATTCACAAAACTAGCCTCTTAAAGTAGTATGGTTTAAAGATTTAGAGCTCAAGTTCCTATGTTGTGACATAAAAACTTTACTACCTTTGTCTTTTCTTAAACCTTCCAACATTTATTTGAGATTACTTATACTAATCCTTACTATGTCCTATTAAAGTTAACAGAGAAAAGATATTCAATTCTATAACACAAGGAATGTACGAGGAAGTTAGTAGCTCGAACTATAGAAATGCTAAGATATTATACCTAGTCAATTACATTTAATAATGCAAGTGCTATATATTGGAAGATCTGCTTAATTTAATTCTTGCTTTATTTAATTATACTTTTCCAGCCGCACCCCTTGCCGCAGTCCGTGTCCAGCAACCCGCTCCCGATTTCAAGGGTCTTGCGGTGGTGGGCAACAGCTTTCAGGAAGTGAAGCTGGAGGACTACAGGGGCAAGTACCTGGTGCTGTTCTTTTACCCACTGGATTTGTGAGTCGATTGGTTTTTACCACTGTTAGTATTCTCTATCATTTTTTGGCATTTCATCACAGCACATTCGTTTGCCCCACGGAAATCGTTGCATTTAGCGAGCGCATCAAGGAATTCCACGACATCAATGCCGAGGTTTTGGGCGTGTCAGTGGACTCTCATTTTAGCCACTTAACTTGGTGCAATGTAGACCGCAAGAATGGCGGAGTGGGCCAGCTGAGCTACCCTCTTCTCTCTGATTTGACAAAAAAGATCTCCGCCGACTATGATGTCCTGCTGGACAAGGAGGGCATCTCGTTGCGCGGCACCTTTATCATCGATCCCAACGGCATACTGCGCCAATACTCCATCAATGACCTGCCTGTGGGCAGATCCGTTGACGAGGTGCTGCGCCTGATCAAGGCCTTCCAATTCGTCGAGCAGCACGGAGAAGTGTGCCCGGCCAACTGGGACCCCAAGTCGAACCCGGCCACCATCAAACCCGATGTGGAGGAGTCAAAGAAGTACTTCAGCAAGCACGGCTAGGGAATCGTCTAATCATTTATAACACACCTCAAACATTCACTACACAGAAAAGACTCGAAGAATAAAGGAGAAAAGGTTCCAAAATTTTTGTCTTTTAGGTTTCATTTTAAAAATAAAGGTTAAAGAAATATTTTCTTTAAAATTTTCTCACACCCGACCAAGATATTGATCGCATAAATTATATAAATTCTAAATTTGCAGAAACATGTTCCACAAAAGTGTTATGCACTTGAAGTCTTTCTAAAAATTCCGTTTGTAAAGCAGTAAAGTGCACAGTTAGTATATATATTTTTGATCAGTATCACCATGAGAGCCGGTCTATTCCATCCGTCCGTCACTATTTACGCCAACTATTCCCTTAAATCGGACGACAACATAGCTGTCACAGGAACAATCGGAAAGAGAAAAAAAAATTACAGCATAGTTGTTTGTTAACGTCATTGATTATTCACAAGTTTCCGATGTCATGAAAAGGGGTTACCCACATTTGGACATCTATGTCCATAACTTCACCAAATCTAATCCGATTTCAAAGTGACATACCTCTAAAGACTTGTGATTCGATTCCCTAAAAAACTGCATTCCAATATTTCGTTTTAGCGCTGATCAAATTTTGGACCCATTTTCACGTCAGTTATTCATAATAATGTAAATTCAAAGGTATAATTAAATTAGTAGTTATTTAATTCCGTCCTTTATTTGAATCATCGTAAAATACAAATTAGTTTTGTAGGTTTGTCTGGATACCGTTTATAGAAAGCGAATTATGTGGTCGGTGATTAAGATTACGTTATTAATTGATTGCAGGGACAGTCTCATGCGGTCGAGCACTATCGTCGGAGCATCTGAGCGAGATCGGGCACGATCCTATTAAAATCCGAAAGCTCAAGTGGATGGCGGTGGTGGTGGCGGCGGCTGCGACAGGCTCAAGGATGGTGGCGGCGGGGCGCAGGGCGGAGGTGGAGGCGGCGCATAGCCGCCGCCCCAGCCACTGTAAGCGCCTCCGCCCCACGGCGGCATGGGCGGGGCACTGGTGCCAGGTGGCGGCGGGATGAGCGGCGGCAAGGTGCCCGGTATGGGTGGATTCATCGGCTCCGTCGCCGGTGGAGGCGGTTGCGGTGCGCTCATCCACGGCATCAGCGGTGGCGGCATGGGGGGAGGTCCTTGGGAGCCCGGCGGTGCCGGCACATAGGCCGCCATAGCATGCTCCATGCCAAGGCTCATGCCGTGATCCATCGCTGCCAAACCGTGCTGGTCCAAACCCATACCGTGCTCCATGCCCATGCCGTGATCGTGCGCCGCCGCTCCCCATCCGCCCAGGTCGCGCTGGTGATCTCGCGACGAGGAGCTCGGTGGCGACTGGATGGCCTGCATCTGCGAGGGCTTCTTATCGAAGATGCTATAGCTGGCCCGGTGCAACTGGGGTCCGCTGTTGGCCGGTGGATCTGGCTTGGCAGATGCCACAGTCGGCGGTGGACCTTCTCCCAACTCTGCCATCAAACTCATGTACTCCTCGTCGATCTTCGCCTGTGAATCCTCGCAGGCCATGCCGGGTGCACCGGATCCTGGGCGCTTGTTTCGACAATCCTTCGTCAAATGACCCGTTCCGCCACATGAGGTACACACTATCGTGTTCGTAATGATCGGCTTATCCGGACACTGCCAGGCTTTGTGGTCCGTAGAGCCACACGTGCAACGCTGAATGTCGTTCTCGCGAAGCGTTCCATTCAGTTGAGCCAGCTCTCTTAGCTGCATCCTGCGGAGATCGTTGTGGCCCTCAGGCACTTCGATACCCTGCCGAATGACGTCTTTAATCTTGTCAACTGCCTTGCGCACCGCCTCCGGATTGGGGGCGGTTATGAAAGCATGGAGCGGCTCATCTTCGCCCGGCAACGGTTGGCCATCCTTGCGTCCCACTTTGCCCTCCTTCACCGATCCCTTGCCACGAATTATGATCTTGGCGCCCGTATCCTTCTCCATAGCCTTGAGCGTGTTGCCGCGCGGCCCGATCAGCAGACCCACGAAGTTGATGTCCGGATGCTGCTCCTGCGGAATCAGTACTTTATCGCTGACTCGGGTCACTGGGGGTCTAAAAAGCAGTTCGATTAATTCCACATGTTCCATTAATGTCTAAACCATCTGACTAAAAAGCCCACTTACTTGTAATCCGCCGGTGGCTTGAACTCGGGGTTCACCGTCTGCATCTTGACGATCAATTGATGGCGCTGTTCCTCCAGACGTTTCCTGTAACGGAACTCTCGGGTATTCAACCGCTTGCCATCAGAACTGTAAATGGGCTCCGGCGATGGAGACCTGTGGGCGAGAAGAACAGAGGGAAGATACGACTTTGGTGAGACTGATCTGGAGCTTATGGGCGGGAAGATGCTATTGACGCTAGACTTAGTAATCTTAACCTACTAATAACTTTTATCGAATATGCTGTAAGTTGCAAATCAAATTCATTAATCAAGTTTTTCATTAGCATTAGCAGAAAATAATTATTCGCTGGGGAATTAAGAAAAGAAGAATTTTGATTAATTCGTTCGATTCAGTAGCTGTTTCTATTTCGTTTCAGTGTCTGTCGCACCCTGGGTTTCTTTGCGAGAAACCCGAACTACCGGGACGCTTAGTGGAAGAAAAGAAGAGTTGACATTAATGAAAATGTAGAATCTATTCCGATTATTTCCAGGCGCTTACATATGTGTTGCCCCATTGGATGGGATCATTCAATCGATCACTGATTTGATCACTGTCTCTAGAATCCCTTGAAGAGTATCATTAGTTTAAATAAAAATTTTGGTTAGCAAAATGTCTACAAAACTCAGGTCATTCGGTTAGCCTCCAAACAGCCTTCTTTTACGCTTCTGGATATAATGGATATTATCGCCTTCAATTACTAATTAAACTTAAGTTTGATTTAAATGCTTAAATTACACGTCGTTCAGTTTTCTTTGTTAATATTAAATACAGTAAATATCGGTTCCTAAATAACAACTAGTTATAGCGAATATTTAAAAAATGGTCGATTTAAGAAAATCTTGTTAATAAAATTTGTTTGGAATTCAAAAAATCACAAAAACTATTCTTCACCGATATCTACTGTATTAACAACCGACTTCGGAGTGACTTCACACTCATCGGATCTTAATTGCTATTAGAGATATATGTGACCCCGCAAATCAATGGCATGCCACAATGAAACCTGTTGAACTCATTATCGGCGAAGCATCTTTCCGGACCGGACGCAGCCTTTTTCAGGAGAGATATTGCTGCTCTTTGGGTGTCTGGTAACATTCATGGGCTTCACAGGGGCGAAACTTTTGCTTGAGAGACTCAGTGGTGGGGAGAGAGAACTGTATCAAACCTTTCTTCCGGATTCTGTGTGATGCCCAGGTCGCCAGTTCGCAGCTTGCGGCTGATCTCCTCGATTTGAAATTGAACTGCAATTAGAAGGCGTTAGAAAAGAAGGAAGAAAATCGAGGGCAACCTCGACATTAGTAAACGTCACATGCTGGTTTTCTAGAGAATTGGAGAGATATCAATTAAATGGGGGTCAAATGATATTGTGGCTATTGAGACTTTTATCACTTAGTGTGTCCGCTCCTAAACTAACTGAAAATGCTATGAGCGTTACAATTGAGTTAATTCATTAATAAATTAAGTGGGGTTTAATTTGATTAGTTCAACTGCGCATTAATCTCTGCAAAAATAAATATAAGCTGAACAGCCACATATATGTTATGTATACGAGTATTCTAGCCGATTTGGAATGCAACTCATGTCGTATCGTATCGTTTGTGTGCCACGCCGGAATCCCTTCAAAAAGAGAACGAGAGATTATTATATTTTGCTCAATTCCGTTTGTTGTTGGATTCAGAAGTTAGATTGGTTTACGATATCTGCGCCAGCTGCTCGTCCCCGGCGTCTGATTCTGAAGTGTGGCTCTGTCCCTTACTCTCTGTTTTAATCCTTAATTGTATGTCATTAGACTTAGGACTAGTTGCAGTGCTTAAAAGTTAACTTAGTTGAGAGATCAGCTGCGATCAGCAGCAATTTGTGGTGGCGTATTACCTAGATAGGCTTCCTGCTGGGCTGGGTCCAGAGTGGAGGGCAAAATTGTGGGCATTCCCGGTATAAAAGTCTTGTCGTTTTCACTGCCGCCCCAGCGAGATTTGCGCTTCCTTTTCCGTTCCGCAGCGCTGTCCACTGTAATTTAAATATTAATTAGTAAAATACTCTAACAAATTATAGGGGTTCCATTGTTTGGATTGTAATATTCAATACATAAGTAATTCTAGTTATAGAAGTTATATTGTTTGTATACCCACTTGAGTTGTCAAAGGCTCCATTGCTGTTGGAGTCGTGGCTGTTCTGGTTGTTGAAGAACGAGGCGAATCCCTTGCTGCCTCCTGCGTTGCCCATTAGCTCCTGGATGGTCTGAGATAAATCAAACCTCGAGCTTGGCTCCTCTCTGATCGTTTCCAACCCCTGCGGTTGTCGATCGAAGAGAGAGGGAATCCTAGGCTGATCATGATCTTGATTCAAGGAGTTTCGACTGTTGGAAGTGTCGAAGGGGTTTACATGTGTACGTTCTCTGCTGCTTCTTTGTGGCAGCTGATCACGCTGATCCCTGTGGCCGCCTCGATCGCTCCGGCGGCGCTCGTAGCTCCGACTGCGCGAGCGGCGCCGACGATTCCGGTCGTAATCATCGCCGCGTCCACCCCGCGAACTGCTTCGCCTGGAACGGGAATCACGATCGCGATCGCGCTTGCGGTCACGATCACGGTCCCTGCTGCGCGACCGTTTTCTGCGTCTGTCCTGGTCGTCGTGATTGCGCGACTTGCTGCGGTTCGAGCGGGAATCCCGGTCACGATCGCGATCCCGGTCACGCTCACGATCCCGATCACGGTCGCGATCTCGGTCATCCCGGCGGCGGCTGTCCCGGTCTCTGCTGTCCCTGTCTCTGAAAAATAAATTAAAAATATGTTTTTATCAATAACCACAGAAGTATGCTGTATACCAATATAAATGATTGTCCTTTGCGCCGAAGTATAATGGGTTGATAAAGCCCAAAATGTAAGGAAATTGTTTTAGATGCATGAAAAGCATGATCTATTAATGTGATACATACATATGTGGAAAAAATTATTTGCTCAAAAATTGTTAGATAGGGATAATTTTGAGTCCAATTGTTTCAGAAAGTGAATATAAATCCTTCTCTTATAAAAACAAAGGTTGAAGACGGTCGGACTGAAGATAATGGGCAGTTGGAAACTTTGATTATGTACGATAAGGAATGTAAGGGTAATGCAGGGTCCAAAATAATGGGGACCATTAAATGAAACCTGGTGCCAACTTACCTTTTCTTCCTATCTTTGTCCCGCTCCTTGTCCTTGTCCCTATCCTTGTCCCTTCCGCGATCTTTTGAGCGGGAGCGCTCCTTATCAGCTCCGCTTCTGCCGCTGCTGCCGTTGGCAGAGGCGGCGACTGCGAGTGAGACTTCTCGGGCCGCCGCCGAGGAAAGTAAATCCGGCGGCGTTGCGCTCATGTTTTCGTCGCCGCTTATACACCAAGAACTCGTCTAATACAACCACGTAAAGTCAGAATAACTCCGGAGACACTTTAAATAGTAAAAACCTATTTTTTCAGTATGCGGCGTTGCGTGTGAAAATTTTGTGGCAACGGAACGAAATGAAAATGGCGACGTGGTTTAGTGTTGGAAAGGATGTGCTATTAGAGGTGAGCAGCGTTAGCTGTTACCTGTCACAATAGACGAAAATATTTATATTATTTACTTAGCTGGATCAAACTGATTTTATACCGATTTTGGGATTAAAATAAAATTTTATTTTGATGAGTCGTGTGAAATTTTACACCCTTAAAAATTTTTTGTATGATAGTAATTTCGAAATAAATATAATAAATATAAAAGAGCACCCTGAAATGCTTATTAGCGATTGATTTTTATTACCTTAAACCTTAATAGACGTCCCTATTTAATCTGGTTTTAAAAAACATTTTTTTATTTCACAGTGTAACTTCTAGCTGTTCCCATGGACAATAACAGTGACCATTCCCAGGCTTATCCAATACTGTTTTTGGCATTTCCGAAACGCGTTAGTACGTTTTAGGTTGCACGTGTGCGGTATTGTGCACTTTTGTTTTGCTCCATGAGCTCGGTTTGATTTATCCCAAAACTCAAAATAAAACAATGGTGGCCAAGGGGAAAAAGGCCAGTGCCGATGCGGTGTACGCCAAAAAGACGGTGAGGTCGGCCAATCCCTTCGACAACTCGGCGGCGCAGACGAGTAAGCGTGGACAGAATCCCTTCGATGTGCACGTTAACAAGGAGAAGTTCAAGATTCTGGGCAGGATCTGCAAGCATGACAGGGGAATGCCGGGCGTATCCAGGGCCAAGGCTCTGCAGAAGAGAGCCCAAACACTGGGTCAACAGTTCGCTGTGAAGCACAAAACCAATCGGTTTAAGGATAACCGCATTGGGAAACACTTGAGCGGCGATCAGCTCACGGAATCCGTGATGAACGCCCGCTACCTAGCCGAAAAGATGTCCCAAGTCCGCTCCAATCAAAAGGCGGAAAAGTTCAACCTTAACGACGACGAACTCCTAACGCACAGGGGCCAAACTCTGGAGGAGATCGAGCAGTACAGGGATGAGCGATCCGACGACGAAGAGCTGGACGACGAGGCACTAGATGGTAAGCATACGCTAGAATTCCCCTTAAGAACCCATGACTAACAAGCATATCCTTCCAGCTGATTTCACGTCTGCTGCCCACTTTGGTGGCGATGGCGACACCCCTCAAGATCGCCAGTCGGCCATCGATGAGATGATCGTCGAGCAGAAACGCCGCAAGAACGAAATCGCAAAGGAGAAGGACGAGGTGTACGATCTCACCGAGAAACTGGATGCCAACTACAAGCTTCTGCTGCCGCTGGTGGCCAAGGCCACAAAGGATGAGCAGGACGCCAAACCGCCGCCAGATGCCTACGATAAACTGCTCAAGGAGATGATATTCGAGCCTCGTGGCAGTGTCACGGATAAACTCATTAATCCCGAAGAGTTGGCCAAACAGGAGGCGGCTCGTCTGGAGAAACTTGAGAACGAGCGACTACGTCGCATGCGGGCCGACGGTGAGGAGGAGGAGCAGGCCTCCATTTCACAGCCCAAACATCGTTCAGCGGATGACCTCGACGATGGGTACTTCATGGCTGGCGGCGATGACTTGGAGGATGATACTCTGGCCTACGATTTGGACGGCAATCTGGGCACTCATCTCAATGGAAAAGATGCCAAGGCGGAGAAAAATGAAAACGAAGAGAAGGGTGATGAAGAGGGCGAAGAAGAAGAAGAGGAGGAGGAGGATTCCGATGAGGAGAGCGATTCGGATGTCGATAACCTGAGTGATCTCAAGGAATCTGAGAGTGAGTCCGAGGCGGAAGACACTCCCCAAGTCAGCAAAAAGAAATCAAAGAAATCTACAGAAAAATTTCCTGCCTCCTTGGACACCAGTATACCATTCACCATCAAGATGCCCAAGACTTACGAAGACTTCACAGAACTCCTCTCCAAACACGCACCTTCCCAGCAGCCTACCATTATTGAAAGGATCATTAAGTGCAATCATCCCAAACTTGAAGGCGTAAATCGTGAAAACGTAGTCAAGTTGTACTCCTTTTTGCTGCAGTATATTAAGGATTTGTTTGAGGATGCCAGCGAGCAGGACATACGTGAACATTTCCAACTGCTCTCAAAGTTCATGCCTCATTTGTATGAGCTGACGCAATTGAATCCCGAACGCATGTCCAATACGTTCCTGGAAGTGATCAAAGAGAAGTATGCAGAGTTCAGGAAAAACCACAAGATGTATCCTTCACTTGACACTCTAATTTACTTCAAGATGGTGGCCAACCTATACTCCACATCTGATTTCCGTCATCCGGTGGCCACTCCTTGCTTTATTTTCATGCAGCACATTCTGTCCAGATCGCGAGTGCGAACGCGTCAAGAAATATCAATGGGTCTGTTTTTGGTCACCGTGGTCTTGGAGTTTGTATCGCAATCCAAAAGACTTCTCCCAGCTGTTTTTAATTTCCTGCAGGGCATTCTACACATGTCCATACCTAAGCGGGACGTGGAGCAGCTGGAGATAACGCCACCCTTTGAGCGAGATGGTCCCTTTAGCAAATTACTGGCACTCCCCGGTAATAAGGAATGTACGAAAATGGAGCCCCAACAGCTACAGGCTGCGGATTTGGTCACCCAAACGATCACTCCAGATTTCAAGGTTCGAGCTCTGGATACAACACTCCAGCTTGTCAAGGAAGCTCTCCAGTTGGTGGAGGAGCATGTTGGTGCCTGCTACCTGGCCAAACCCTTCCTGAGATTACTCTCCCGCCTGCCACTTGAATCCTATCCGGATCACGTACATCTGCACCACAAGGAAGCAACCGAACTAGCAGAAAAGCTGGCTGAGCAGAAAATGAAACCTCTTGCTCCGGCGGAAAGGAAACCCAAGGCTCTCAGGCTACTGGAACCGCGATTCGAGGCTGTTTACGACGACAAGCGGCGTCCCAAGATGTCCAAGGCTAAGGAAGAGCGGGCGAAACTGCTCCACAAGATTAAGCGCGAGAAGAAGGGCGCCATCCGGGAGATCCGCAGAGATACAGCGTTCGTTCAGGAACTTAAGCTTAAGCACACGCTGCAAAGGTGGGTTTTTAATTTACGTGTGACAACCCTTTTCCTTGACCGATTCTTCTTTACTTACAGCGACAAGGAGCGGCACGAGAAGGTCAAACGGATCTACCAGGAGGCATCCATGCAGCAGGGCGAGCTCAATGAGTTGGCTCGTGCCAAAAAGAAGAAGAAGTTCTAGACGTGTTCCAGTAAGGTTGATTATGAACTAATTTTTAGCTAGGCTATACACTAAGCTGAGAGTAAAGAGCAGCGCATTGCTGCTTCAATTTTAATATCACAAAATCGACCTTCAGAATTGTATATATTAATGCTAACCTAGATTATGCGCAAACAACAGGGTGGGCCGATTGGAATGACAGCAAGAAATCAATATCATTGATCGCCATTATTTCTTTTCCATTATGATAAATTTCTTAAAGTTTTGAATGGTTGAAAACAACATAGTAAATGTTGTCAAGTTTTCATTTTATTTACATTTTTAATGATCTTTGTTATAAGCTATGATTATTTCATTAAACAAATTGACCCACCCTACTGTACATATAGAATCCTATGTGTCTACACCTTCTTTCCCGAGATTTGCCGGCAGCGCAGCGTTGCCTGCTCCACCGCTCCAGACACTGCCGCCCGAAAACCTGCAATCGACATCAAAGGTTGGATTGAAGGCGATAGGCGAGTGCGTCATCCGCATCATTATTGCCACTTACCTGAGAGCTCTAGTTGTCTGAGGGCGGCTGCAGTCGAACCCGCTGGACTGGTGACCCCGTCCTTGAGCTGACCGGGATGCAGGCCACTGTCCCGGACCATGTGTCCAGCACCCAGGACTGTCTGCGATGCCAAACGGTAGGCCAGATCCCTGGGCATTCCCATGTGCACGGCTCCATCCGCCAAAGCCTCAATCATCACGAACACATAGGCCGGCCCGCTGCCACTTAGAGCAGTAACTACATCCAGCTGGGATTCATCTACCGCCTCACAGGTGCCCACGGATTGCAGGAGTTTCTGAGTGATTTCTGCATCTGCATCGGTGGCTTTGGATCCGCGAACAAAAACCGAACATCCTGAACAAACCACTGCGGGCAGATTTGGCATGACGCGGATCACACGAGCTTGCTGGGAAAGACTGGATTCGATGGTGGACAGGGTGATGCCCATGGCCACGGAGAGGAATAGTTTGCCAGAGCTGAGTGGCTGAATCTCTGATAAAACAGAGGGCACCACTTGAGGTTTCACGGACACAAACACCACGTCAGATTGTTGCACAACCGGTGCATTCTTAACCACTGTTTCCACTCCCAACGCTTGAAAGGACTGCAGGGAGAGCTTATCCGCCGGATGCACACTAGCTATCAGGGTGTTGGGCTTGGCCAGGCCTAGGAAATGTAAATGGCAATTACACGATTAGATGGTGAAATCTAGCGTGTTATTTATTTTTCTTAAAGAGATAGTCAAAGTGGATATCCTGTAGGAATTGTAATACAAATTGTACAGGTTTCGTATGAAGCACTCACTTAGATATACCTAGAGCGTAATATTAACTCTCTCACCTGCTGCCAGGAACCCCTTGGCCAAGGCTTTAGCCATGTTGCCACCGCCCAGGAATCCGATCTTTCCTATCGTCGACATTATGTTTTAATGGTTAAGTTCTGCGGACTGAGTACTGCACTTTGTGCTGGCGGAACGGCAACTGTTTCTGCGCTCCCGGCGTTGACCAAAAACAGCCCGCGGGTTTGATAAGAAATCTGGCTCGATCCACCCCCCCCCCCAACCCCCTGCGATGTGCGAACAACAAACACAGTGATTCGGGCTTATCAGTGGGAGTTCCTTTGTGTTGGTTTCACATACGATTGCGGGAAATAAACCCTAATAATTAAGAATTTATTGGTTTTTTTAATTTCTTTTTTTTTGCTAATTTGATTTATCCAAAGAAAGTGAAAATTATAAATAGGAAATACAAAGACAAATAAACTTTTTTAAAGAAATTTTATAAAAAAAGTTTGTTTGTTTCTTTTGCAGATTTTTATATTTTAGTGTTTTATAAATGGCAATATAGTACTATTATTTTGACCGCAGTTGTATAGCCATTATCTGCTAGAACAGCCGCGGACTGGAATTCATTCACCCATTAGCAGGCATGACGAAGTCCAAATTTATGGGAGATGACGATGCCCTGTAATCCCTGTAATCGTCCACTGATCCACTTTGTTTTTTTCTAATTTCCAGTCCCGTTAAAAACGCGAGAGGGTCTTTGGTAATGTTTATTTACCAAGATTCAAAAACATTCCGCACTCTAAAAGATAACAATGCTTATCATGCTTGAATGTGATAACAATAATAAAGAAAAAGGTTAATATAAGAGAACTGCTACAATGTCAGCTAGTAATAAAATGTAGCATTTTTTTACCAAAAAAGATAGGATAAGTCTTTAAATTAAACAAATGGTATTTCTTTAATTTTGTGTTATACATTAATAAAAGTTAGTTTATTTTCAATTTAAAAACCGATAACTTAATCCACCGCGCAATCGTTTCATTCCATGTGTGTCGTGGCTATGGCTTGGCGTTAGTGATAATTTTTTTTAGTGAGTACACCCTCCCCAATTAGCGAAGATATACTCCGAAAATACCAGCGAGATTTATCGAATATAAATTCGAAGTTAGCAAAAACATACTCCGTAGTAAGCGAAGCCATACTCAAGATTAGCGAATACACCTCCTACGTTAGCGAATACATAAGCCAGTAGGTGTATGTATCGAAAATATCGATTAATTCGGTATTTATTTTTGGGCCGGATGGTTTTTTTTATCGTTAGCGGCGCGGGCACACTGACCGGGAGTAATTTTTACCGTAGAAATTGTAATTTAACGCTTTGCGAGGGTCAGAAACTCATAAAACACAAACTACCGATTATAACTAAATAGAGCCTGTCATTTGCAACGGATTAGACACGAAGACATATCCGATTCCAGCCTTAATTAACTACCTAAACGTGTGTGAGTGCCTGTGTGTGGGTGTGAGTACATGTGCGCCTGTGTGTGTGCGTTGTTTTCTCACACAATTTCGCTGCAATTTAGAAAAAAATCAACAAAAGCGCAGTAACAGCAGCAACAACAATTAGGAAACGCATTAATTTTCGAGGTTGTTTGCCTATACTAGAAAAATAAACAATATACTATCGAATTGAAGAACTGGAAATCGCATGCCCAGCAGCGGATTGATCAACAAACCGAAAAAAAACCTTCGTCAGCTCTCCGAATTCTGGAGCAGGACGGTACGTATTATACTTCCAGATCGTATGGCCATGGAAACTTAATTGATTTGCAAATTACCCACAGGGCCACGTCGCTATCGCTTATCTACGGCACTGAGAGAAAAACCATCAAAGTGGGCCAGTCGTATTCAGTCTTTGCCTTCAAATTTTCAGGCGGCAGTGATTAGTTCTCAAAAATTAACAAACCCAAATAACATGTCATCGTCGTCGGCGTCCGGCGGTCGGAAGCAGCCCACCGCCGTGTCCCGAATGAAGCAGGACTACATGCGTCTCAAGCGGGATCCCCTGCCCTACATCACCGCCGAGCCGCTGCCCAACAACATCCTCGAGTGGCACTACTGCGTCAAGGGTCCGGAGGACTCGCCCTACTACGGTGGCTACTACCACGGCACCCTGCTCTTCCCGCGCGAGTTCCCCTTCAAGCCGCCCTCCATCTACATGCTGACGCCGAACGGACGTTTCAAGACCAACACGAGGCTGTGCTTGAGCATATCAGGTAGATTGGGGCGTTTCTTCGGGTTCTAACGCTGTACATCACATAAAACAACTAGCAGGAATTTCATCATAATCGTTAAAATTGATGAAGATATTTTGCTTGCGTTAGGTGATAGTCTGGCTTTGTTTAAGCATATCAGGGAGTAACATTATGGGATTAATGTCACTTAAGGCCAACACAAGGTAGTTTTTGAGCATATCAGACACCTCGGTTATATCTTATCTGTAAAATACTCGAAAACGCTTTTAAATTTCTCTAGTATCACTCTTTTCGCTGATCATATATTAGAATCTGATTTATAACCTGCCGAATTTATCAGTAGCTAATAATCATAGAATTTATTAACATTTCTATAAAACTATTTTATTCCAATATGTTTAAAAACAATGAAGCTATGCCGATTTTCCGTTATAAACACGTTTGATTGTTTGTAAGACAGCTCTATGATATAGTCGTTCGATACTCCTTACAGTGAAAAGCATATTTTTGGGATCGACTCTCCTGGGTCGACTTTATAGGGTCGCATTGCACACCACTTACTCTCGGAATTAAGCAAGCATGCAAAAATCGATAATCTATAAAATTCAATTCACATGCCTTGTTTTTATTTTATAGACTTTCATCCGGACACATGGAACCCCACTTGGTGCGTGGGCACTATTCTTACAGGGCTGCTGAGTTTCATGGTAATTACCTTTGACATTCCGGGCCATCATAAATTAATTAAAATGGTTTCAATTCCGCAGCTCGAGAGCACACCCACGCTCGGGTCTATCGAATCGTCGAACTATGACAAGCAAATGTTTGCTCAAAAATCGTTAGCATTTAACCTGCGCAACACCAACTTCTGTGAGCTATTTCCCGAGGTGGTCGAGGAAATCAAGCAGCGACTGCAGGGAACGCAGGCGGCAGCTGCGGCGGGTGGTGTTGCGTCCACCTCGAGCGGAGCGAAGCGGTCCAATGGTTTGCCCAATGGAGCGACCTTGGTATCGGCGGATGGTAGCCTGGCGGTGGGCGGCTTGGCCAATCCACAAAACGCAGGGGACGCCATCGATGGTGGTGCGGCGGGTCAGGCGGATTTGGCCAGTGGCGGCGGAGCGTCGGCACTGCAGAATAGTGCACGGAATTCCTATCTAAACTGGCAGTCCGTCTACTCAAACCTGGTGATCATCATCTGCTTTGCGATATTTGCCCTCATTGTTAATTACGTGATCAAGAACCTGAATCAGGAATAGAATTAACGACACAGCCTCTATATTTATATACAAATATAGATACACATCCGTATGCATGTGCATATTTAATCTAGTTTACTCTAAAGTAGTCTTCGTGGATTCAGTACCGCTTGAGAAGTATTTACAGACCCCGCTTTACCCCAAAATTACCGCCTCAGGCGGCGCCATCCATTCCCACTTTTCCCACGATCGCTGTTCAGTCTGAAATTATTGGCAATAACAACTAGAAACACAATCACATATTTCTAAACTAAATTTGTGAAAACTATAAATTGTTTTGTTATGTATTCATTACTATTAAAGCCTAGTTTAATGCAAAGTGAATGAAGCCAGGAATATGTTTGTAAATGAATAAAAAATAACGGCAACATATGAGCTCGTGTACAAATTAGCCAACTTATGTGTCAGTTTCCTGCTTATAAAATGGATATTAATTTTCAGCCATCATAAATTGCCTGGTGTTGATTCGACTTGTACAATAAATTGTAATTTGTAGTTGGCTTTACGCTGGCAAAGCGGCTTAAATGTAAAGCAAAGTCGCTGGCTGCTGACTATAATTTTTTCTCATTCTCGGTGAGTATGGCTAAATCCAATAAAGTGAAGTCTGGGTGACCAACAATGTTTCACATTTAAGCCGCTTAACACACGCCCACAAGTTTCTTATTGTGGCAACTTTGTTGGCTATCTTAAGCCAAAATTACACACATGACTCTTATTGCTGGTGAGAAAGGGCAGAAATGACCAAGTTCCTTGGTTTTAACGAATTATGGCACCCCTTGTCATAGCAAGTAGTGTCCTTGCAGAAGAAACTACACTCAGAGAGAAAAATGACTATAAAATGTACAATTTCAATTATAAAATGTTAACGTTTGCCTATGATAAACAATTAAATTTTTGTTTCATTCACGTAAACTTCGTATGTCTTTTAAAAATGGTTTATTACATATGAAAACATTATGCATTTTAACGCTATGATTTTTTCATGTGCACTTGCCACAGATTCATAAAAAGGTAATTCGCTCACTCAGCAACTGTAATAAACTACTTAAAAATAAAAGAATAAAGAAACAACTTCATTTTGTGATGAAAGTTTTTGGCCAGACGCTGAAGTTGATAATTTAACTAACGTAAATTTCAAGTTCAGGCTGCTGTGCAAAGTTTCCGACTGCGGCTGGCACTTGCAACTTTTCAAATTTGGTTGTTTGTTTTATGAACTTGCAACAGTTTAAGCCAATTTCGGTTGCACAAAGAGAGGAAAAACCACCAGCAGACACAAAACATTAAATGATATCCCGGATGGTGCAGTGGAAGACACACAGACCCCAAAACCGAAACATCTCTGCTACTGTCATCAAGTATTTCTATGGGGAGTGACGATGGGCGGGGATTTCGAAGTCGCTTGTGCTTTTTCTCGAAATTTATTTTGAGTGCCCACCAAGATGGCGACTGGACTTCAAGTCCAAACTGTCTCCTGCATTTCCGCTTTATCCTTTTGATGCTCGAGGCGGATGTGCAATTTTTGCTCATTTGTTCATGGCATTTATAAGCATCAGTTGCCCGAAAAGAGGTCAGTGGCGTTGAAGTCCGACGAGTTCATTGTTCGCCGCCGAAAAAAAAAGGAAATCCCCAAATGTGGTCATCGCTGCCGGGCCAGGCTTAAATGCCCAACAAATGGCTACAAGACATTAGTTGACGGCAATAAATGTCGATGCTTCCGGTCTAAGCCGCTTATCCAGGCAAATATGCGCGAGTCAGCCCACGAAAACAAAACATAAATGGAGTGGTCAACGGCAATTCGATGGTCACGAGGGTATGTCGGCCTACTGAGCCATAAAAATAATGGCCAAAAGAAAAGCGAGTGCCCACGGCCAAGACGGCCGGGTAGATAAACAAATATAAATAAATAAAAATAACAAATGCTATAATCATTAAGTACGCCTCATTGGTGGGCATGTGCCCCCAAGTTCTGTGGCCATCTGGAAATGCCTTTATGCCGTGGTCCCTGCACAGGAAAAAAATATTTTTAAAATTACTTTATTACTTACTGTTAATTAAAACTGCCTTTTAGAATATATATATTTTTGAGTATATAATTTTGTATTGAAATCGATATAAAATTTTTAATGTATTAATTTAAATGAGCATTTAAATTGAATTTCTACGATTTGTTTTTGAGTGTGGGCTTTCTTGACCACCCAGGGGTCATAAATGTTATACATCCGCACACAGAAAAACCCACACGAAGACAGTCAGATGCGCATATAAATGAAAATGTTTGTTAAATTATTTGGGCAATATACGTTTATGCCTGTGTCAGTGTGCGCAATAAACGATAAAACATAAACTTAACATGCAAAGGCCACGCAACTGCCGAAATGTATGCTATGTTTGCGTTTATGTGAGTTTGCGTGAGTGTGCATGGGAGGATTCCCTTTATCAATGCATAAATAAATGGACATCAGCTGCGAATAATGATAGGATGGGCTAAACGAAAGGGTAAGTGGGGTAAGCCTGAAAAAGGGACCTTACAAGTGCTGTCAAATAAAAAAAAAAGTCAAAGGAGTAAATAAAAACCAAGCTAGATTTGGGATTTGTTTTATTATTTGTGAATTTATCTTTTTTGATGACTTCACTTTATTTAAAAAATTTCTTTGAGTAAAAAATTTAAAATTGTTTAACCTTGTACCTTAATACATATGCTGGAATCAATATTGAATAAAATTAGGTTCCCGGTAAATGTTTTCTTTCAAATTTATTTTTAAATTGTTCTTTAGGAAAATAAGTTTATTGAGTTAAGCTTTCATTTATAGTTTAAAAACATAAATATTATAGTTTATGAAAAGCTATGAAGTAAGATAATAAAGATAGTATTTTCTTGCCAAGATGGTTTTAACTCTTGAATATGAATTGAGAGCCATATAGATCAGTGTCTTACAAGAAAAAACTAAAACAGCAACATTGAAACAATAATTTTTTCAAATTATACTTTGGCTTACGGTTCAATCATCGGTACAATAATGGATTTTTTGCTGAAGGAAGCCAATGTTCAGATAAATCGATGAAAGACAATAGAATTAAAGCAAGGACAAGGAATTCCCATGTGTTATCACATGTACTAAGTTAAATGCGCTGAACTGATGAGCAACTGCTGGGAGAGCAGTGACGGGGATGGTCCATTGGAGACCTTAATTCATCCTGTCAACGGTCTCGAGCTCGTTTACTCCCGGATGCACTGCACTTGGACGCTAATCTACGGCCCCACGATGTGCTTAATGAACTGCCTGCCCTGTCCGCTTCGTCATCATCAGCCGTATCATTTCTGGGCCCATTGTGCTGCAAATTGTAAATTGCGAAATTCGCTGGACGATTCTAATGCGACCTGATGCGTGGATGGCAATGGAAAAAGTTTGATCACCACTCAACCACAGCGCCATAAATTTCAATTAGTGCGGATGCATTTGGGCATTTGCAAATGTGCCAATTTTGAATTATGAACTCGGAATTTTCGCCAACTGACTAATTGCTGATTGAGTTGCTTTTGGGGCTAGCTTGGGCTTTTGCCGGTTTAGTGGATCAACCAATCAATGTCTGATTGTTGGCCCAGGCCGAAAGGCAATTAGGTCACATAGTTGGCTGGGAATTTGGGGAACAGCAAACTGCACAGAGAATTATTGTAACATTTTACTTTACTTTTTTGTAAATAGCTATAGTCATAGTTTCATTTTAAGGTATTTTATGGTTAATCCTAAATCCTTTGAAAGTACAAAGTTTATTACTAGTCAAATATTTTATTTAAATGCATTTATTTATAATTCAACTTTAATTTGCTTAAAATATATATGTGTTTTTCAACAGAATATATTTTAGTACAGTATTTGCCATTAACATTTTACTTCATGAAATATTTGTATACTTCAGACGAATGTTGGTTCTTAGTTTTTCTGTGTGTGCGGTCCTGTTCATCGCCGGCTGTCAGTGTCGAGTTGCTGCTGTCCTAACTCGAACAAATTATGAGGACAATAACGAGGACGAAAGCTTACTTCGGTAAGTCGAAGTTTTAATACTCTTGCTTAATGAAAAAGTGTACTGCGCCAAAATAAGTATGACAGCTATAGGCTATAGATGAACAATCAATCGCCTAGCTAATGTTGAATTAGAATGGATATTCTTTATAGGATCGGAGAAGTGTCTTTCCCTGTGTTACAAACTTCGGGCTAAAGTTATATTAGCCTGTGCAAGGGCATAAAAAGTGGCAGGAGCAACAATAACGAGTCCGACTACATGAGCGGCAACAACAAATGCAGCACGCGACACTTACACAAGTGGCAGCCACTTCCGTCCAGCAGATGCTCCACATCCACTCCTGGACTGCTCCTGCGAGGACTTTAAGCCTCGAGTGCTTACTTGTTGTTTTTATGGCAATGTGTGAGACTTTCGCATTGAATTAACTTGAGTGGCCGGCGAATGAGGGCGTTCTTGGTCAGTGGCTGGCATTTATGGATCAGCCTGTCAGGGCTAGCACATTTGTCAAGTATTTTCATTTACTGGTGGATTAAGCTGTATAAGCAAGTGCCATAGAACTTTAAGGCCAACAAAGGTACTCTTAGAAACAAATATATTCGTATTCCTATGCGTTAGGTCTGAGCATCAACTAATCGTAATACCTCCTAAATAATATGTGCATTAAACTTTATTCTCAAATTGAAGCTTAAGGTGAGTTTCGGAATTTGAGCCTTATCATTCCCTTTGGCATTCAGCCAGTAGAAAAGTTTCCTTTTCGGGATGCGGCATTTAAGGACTCCTCCTGTCTCAGAAGGCATTAAAAAGCGATAAGTGCGAAAAAAAGAGCCCCACTAGAATATGCAAAACAGGAAGAAGGAGGTCGAGTTGAGGGCAGGATACATATACACCAACTTGTTGCTCCATTTCAGCAACACCAGCACGAGTTGCTGAAAAGTAAAATTATTAAAACTTTTTGAATTAACAAAGCGCCAACAACGAGCTAAATGACGTCCACGATGTCCGCGCAAAAAGTGAATTAAAAGGGGAATAAAAAGCGACAAAGTTAATTTATGCGCAACTAGATACAAACAAGGATGTTGCAAGCAGGGGACAGGACGACACGGACACTGCGAACAGTTGAAACTGTCGCTGAACTGTTGAAACGGAAAACTGAACGCCATATTAGATTCAAATGCATTTCCCTGTTGGTCGACACCTCCCGTTTCCGGTTCTGCCGGTCTCCACCCCCTTTTGCTTTCCCCCCCTTTTCCGCCCCTAGCTTCCGCACTTGCAACCGGAAATGAACAGCAAACTTTTCAATTGAGTTTTCCGCCTCTGCAGCGCAGGGCCACGATAAAGTTTCGGCATTATTTTTGTTTATTTTCTTGTTGATCCATAAAACACAGCACGGCCCAGCGTCGTACAGCAAGATTTTATCGGGGGTTCTTAACATTTCACATCTTTCACACTTTAAACGGGATGTCACAGAAATCTCTATTCTATATATATTATATATTATATTGTATAATTTGAATTCAACCAAATTTGGTCGAAAGTTCGACACAGTTTTAATTATTTCCATCAATCAATGAAAGCCCTGTAAAAACAATATTTTAACCTTTGAATAACTTGTATAAGTTTATTTAATATTTAATATAATTGTGACAAAATAAATATTTTTTTTTCAGGATAATAGTAGTAAAGGGATTGCTTAATCCTCTGCAAACTCCACCGATCCTTAAAATAGCTTTTCAGGGGATATTCTTTTACGACCAAGTTCTCTAATTGAGCCTAACATTTGGGGGCAGTTAGCATAAATTGACAACGAGCCGAAACTGAAACAAGAACGTTAATTAATTTGCGGTTAAATCCTTTGCAACAAAGCCAAAACTACAAGGTTCTGCAAACAATCAAAGCTCATAAATTCCGAACAAATTAAGCAGTCGAAACTTGGTCCCTTATCCAAGACTCAGCTGGTGTCCAGTGGATGGTAATGATGGGTATTTACCAGGCAGCCGGAAACAGGAAAACAGCAGCAAAACAGCCCCCACACATCAATGGCAATCATGGAAATTGGACAGCTAAGTTCAGGCCCAGAACAAAGAATAATAGTGAAAAGGGCAGAGGGAAGCGGACAAAAAGAAAACCAGGAAAATATATATAGGTTTTTGGGGCCTAAGGAAAATGCCGACAAAGCGAACAGAAAATCAACAGAGCCAAGCTGGCAATAAACTGCCTGACAAATGAAAATAAAAGCCCGGCCAGCAATGAGCCAAAGAGCGACAAGAAACAAAATACGAAGTACAACCTACGAGATACTAGCTACATCCTCCAAGGCGGCAGAAGCGGGCCAAAAGGCGAAATGAACGAGCAGCAGTTGATGCCCTTCCGCTGGGCGCCAGAGAGCTCTGGGCACATCCGCCGCTGGTCATTTCAATCAATTTACCCGAACACACTCACATGAGCAGCTACCAACGGGTGGGTCCATACATGCATGGCGGTATATGTGCACTGGGAAAAATTAACCCTTTAATTGTCTAAGTGGCATTATCGAAAAGGCAAATACATTTTGTTTATAACGTATTTTGGTTTGGTCTTCGACAATTTAAAGAAATTTTTATGACTCTAATTTTGATTTTTTTTTGGTAAAATGAACAAAACTCTAAGTTGAAGAGAATATTATCTTTTTATTTATTTGACTATAATTAAAAACTATAAAAATAACTTTAATGACAAATAATTTTTTTATATATATCTAAATTTATTTATATTATTAATTTAAAAAAAAAATTGTAGAAGTAAAATATAAATGAAATACGTACTGATAATAATATATTTATGGGTGTACAATTGCACATTAAGCTAAGATGGTATTTATAAAGACTTTTTCCAGTGCAGGCTGGATTCGAATTTTTTAATAAAGGTTTGGTGGGGAAGCTCTACTGAAATTCGCTAGCCGGAAATGGCAGCCATGACGGAAACGAAGACACATTGTTGCTGCGGCCCCAAAGCGACGAATCTGCGTCTGTGTGTGTGCAAATGGTTAGGCAAGTGTGTGTGTGCGTGTGAGAGAGGTGGAGAAGACATATATAAGCAGTTATTTGTCATGTAGCAAACTCTCAAAATACTTTATTCACACACACAGTGCCGTGCAATACAAAGAAATGTTTGCAGCTCAGCAAAACACCGGAAGTCGTAAAAAGTATTTCAATTTAGTGCAAAACGTCCTTGCCACCTCCTCCATCACTCCTCCCCCCGCTGCCCCCCGTTTCTTCCAGTTGCTCTGCTGATTGAAGACATGGCCAGCACACTTTTTCCCCTTTTCCGGTGCTGTTTTTATGTGGGCACGTTTTTTTCTTCTGCATATCCAGCGATCCCGAAAACATTGAAGCGGCAACTATGTGGTAGCGCACAGCATTAAGGCATTAAAGCCATATGATGGGGGCACAAGTTAAAGCAAAGGATATTAAACTTTTTCATATAAATGAAAAAAAAACATTTTTTTGATGTGAAAATTTTGGAATCTATTTTATTTAATTAATTTTATTTGGAATTTAAATTATAAAATAAATAAAAAATATTTACCATTCAATGGGATATGTTTATTTAAGAGAATTTTCAAGACTATACTATTGAAATTGAAGGAATTTCAATTTTTATTTTTGCCAAATTATTTGAGTTATGTTAGCCCGCGGGTAAAAGCCTTATTGGCCTTTTTAAAATTTATGTCAATCTTATCTGGATATCTTCCATTTCGTAATCCCATCTTGGTGGCAGCCAGTTCTGCTCCAGCAATTTTTCCTTGTTTCGCCCCAATTTCAGCTTTGGTAATATATTTCAGAGACACGTCGCCTGCTCCGGAATCCCCTTTTTCCCCGCCTTTCGTTTCGGCTTGCTGCTCCGTGACTTTTCGCGTCTGGCGATTCACACGTTCTGGCCGGGATAGTGGGGCCAATTTCTGGCTTTTCCCCGGGCTAACACCAGATACGGGAACATTTTTATTTGGACGCTTTGTTGTCATTGGATTTTGGTGCCGAGGCAACGTGACTATTAGTGCGCCATTTAACGCCTTTAATGTTTTTGTGAGCTGTTCGCTATTGCCCGGGGCACGTAGTTAGCATTCTGCATCTGCAATCCGTAACACAAATTAATGATATTGAAGAAAGCGAGCCATCTACGATGCCAGGACAAACAGAAATGAGAGCTGGACAACAAACAATCTGCCATGTGTTTCATATTATACAGCAACTAAGATGAAGATGCTGATGCATGTTTGCATCTCTGTGTATCTTCTCCGGGCCAAAGTGATTTGAGTAGTCGGTAAACAAGATGCACTGTTAGAAAATATGCAGTTCTTAAACTTGAGGTACTGAACACAGATAAGAATTAATAGTTATGTATGACAAAATATATTTTCAAATAATTTAAAAGTAAGGCGATCTGTTAGATTAAATATAAACGTATCTTTAAAATAGTATTTTTTTGAAACTTTTGATTGGTACATCATCCCTATTACATTGAAATCTTTAATTTTTGCATGAAAATTTGTTTTCTATGCATATATATGCGAGGTTGTTGTCTAAATAGCAAATATGCCTGACATTCTAAGTAATTTTCCGTTGTGATTTATCTTCATCGAAGAGCTTGTTTCACAGATTCAGGATTCCAGTCTCTGATTCCAATTTCGACCGCACGGTCATGATTTTAATTAATGCGTATGATAAAATCAATTTGCAATATGACTGACTGGCCAGCTCACCGCAAGCTTCAAATTAATGTCTGAGCTTACACTGGAAGCAAGAATTTCTGTTCATTTAGCCCACTGGGATATAAATAAGCCGCACGCAAGCAGCCAGGCGGCCAACGGTGCGTATGTGTGATCCCCAGTATGTCGCGTACAATGAGAGATACGTGCGGCTCGTTTGTCACGTGCGCAGTCAGTAAATTGCAATAAGCGCGGCACCAAGTTGAAATAAGTGCGAAAGAAGAAAGTGGTTTATTTTTCACGACAAACCAAATAAAAGTGGAAGCACGAGAGTTGTCTCATCAATTTCTAGCATTTTGTTGCGGCAAGAAACAAAACAATGTTTAGTCTCCGTTTAAATCCGAGCTTTTGCCATGAAGTGAAATTAGAGATGGCAGCACTATCAATATAATAAAAGCAACGAAAAAAATTCTCGACATACGTTTTAATAGCCCTAATATTTCCTTTAAATACAAAAAGATATGTCTTCCACAAAATCGTTTATGATATTAATAATAATATAACCAATTGGAAGAATTTCGATCTTTTGAACAACAATTTTTAAAGATATATTTACCATAAATTGATATTAACATACAAATAATTATTTAGTTTTTCCGAAATCAACCTATTTTAATTGAAAATGCAGTTGTCTTGATCACGTTTAGTTCTGTTATTGAAATATTTAACATTTATTATCTTGCTTCTGCCATTAAATTGTAGTTTCATTAATTTTGATATTATATCGGAAGTTTTAATTCTTTAATGACTTTTTTCAGCATCTCTTGGAGTATAATCTAAATCTTGGCCATTTTCTTTCCTTCCGCCAAAAAAAATTTCACTCCCAACTCTCGTTTATCATTTTGCTTGGCACGACATTCATTTTGGCTGCCTTGACTGTTTGCACGTTTTTTCATTTGTATTTTCGGAGGTGTCGTTGGCTCACATAGATTTAAGTGCTTTCATTGCTTCGAGGGCTGGCTGCGGAAATAAAATTGATTTAATTTGCTCTCAGAGCGATACAATTTAATTATCAGCAGATACGTGATATCGGATAGATTTCTGATAGGCTTAGTTAGGTTTTTTCTAGTTACTGTTCATTCAGTTCACATTTGTATAATTAATATTGAAGACCATTAGCGCTGCCCATGCAAAATATTTTAAATCATGCCACGCAAACGAAAGTGCTCCGTGGAGTGTGTGTTTTTTGCGATCATCGCCGTTCGAATGACAACAAAAATAGCAAAAATCCAATTATTCCCAAGCACGTATTTTCCATTAAGCAAACAGCAAATGGCGGCCAGCCGACAGCAGTCAGATAGCCACAAGCACATTATGGGCACAAGGTACTACACTGTGCCGTTCCAGAATCCCATTCTGATGAATTTTGCATGAAAACCTACCTAGTCATTCAAATTTTATAAGACAAGCTAAACAAATTTTTTTGGTCGTAAAATAGCAAAAAGTCTTTCAAAAATCTAAGATTTCAAACAGATATATAACCGATTTTGAAATAGAATTTACAGAACAGAAATTTAAAAATTAATTGAAAATACGATCCTCTTAAGTTTCTCTTAACATTAATTCATTTTTTCTGATTTGGATGTAAAATTCAGAAAAAAGTGGTTTCTCCAGAAATTGGAAACTTGAAATTGAAATCATGTTGGAGCTGCCATCAGTTTTCCCTTTGAAAAGTAGTTGCAACTGGATACCGAGCTGATAGTCTCAGTCTTTTAATGAATCAGCTCCTGTTACCACGTCTCTGGCTCTCCGTTTATTTCCAACAATTAAACCCATCAATGGCAGCGTCAGCTGATGCGCTTAAGCCAGCCCCGAGACCATTAAGCCCAGTTTGAATGCCGCGTGTGGGGCGGGGAAAACCTGGGAAAAGCAGGGAAAATCCAGGAGTTGGGAGTGCCTCAGCACACATGGTAGTGCACACTTGACATTTCAATTTTCGCATGCACCCCGAGAACTCACAACAAAGCGGAGAAACAGGAGCAGAACCAGCTCGAAACACAAAAAAAAAACTGTAGCCAATTCCATGCGGGCAACGTCGCAAAGTTGCTTTCAATTACCCAGTCAGGACACGCTTGCTGCCTTTTGTTTTTTGCATGCCTGGCACGCCCCCTCGCTCCGGCCACCGTTCACCGCCCATTTCTTACGCCCCTTTAACCCCGCCTCCCGGCGACAGTTGTACAGTTCTTCAGTCTATTCACATTTTACGCTTTGTTGCTGGCCCGAAACCATGGTGGAGTGTCTGCCACTGCTGCTGCACTTTATTAAGTCCGCTGAACCTAAGGTGGTATTACAATCTGTCGTTCTAAATTATTACCCTTTAAGAGTAATAAGTCTTGTAAATTAATCTTATCAAAAATCCGATTATTCAAAAGAGGCATTTTTGAGATAACCGGAATTATCTGTCGTTCTTTCTCGATGTTTAATATTAATGTTTAAGGCTCAAAAATTAAATTAAATTAAAGAATTAAAAAATATTGAAACATATAATGCAATTTGTATATTACATTTTCATTTCCATAAGTTGCATTGGTTTTTGCAACAAGTATACGTTATTTATATCAGAGATTTTATTGGAAAGAATATCATACTCATACTCATGACTTATAGATAAGAATATCCTTGATATTAATACATATTATTATTATTATTATTATTATCAATAAAATTAACTTTTTGCTGCTTTACTATTATTTAGTATTCTGATTTTTTAACCATTCCTTATTGGGTATTTCTTTAAAAATGTTTAATTACTTAAGAAGGAATAACCAATTTTCCGCTTTTATAAAACTTGGCTAGAAAATGGGCAAAATATCGGCACCGCTGAGAAGTGTGATGCCACCTTTAACTCGAAAAAGTGCGAGAAAAAGGGATACGGCAAGGAGTATGAGTTACAGAGGGAAATGCAGGTGACCTGGCTACTTCAGTTCCTTGAAGAGGACAGGGCGAAAAGCTGTCGAGTGGCATTAATAACAAAAGCCATTTCAGAGATACGGGATAAGTACCTGAAAGTGCTTTTTGTACGCCCAGCATTTACTTCTTTTCTACTTCGCTACGCTTTCGATTCGATTGGTCGGAGGACTTCGAATTATGCTAATTTACTTTTACCGCTTCGCCGGCAAAGTCAATTTAATTGTAATTTTCCAACGCGCAACGCATTTTAGTTTTATTTCCGTCCGCGCTCTCTATTCAATTTCTGCCCGGCGCGTCTTGCATTTTCATGAGAAATAATTTAATTTGCCTTTTCCACTTCGACGTCCACTTTTCAAACTTTGCTTTTGCTACTTCCTTTGCCAGCTTTCTTGTCCGCCTTTGCTCTTATATATATATGTTTATTATATATAGATACGGCTCCTCTTCTCGGCCGTGTATCATTTGAGAATTCAAAGCTCGTACTATTTTTTCTTCATTATTAAAAAGGCGGGAAAAGAAAAAGTTTGGGGCCAGCGCATAAAAGTACCATGGAAAGTAGCTGCCAGCCGGGCTCTTTGCAATAATGCGATTGGGGGCGCGAACTGCCACGCTTTGCCGGATTCCGGTCCGCTCTTTCCGGTCTGGTCGAGTCTGGACCCGAATAGCATCCGCCCACACCGCCGCTGTCTAAGTGGAAAAAAGGTTTTGTCACGGCTAAGCACTTTTCAAATTCACAAGGGTCGCCCCCAACGGCAGCTGCTGTCCACTGTCCGTTGCCCGTTGTCCGTTGCCTGTTGTCTTGTCTGCTGTCCGGAGGCCGTTGTCCGTTGTCCGGAGACCAAGGGCCACAGGCCACAAACCGCGAAGCTCCTTTCGTCTCGCCTTCTTTTTAGTACCTTTTACTTGTAGCTTTAAGAGTATTTTGTGTTTGTGAATATTTATTTAAATACTCTACTAATTATAAATTATAAATCAATATCTAACATTTAAGTTCTACAAGACTTTTTGTAGTCAGGAATAAGTTACAAGAGAAAAGAGTCAGAAATAGTCTTTAGCACATAAATGTGTAAGAAAATGAACTAAGTCAAAATACATTGACATAATTATCAATTTACATATAATCGATTTAATTTTTGTTTATCACTTTTATAGAATGTTTGATAATTTTATTTCAATTGCCTTGTCGCTTAAAATAAAAATTAAGATCATATCCTACATAAATAGCAAAAAACTAATTTTAATCATAAATTTATATAATAACAGATACCAAAAATATTTCCTTTTTCCTACTCTTATTACAAACTGATTGCTGGATATTTTACAGTCCAGTGACTAAAGCATAATCATTTATTTAATTTGATTTCAGTGTCCTCTACACAATTTTTAGGGCTGAGAACGATACTGGCGGCCGAGCTGTAAAGTTTTATCATTATAATTGCAACAAACTGAGGACTTGAAGGCCATTGAAACATCTGGTCAAGGGCTAATGATAAAAGAATCTGGTGCGAAGAAAGAGATAGTCCTCAGCTTTTAAGTGTTTATGGACAAACAATGATGTCAAGTAAGCCAATCCAAGTTGAACAAAAACTTGTTATTAAAATAAAGAAAAATAATTTTGGTTAGTGTTGACTATCAAAATTGAAAACAAGCCGAGCCATGTATAAGTAAGATTAATGTTTTTTTGACTGCAGAGATTATCTTAAATGCTTTAAGTTTTAATAATACAAACATTTCTTACTTGGAAATGTTTAGGCCCATTTTCTAGTTTTTCTGACATGCTCACAGTATATTTAAAACATCAAAAATTGCATATTTATTCTCAGTTTAAAACATTTTTAAAAATTACCATTGGTACGAACATTCGTACCTTAGTTAAAAAGCTTGCGACCTTTTATAATGTATCTTTTGACTTTAAAAAATTATGGAAAAATGTGATTAGCTCAACAGCTTATTAATTCAGTGCGTAATGACCTTCCGAGATCATTGTTTGACTAAGTCGCGGCTCAAATTTGCCACAAATGCCACTTGATCCGCAAGGGGCCCTCATCAGCGGAACCCACGCCACTGTCAGCGCCAAGGAGTTACGGCCCGCCCCTTGGAACCCCTTTTTGCCCACGCCCTGGAGCATCCTTATCTGGCGCACAACTCGACAAATGAAAGGGTCGCAATGACAACTCAATGAAAAAGTTAGGCATGCAAACTAAGGGCCGGGATGTGCAAAGCAGTGAAAGCAGGAACATGAAGTTTGATATCATTAAAGGCCACTTATGTGTCAAATGCAACACAGCCGCAATGACAGTGGCAGTGGCTGCGGCAGGATTCGCTGGGAGACGGTACCAAGAAGTCGACGGCACACTTAAATGTCATTGAAATTGAAGCTCACTTGACAAGTAATGCTGGCGCAACACAAGCGGCCCCCCACATATATGTGGAGAGCATCCACGCCCCTGGCGAGGGGGTTAACTTAAGTCAACTACACAAAAGCCATGTCAGCAGACGCTGACAGAACCGCCCCGAAGCCTGTCTCGCCTTTACAAAACTCGTTTCTCTGTGCGGCAAAATGTTCTAGCTTTTTTCCCTGGTTAAGCCCAGGAAGATTGACATTATCTTTGGGCCTGAGTGATTTGCCAGCAAAGGGAAGGGGGAAAATGTTGGGCAGCTGCGAAAAACGAATACCCTGATTACTCTTTGATGCGATAATCCAAGGTCTAATTCTCTTTTCACATGACTATTTTTGTTGATATGTATTGTGTATTAAAAAATTACTGGCAATGCATTTTGTTTGCCGGGAATTTAAAAGCACTCCACTTTTTTTATTGGATCACATAAGAGTAAAGTTCCTTTTTAAGTATAAAGTGTAATTATAAAAAAAAAAAACATATAACATAATTCTCTTTGTATTACATTTTTTAACCACAATAAGCTTTAGATAATTTAAAAACTATAAGAAGTGTAGAAAATGATTTTCACTTCAAGATAACTTTATAAATCTTCTTAAAATCATACAAATAGGGAATAGGCGGCAACGCAGAGTTGACTATCGCATAATTTGTATAATTGCATTGCCACGCATGAACGGAAATTGCGTGGCGCCAACAAGTCGATGTCAATATTTGCCTCGCAGTCGATGTGCTCCTCCTGATGCTCCTCTTTCAATCTCGCCCAGTCGCTGTTCATCCGTTTTCATTCACCATTTTCCATCTCCAGCCAACCAACGTGTCGTATGCGTAACCGCGCTGCATTCATGCTGCGGCCGAGCAATTTAAAAGCCACAAAAATGCATTAAAATCCGAGTGTTCACATAAATTATTGCAGTTTCATTAACAAACATTTTCGCAGGGCTCTATGCCCGGCAAATGGCCCCTACTCGGTGCTTGTAATTAATCCCATGCCCGACAACTCATATTAAATGAGGGCTTAACAGATTTATGGTTTAAACAATTTGCCACTTACAGGTAAGTGGAATGACCAAAGCCGCAATATTTTGAGAGCCTCAATAAAAGTCAATGAAGCGTGCCAAATAAAGTTAGTGCGCCTCGATTTCATAGGTCTAAGTTATTCGCCCAATTGTTGGCAAAACGGTCCACAATTTTCCAGCTGAACGGGTCCAGAAACTCTTCCGAAAAACGATTAATTATGCCACCCCAAGGTGAGAGTTAAACTTTCGCTATCAGACCTACACAGGGAAATTATCACAAACTATATCGCCCATTTGTGAGTTTTGAATCGGTAAGCTGCTAACCCTTTCAAACTTCCACAATTAACACATTTGGCTTGCTACGTTGGCGGCAGCAACAAGTGCTGCTCCTTCGGTTTTGACAATGAACTTTACCCGCTGACTCACTGCTCGATTGCACTCAAAGAAATCAGAATCAGAATTTGCGTATTTAAGAAATATTACAAATTAATATTATCATTGCCAAAAAAAAATTAATTCAATTCTTGGCCTTTAATGAATGAGCTCTAATGCATTATTTACTTTTTGAATTGAAAACTTAAATATCAAGGCCAAAAGAGCTTAATTATAAGTTGAATGGTTTAATTTAAGTTTTGGTAATACTTTGAATGGTTAAAATTTTGTCATTTCTAACAATAGAAATTAAAGATTTTCGTTTAATTATACAATGCTCTGAATGAATTAATGTAACAGGGAATACATCCGTAATTTGAGCAAGTGCCTTTCAACAACCTTTAACCATCACTGAGGATTCTCTGACTGTGGGTGATTTTGCAGGACTGTTGCTGCTCCTTCCCTTGTAATATAATAAAACGCTTATTAAATTTTGCCGCTGTTATAACAAGCTGAGCAAGCACAGCCCACAAAATTGCTGCCCTGGGTCGCCGCAGCGCCACGCTTCCGATTCGTCCTCCTCCTGGCAGTTGGCTCTCGGATAGTGGATGCTGGATCCTGCTCTACTTCTTGGCTTCATGATAATGATGCGGTTTTGTTATGGCTTTTTGTTGGCACGGGCACCGGCAAAGCGGCGCTGCCATCATCATCGGCACCACCGCCCCCCAGTTGCGGTCGTCGGCACTCAACAAGGAAAGCAGACTTTCCCACCCACATTTAACCCACTGCAAAAAGTTTTCGTGTACTGGCAAACACTTTTTCCTTACACAACCCCTGAATGATGTTGTTATTCTTGTTGCATTTGTGGCGGCCAGCAAAAGTTCAGGGCATCCATTGCTGGCAAATTTGTGGGGCCGTGAAAAGTCGAAAGGATAAGCATCGAAGTGGGTGTGGCTTGTATTAGCATTGTAGCAGAAATGGCAACTTAAAAAATGTACTTATTTTCGGGGCTTCTTTATTGCTGTGGAATAATTATGTTTTAATGACACTTTAAGCGCCAGTTATGACAGCTGAAGTTTGTGGTGTGAAAGGTTGATCAACATGAAATGAGTTTGAAATCTTTTTAAAAGCAAAAAACAAAAGTAGCTATTTGAGGTTTTTAAGGTAATTGTTTTTGGCCTTCGTAGTTTTTGGTGGGGGAAGACATGAAAACTAAACAAAAGATTAAAGTAAATCAAGAGAGTAATGAAATATTAAAAACCAAAACTTAAACTTTTCATAAGACTTTTAATGGTGTTTCTGCAAATTCAATTTTTCTTAGTGGCTGTTAATACTTAACATTGGTAATAAGTATATGCTTAATATCTAAGGAATATCCCTATAAATGAAACCTTTGTTTTGTAAGTAAGCCGTAAAGATTTGCTATAGTTCAGCACATTTTTTTAAAACGTACTACTAATTGCTGTTAAAACAAAATTTCCGGCGTAACCCATTTATAAACCCGTCTGCCAACTGATGATAAATAAAATGCCTTCTAGCCATTAAACTTCCGTATGCCAACTTGAGTTGTACTCATTCAAACGCAACAAGACCTCTATGCAAAGGGGCCATTGAGCTCGTAAATCTAAAATTAAATGCCGAGATAAGCGGACTACGTAAATTATGCCATTTGCTAAGACCCAAGTTCGCACCAAACAATTTCCGAGCCGTAAAGGCGCAAAAAGCAAAGCACCATGCCACATAACATTATATTAGAGGTTGGCAAAAAGCAACAGGAGTGCGGCAAAAACAGCTCCATTGTGCGTCCGGATCTTTGGGGCTGTTGCCAATGTGCTGCGCCGCCAAATTATAACAATTTCGTAATTTATCTGAGAACGGCTCATAAATGGCCAAAGTCATTTGTTTAAACGTAAACACACATACATTCATTCTGGGATAAGCAAACTGGAGTCCTGGCTCTTGTTTATGGGTGTCAGCTAATAATTCACTTAAGCTCTGTTGCATGAAATGCTTTTAAATTTAATTACAAGGCATTTTCCCCACTTGGGACTCGGGCGTATACTTAATATCCCTGCTAAGCAGTAAAGAGCACGTAAGAAACATGGCCATGCAGGTACTTGGCAGACATATTAATGACAAGGCAAATATGTTTGCCTGGCAATCGAGTTATGCAACTTCATTCGGCACACGGCAATGATTTATCGGCCAAAGAGTGTACTGGAAAAAAAGATAATACTTTGGGCTATATTAATCAATTAGAATTATAAGTTGATGTTGGCAGCTTTAAACTATTCTTTTATGTTTTGGTTAGTATTTAAAGACTTAATTTTATTTTCCCAGGAAAGAACAACATTAAGCACGAATCGAAAATGATATAATAATTTTCTACCAGTTCAGTGCAAATTTCGCCTGTAGCCATGTGGAAAATTGAGTTGATTCATCATTTTCGGGCCATCATAATAGCTTTCACCTTTCGGCTGTTATGATATTACGGGAAAAGCGGAATAACCTTCCACATTTGGCATGATATATGAAAATCATAATGCGCTTTGACAGCCGCAGTCCTCGAGAGCCTCTCACTCGCACGCATTTGTGTCTAAATAAGTGGCATCCAATGCGCTGGGCTCGTTCGCTTTCAGCTTGCCCTAGGTCAAGTATTTTTTGAAAACTTTTCAAACGCCGCCAGTTGATTTCTCTGCCGCCGTTAACGCCGAAAGAGCGCGCATGCGTACGCAATTTGTTGACAGCAGAGAAAATTGCAGGAAAGCAACACGTGCTGGCCAATTTTTTGTGGGTGCTTGACTGGGAAAAATGAAGGGTAAACAAATAAATAAACAACAACAGAATGTGTGTGTGCAAAACTGAATGACAGTTTACGCTAAAAGTCGCGTAGTAAAATAAAAAGGAGATGCTTCATGGTGGTGTGGGTTTTTTGTTGGCATGTGTATCATGCTTTATGTAGCATAACTTTTGGCGCCAAAGTGGCATTCGTGCAGCGGACATCCAGCGTGATTTATGATGTCACATGTCGCCGCAGAGGTGATGAAGTGCCCAATGCAGTAGGAATGCAGCAAAAGCGGATTTAACATTGAATAGGAAGGCTGAGAAATAAATACAAATAGAAAACCCATGCACGATATAGGGGATAGATTTTGTGTTTATTTAAACTCCACACAAATACCAGGCAAAATGTGATAAATCAAGTTTTGATTTGTTTTCACTGTTGTCAATAAGGAAATCATTGTTTTTTAGTGAAGTATTTATAATTCAAACTAGCATTGAAATTCTTGGTAATATCAAAAATATGGTTCTAGTAGCTATAAATAATATAACTAGCATTTTTTCTTTAGGTAACCCATTTATTTGCCAAGGCAGACAATATGTATTTAAAGTGACTTTATTAATTAACAAATTTATTTTTTGAGCCAACAACATTTTCAATAATCCAATAGTTCTGGAATAATGATACAATTTTTGAAATAAATGTTTGACATGTATAGACGAAATTAAAGAATTTCTTACTGTACGATATTAATAAACATTTTTTTCCGCATTTAACCAGAAATGTATAAATTTACTGTCGTTTACTGCTTTTAGTAGTTTCCTTTTGTATGCTACTTTTATGAATATGCTACAGATGTTTAATAATTGAAATATATTCAGTCATTCATAGGAATGTCAACAACCGCAGAGCAACAACAAGTGAACGCTACTACGCCCCCATCCTCTGTATATTTTCTCTTATTTTATTTTTCTCTTTTTTCCCCCCAAAGGACTTGGCCAGACAGATAGCAAAGAGAATCGAAGTCCTGAGAGAGAAGAGAAATGCGAAAGGATGCGCTGCCGTCGGCGCAGCGTTGACTGCTCAGCCGGTGTCGCAGTCGGCGTCGTTCGATTGTGGGCCACGAGTGGCAACAGTTGCAGTAACGGCCTCAAAAGGGGTAGGCGGTGGGTGTGTGTGGTAAGGCTACAGAGAGGGGCAAACCGATTACGCTGACAGAGATAAGCCCAAGCGACAGGACGAGGGCAGCGCTGCGAAGCCTGCAGCGACGTCGGCGGCGGAGGACGACTTCAGGATTCAGTCATTGCCGGCGTTTCGAACTGTTTGGACGTGTCAAGCGGACGAAATCGGGATATCGCAACTATAGTTGCCAGTGGTAGTGCTCTAGTATTAGTTAAGCATTGGCACACACACCAGGATAAACTATACAGCGAGTGTGCGTGTGTGTTAGGCACTATTTGGGGATTTAATGGAAAAGGCATTAATGGATGCTGCCTCGGGGAGTGACTATAGTGCCAACGGTGATAGTGGCCAGTGCACGGTTGTGTGTGGGCCAGTGTGTGTGGGCATAAAGGGATAAGTGCACAGTGAGAAAGCTGATTATTCATTTAGACCAATTAAATGTTATGACCAAAAGCCAATTATACTTAACAAGTTTTACAAAAATCCACTTCGACTTCAAATCATTTAACATATCGTCTAAAACTATGCATTTATCTTGTACGTAGTACTCCTCCTGAGAAATATAAAAACTAAAAAAATAATTTAGACAAAAAAACCCCTTTCGAGTCCTTAAAAAAATGTATATTTTTAGACTTAAAAATTTTGCATATCGGTTTGTTGACTCTTTTAAAAAATGAGTATTATTTTATCAGACCAAAGTTTCCGATCTTATATTAACACAAACTATCTCTTAATTTAATTTGTTCTTTAAAGATTGTACGCGGAGAATTAATGTTAATTTAAAATATAATTAATAAACTAATAAACTTAAAATTCAACTAAGCTTAAATTACCTAGCTATTGGACAATTGGTATTGTGCTTTGGGTTATTAAAATTATATACATACAAAACATACTTAAAATTCAACTAAGCTTAAATTACCTAGCTATTGGACAATTTGTATTGTGCTTTGGGTTATTAAAATTATATTTCTCAATTTGTATGATATTGAATTATTGGAGTCGCTTTAATCCATTCTCTCAGTGCACACATCAATGTTTTGGTGTCTGTGAGATTTTAGTGTGTATGTGTGGCAGTGCCTAAAACTATGCATCGCAATTTTAGAGCTGACATTTTGTTTGTTCGCCCCTATATGTGTTATATGTGCGTGTGAGTGGTGTTTGGTTTTATCGTGGATTTTACTGACTTCACGGGTTATTTGTCCGCACGAATGTGTTCATAAAAAATGTAACAAAAGTGGATTTTCGCTGGGCCCCCAGAAACGCTTACGCTTTGTGTGCACACGGGGTCCTAACATCCTAACGGAAGCGGAAACGGAAGCTACTGGTGCATACACAACACTCACACCCACACACACAAGCACAAACACAAAAAGGACCCCTGCCAAGTGGATAAAGTAAATTGAATAAAAGGTGAAATAATTTGAGCGCTAAGCAGGCCGAATGTTGGCTAATGGAAAAGTGTGAAAAAGGTTGGCCAAGTGAACACCGTAAAAAGACGGGAAAAGAAAAGCCCGGGAAAACACCGGCGAATATTTTCGTTGGGAAAAATGCAAATGTAGCGGTGACTTTTTGCGGGAATTTATGGAGCGGCAAATTGAATCGAATGGCCATCGAGCTGTCAGCGATGACGTGCCGTGAAGCATGTGCTGTGCGATTATCAAAGTGTGATAAAAGTGCGGCAACAATGGCCAAAAGAAAGGCGGAGAAAGTCCCAAAGGAGAAAAAAGAGAATCCAGAATCGCTGCCCAGTCACAAGTCCATAAAAATTTACCGTCTATGCACTGCGTATAATTTATGGCCGCGATTCGTTCTCTTTTCTCCAACGCCTTTCTTTTTTGCAGACCACCTTTTGGCAATTGTTGAATGCAGCCGCAAAATATGCCATGATTTTTTTCCGCCATCTAGCATGTGTTAGCTGCCAGACATACATATGTGTTAGTGTTCCGGGCAAGCTGCCAAAAATAATAAAATCACATTCCTGTGCCAGACGACTCCACATAAGCGGCGGATCCTGCAGCCAGGACGAAGGATTTCGGAACTGCAAGATAACGAGGTAATTTCACTGAATGATTCGCCGTTTTCGGTGCTTGTTTGTTGCTTAGTCTAAGCAAATTGAGTTGCCCGCTTGGCCAACAAAAATTGGTTTTCTTGGTTTTGTTTTCTCCCATTTCTCGTTTTTGGTTCTGGGATCCGGAAAGCTGTTGAATTATGCATTGCCCGGAGATAAGCTGGAAATGTTGCACAAGGCTGCCAATTTCAGTTCGACTGGCCATCGGGGGGATTGGCTGTGGGGTGTCCATTAAATTTTAATCTCAGAAAATATTTGTATGCAACGGGTGCGGCTGTGAAGCCAATCTTGAAGAGTAACCCGAGATAGCGAGCTCACAAAGGAACAGGAATGTGGTCAAGGGAAAAATTTACATTTTATTGGAATTCTATTCGATTCGGTTGAGTTTCACAAAAAACCCCACCTTTATTCCACTCGGAAGAGTGCTACTGCACTTTGCTATTCTGTTCAGATACCAGGTTGGCTTTGAAAGGTTATTAAAGCCTTTAAATATTCTCAGTGGTTCAAGGCGTGAACATTTTGTAATGCTGGCGATACATTTTAAAGCTATTTGCCACATATTTAACCCTTCTTATATTTTTTAGCATAATGAAGAAAATTGTCTTTGAAGGTGTTGTTCTTATGAAGGAACACGATTTTCACTCCCTATCCAGTCCACTGAACCTTCTAAAAGACATAATTGTCGCTGTCATTACAGCTGTATTTAGCGGTCGTATAACGTTTTTATGTCTTCCTCATTCACGCTAAATTACTTCCCCGTTTGACACCTCCAACTGCAATCAAGCGGAAAATTTTAAAGAGTTGTGAGCAGAGTTTGCTTGCAGCGGTTGTACCAATTAAATTTATTTGTTAGACAAGCCAGCGATGTCACCGCCATGGCCAACGTCCTCGCAATACACTCAAGTCAACTTTATTCATAATACCAACAAGAACCCCACGCTGCACGACAGCAACATCAGTATACAGAAAAAAATTTTGATTGTAAAAATGATTAATTAAAAATTTCTTTAAAAGTGAAAAGTCAAATACTTTTTGTTTTATTATTAGTTTAGAAAGGTATCATTCTAGGATATCGACTTTTAGTATTCATACAAATTATAAAGAATTGTCAAAACTATATTTACTTAGCTTGACCTTCTTACCTGACTATCTTATCTTTTTTTATTAGTTTAACCTTTATAAATATGGTATGTGAGATAAATATAGTATGAAAGAAATTGTAAGAAATTTTTAACTGTGTACCAACAGCGACCAAACAAAGGCACTCGAAAGCGCCAGAGGGCCAGGAACAAAGATAGAGCTCAGCCCAGCAAGCTCGGGGGTTTGTCAATGTGACAATGCAGCATCGCTGAACCGTTGGCTTTGGAACCCTCGCAGATATATGTATCAGTAGAATCCGGATTCAATGGGACGGTTGCAACGGCAGGCGGCGAACAATAGAAAGTTGCCATGGCAGAAAAAATATGCGCGCCCATTACATTTAGTTGCCGTGGCTCATTCTTCTTGTTGCCCTTCTAGAGAACCGCTGTTGTGCCCGAATTGATGTTATATAAAAGGTGGCCAAACATTTGTAGGGACACGCGATACAGGGGACAGGGATGGGGCAATATGAATGGGTCGGGCAGGGCGAAATGTTATTAGGTGGCGCGTCGCCTTTGCATTTCCGGTGGCCCATCCTCGATACCAATGCTTCAATACAGTGAAATAAATCTTGAGAAAATTCTATTTTGTAAACCCTTTTACGAATTAGTAACTTTACTTGGAAGAATGTTCTTATTTGTAACTATAAGTTTCTTATCGGTTGAAAGATACAAATTTGCTTTATGTTGAGTTGCGGCCTTTTGTTTAATATTTTTTCTGATATTAGACTTTCAAGCATGAACTGAATATTTGTTTTTTCTAATGAAAAAACTATTTGAAATTAAAATAAAAATTTTTGTTTTATAATTAAAACCATATTGAATTAAAAATGACTTGTTTTCATTCATTGGTTTTATAAATCAAATTTGTATTTGATTTCGATTACGTTGTTGTAAAATTGACAATTGACTTAGATTTTTTTTAGGTGTAGTCTTAGCCTCATTTCAGTTCGGTTCATCCTGAACTATCGTTCAGGTCGGGTCCGTTTTGTTTCGTAGCCGTAGCCGAGCTATAGCTCTGGCCATTTACGAGTACTCGGTCCGCGACGGATGCTCTTTGACTTGCGGCCCAAACCTTTGTTGGCTATAACCAAAGAGTTGCACTTCAGTCTGGGCGAGTGCAAATGGATCCATTGTTCCGGGTATTTCGCATTAGGCCGGAGCTACGGGACCCAGAAGTGGGTGCTGCCAACAGGAAATTGCTGGGGCTGCGGCTTTAAGTCGCCTTTAAACAGCCTGGCTGACAGGATGTCGGGCATATAAATTGCCAAGCTGTCAACCAGCGCTAAACGCAAACACATCCGCCCCAAAGTGCTGCGAATATGTACTATACTGTTCGTATATGCAACACCTTTTGCATGCAAGAACAAAAAGAAAACAAACATTGCAGGTGACGAGAGTTAAAACGATTCAACAGCTCCGTCCCAAAGCAAGAAAAATTATATTGCTTAACGCCTGAACCACCGGCACCACCACCCTTATCGCCCACCCACCTCTCTCCTTATCACCGGATAAGGGCGTGGCAGCGGCGGATGCAGCAACGTTTAACCTCAGCCAGGACATGAGAGAGCCACTGAACAAAATAACACACCACCTTTGTATAACACTGAGTATATATAATTGTTTAAAAATTCCCTTCATACTAATACAAAATTTATAATTCATTCATTACATTACTATAAATGTAATTTTGTTAAGTTAAAGTGGGTTCTGAATAAAATTAAAATTACAGGATTTTAAAGAGGGTATTACAATTATTTTTGCGCAAAATTATTATATTACTCTATCATTCTTTTAAATTAAGAGTATTGATATTTTTATATATCACTTTTCCCTCAGTGTGTTTGGGATCAGGGGTGATTTTCGCTCGACTACCTCGGCAGCACATGAAGGCAGGACCATGTTGCCTTTGAATTGTTGCCGTCGCTATTGCTTTTGCTGTTTGTTGTGGCGTTCCGCACTTAAAGCCTTTCACGCCACACAAATCCTGTGGTGGGGAAAAAAGGTGAGAAATAAAAAATGAAAACATCCACTCGTGAGCTCAAGGTGCATGCTGAGCAAAGGACTCCCAAGGAGTATCCGTTGCGTTGGATGGCTGGAGCAAGGGAGGTGGCCTGTTTTCGGGGATTTCATTGTGGAGGATTGATTGCCCTGCTACGAATTGTTTCCACGTTGGCGGAGATGAACCTAATGTACGAAATGGTTAAGTTCAATGGACGACGAATAATGAGCTTTTTAATATCTAATAGGACGGAGTAAAGAAAAATTCAGCAGCTTTCAGATTACATTTTAAGAACGGCTTACAAAACTACCTTTTATAAGGGCTTCTCAAATTTTATCAAAATTGTATGTGTTAAAATAAAAAAGTATTTAAAGTATTTAAAAAGTGGTGTTTTTGGAGCTTTGGAATTTGGTCACAATTTATTGACAAATTTTTCGAAAATGAATTATTTTAATTATTTATGTGCCTTCTCCGAAGCCAACTACATAAACTACAACCACTTTAAGCTCAACAAGCCCGTTACACAATGTTTTATTCATTGTCAATTAGGGAAATGTTGGTGGCAACCAGCTAGTCATAAAATTACCGCCGAATTCCCCCGGATTATCAAACCAAATAAACAGTTATTATAAGCAACGTCACACATCACACTAAAATAAATAAACAAGAGCTCAACAGCGCCAAGCGGCAACACCCAGTTATAAAAAGCTTATATAATCCAGAGTGACACAACTAAAGCGGTGTCCACATATTTAGTGTCAAATTTGCTGACAGTTAGCAGTTATGACACCCGACACACAAGCCAAAGTAATCGCTTTGCGAGAGCGCAGGACGAGGGGCGCAGGATGCGGCTTGTATCCTGTCAGCTGAAGCTGGCCGACCTCCGCCGGCGAAAGGATCCCGAAGTCAGACAGTTGGACGGGACAAAGGCGTGGAAAATAAAAACTCATTAAAAATGAAAGAGCTAACACCCACACGCAGCTTTTCCCTTCCCTCTGTGTGTTTGCTTGCAAGGACTAAGGACTCTGAGGACGATGCCGTCCAAGTGCTGAGCAAAGAAACGAATTGCTCGTGGCAAATCGCTCAACAAAAGACGCTGCCAGAATAAACAAATCATTTTAAATTCTCAATTAAATGCAAACACAGAGATGCCTCCGCCCATATGTGCCGGCTGAAAAGGTGTCAAGTTGCAAACATTAAAAGAACTCTTCAGTGTGACCCTCACCTCCCACTTTTCCGCCCCCTGTTTGCCCTTCGCACACAGCAGCCCCGAAAATACAGACAGAAAATTATGATTTATCTTAGAGAATTGGTTTTTTGAAAGCAAGACAACATTATTAAATCCTGAAATGTGATAAATCTCTTAATAATTTTATATTTCTTAATAGACAGTGGTCAAACTTGTTGTTTGATAAAAATCATTTCCAACATTTTCCTATTTGTGTTTATGTTTCTTTAATATATTTATTCTTATATATAATAGCTTTTGTTGTACAATTTTTATGTTAGTCTTAGTATAAGTTAAAGTTCTTCTTTCTTTTAGTTTTAGCTATTTTTCCCCATTAAATAAATTTTTGCGGAATTATAAAATTTAAAAATGCCACTAACATGGGGTTATAAAAGGCCTAAATCGACTTTAATTTTCCTTCACTGTAGAACCCCATGCCTGTCGATTGTGTGTAATGGGTGTCATGATGATGTTTATTTAGTCGCTAAGCTAAGTGCCCGACTGACTAAGGAGGCGAGAAAATCGAGATGGGCGGCAAAGGATTCTGCCGAGCTTTTTCGCTCGGCTGTTCAACTCCTGGTTCTCGACCTCAAAACATGTTTATGTCTTCTTCATTGTAGTCGGCAGGTCGTGCAAGGGAAAAACTTGGCCGGGGCCATGCCAAATAAAATTTAATGATGGCAAAAGTCATTCATTTCGTATGCTCGCTCATAAATACTCGTTAAATGTATTTGCCAAGAGCTCTACAGCAATGTAAACGCAGGATGTGTTCGGGTTGTGTGTGTTCAGTATGTGAAGGTGGCTTCTGTTGGGGGTATTGCCAGAATAGGAGCCTCCAATTCAGAGAACTGATGTTGATTTCTCGCCTGTGTCGTCCTGTGTTGTCGAGTTTCGGGCATATTTATATAGCACTCTGTATATTCTGTATTTCAAATTGTTGTAATTGTCCTTTGGATTGTTTACGCAGCTATGGCAGCAAATCGCTAAAGAGCTCATAAAATTTACATCGAAAATAATTTGAACTTCACATGCACGATGTTTAAAGTTATACATAGAAACATTTTTGAAATAGTTAAAATAAATAAAAGGCAAAATAATCGCTTATTCATCTAGATTATGTTTCTATAGGAATGTGAAGTTTTCAGACAATATATACATTTTTGTTGACTATATTTATACCCGTTACTCGTAGAGTAAAAGGGTATATTGTATTCGTGCAAAAGTATGTAACAGGTAGAAGGAAGCGTTTCCGACCCTATAAAGTATATATATTCTTGTTCAGGATCACTAGCCGAGTCGATCTAGCCATGTCCGTCTGTCCGTCTGTCCGTCTGTCTGTCCGTCTGTCTGTCCGTCTGTCTGTCCGTCTGTCTGTCTGTCTGTCCGTATGAACGCTGAGATCTCGGAAACTATAAAAGCTAGAAGATTGGCATTTTGCATGTAGATTTTAGGAGTTCCTACGCAGCGCAAGTTTGTTTCAAAATGGTGCCACGCCCCCTCTGACGCCCACAAGTCACAAGCTGTGGCCACAGTTTTGATGCTATTATGAAAATTTTTTTTGATATGTATTTGTTTCGTCAATACCTATCGATTGGCCTAATAAAAGTTTGCCACGCCCACTCTAACGCCCAAAAACCCATTAAACGCTTAAGCCTGGCTAGCGCCTACATTTCCGCCTTTCATGGCGCCATCTAACGGATGTCTTTGGAACAGATGGCCAAGGCGCTCAACATAGTCAACGTTAATTCTCGATAAGGATTTCTATTAAAGGAAATTGCGATGGCTTTCATTTGTCAATACCGAACTATATCCCAAGAACAATGCAAATCAAATCAAGTTAGCCAAATTGGAGGTGTTCCCTGGGTACCGATTTTAACATAAAAATCGGGAGCTAATTCGAGCGGCGAAAAACATACAGAAAGGCATATTTATATTAAGTTGTTTAGCTGAGTAACGGGTATCTAATAGTTGAGGCACTCGACTATAGCGTACTCTCTTGTTTTTGTTTTTGTTTTATTGACTTAAAGTTTCCTTATTTTTTTAAAAACAACGAACCGGAATTAGATGTCATTTTGAATATTAAATAAATATGTACAAACTTTTGTTTTAGAAATAAAACACATCACAGCAAAAGTACCTCAAACCTTCAATTGCATACATACCGAAGTTATACATAAAACAAATCCCTTTGACCGTATTTATTTTAATTTGAGTCCATTCGGATTTATAATTGGTAAACTAACCTATTTTTCTTTAAAAATGTAAAGTTTTACATTTTTTGGCAGCAAAACAATAGAAAGGAAAACATTTTCATAATGCATATGTAAATTAAACTGTTGGCTTTCGTCTTCTATGCATTTCAGGTGGCTGAACATCAGAAACGACTGAAAATTTTCAAATAGAAACAGAAATAATAACAGCAGCAAGGAGCTTAAACAAAAGCCAAACATAAGCAAAGCCACACAGAAAGAGCAGTATATGTTCATATTGGAAAAACAAACAATCCGGATACAAGAAGAAGCTGCTGGAAAAATAAACGAAACTAAATTAAATTTTCTACAGGCCACACATTGAATTTTCATGCAACGAAATGAGTTTATTAGAGCCTCCTTGTCTAGCCTTGGGAAAAGGTAAGTTTCGAAGCTGTGGTACCTCCTATTTTATAGTTGTATTATTATTATACGATAAAGAATTTCTTTTAAAATAATTTGTAGGGATTTAGATATATCCGTCTCTTCTTACCATTTATTGGTGGCAATTTTTAGAAATATACTTTTCTAAAATGTTTTAAAATAATTAAATATCAAGTAAATATTTGAAGTTCTTAAGAAATAAATAATTTTGTTCTATAAATCTCGGTGTATTTTTCTTATTGCTAATTAAAGTTTTGTATAAAAAGATACAAAATTAACTAACGAAGTGGATTTATTCTAGTCTCCTTAATTTAAGTATCACTTTTGGTAACCATGCTTTTATGGTTGCTCCAGCTGCTGAAAGAGCTGGCAGCCTGTAGCCTTCAGTCAGTCACAAACAAATAGCATAGACTGTATAAATATATGAAAAAAGTTGGTTGTAGCCGGTAAACCGCTTCCCAAGTGGCTCGGCTCAGAAGTCAAGTGCTGCCTAAATGTGACTATGAATCTGAACCAAGCGCTCGCTGGCGGCGGGCGGATGAAACCGAATCCAAATTAACCGCATTTATGAGTTGCACTTGAGCTGCACAAAATACACACATTCAGAGTCTGTAACATGCCGGCAGCTGTGGCGGCATTAAAGTTTTAAACAAACTATATAGCGACGACAATGTTGGTAATTAACGTGCTACATTTTCCCATTTTAGCGCTGCTTTTGGGAGCGTTGCTGCTAGCGGTCCTTGCCACTCCCCTTTTGGCCACAAGCGGCTTACGGGTACCCACATTCCTGCTGGAACCCGCTCCCCGGCTGCTCTTCGGCAACGACACGGGCGCCCAGGTGAGCTGCACCGCCCACGGCAGTCCGCCGCCCCTCGTGTCCTGGGTCCTGCGCGACGGATCGCTCGCCACCCAGGTGCCGGGCCTCAGGTAAGTTCCTGCGGTGTCCCAACAATGCACTTGGGTAGTAATAAGCGGATGTACACCGCACACTGGGCGAAAAATGTCACACTCTGTATTTATAATATTTTGGCATGTATGTAGCTAACCCATCGCCATTAAGAATTTTCACTGCAATTTAATATTTTCATTTCATTGAAATAATAAATAAACTGGAAAGTTTTCCACTTTAAAAGTGTTTCATCAAAATAAATTGGCTAATTCCTTTCAGCAAAACTTTATATGTCATTTTTTAAAATGTCTGAATACTGATTTGATGCCATATATAGAAATAAGTGCCTATTTTTTCAGTGTACCTGTTATTGTTGGGAGTTGGCGGCAATAAGTATGTGTCGTGTGGCTTCCGTCGGCGGTTTCGGAAGTCACATTGCTGCGGCTTCAGTTTTGCGGGTTGCATTAAAGTTATTTCCCGAATTGCTTCGTTTTAATTGACATTGCGCAAAGACACCGTCGCGAAAAGCTGTGAAAATCAATGTTAACAGACGAAGCAAGCTCCCCAACTCCTCCTACAACCCCTTTGTCACTCTGCGATTTTTGTGGCCACAATTTCAATGGAAATGCTTGAAAGGCAGAAATAACAACAATGCGGGGGAGGCAGACAAAAGACGCGCTTTTGGTTCTGTTGCTCGAAAAGGCCAAAGAAATTACACAAAAGTAATGCAACCAAGTTGCAGACACAGCAATACTCATATACATTTGTGGAAGGCATAATAGCAGTAAACAAGCTTTTTGAAGAATGTTACACTAAAATAAAGTCGGAAAAGAGTAAAAAAAATATACTGGTTAGAATTTAATAAAAATAAGTTAAATAAAAAAACAAGAGTAAATTATTGCAAGTATTAGGAATAGAATAATATTCTTTGTGACAAGATAAGATAATTGGAATATAAAAAGCTTCCTAACATCTTAGTGCTAATAACTTGTCCCCAACTGTCTATACCTCACGTGGCTTTTCTATTTATTTCGTCTGTAGGTGACATGTGTGTGAGCATTTAAAATATTAAAAAACGCAGTCTTTGCCGCATGACAAGTTGAATGCGAATGTACACACGCCTTTAGCATTAATCAAAGCGAGTACATTAGTGGCTTACACAAGTAAGGCCATAATTTGCGGTTATGTTGTTGGAAACCATTAGTCGGAACTCAACAAAATTAACGCACTTTGCAAACATACTGCAGGTATTTGTATATATGCAACCGTTTGTTTGGTTTAGAACTCTGTTAACAAATTGCTGTTGATCCATTGTCTATGCTCTTAAACGGATTATTATATAACGAGAAAAAATAATAAAAAAATATATTGAAATAACAGGAAACATATAAAGTAGATAAATCGTAAAAATAGCGCACTTGTTATGGCACGACCCGAAAATAAATACGGAGATAAAAATGTATAAACTCACGGCGCCGTTCACATATGGCAACAAATTTACTAAAAGAATTTTTATGTTTCGCAAAATGAAATGTCATTTCAAATACGTGATCTCGCACACATACCCACGGTCGTAAGCCGGGGACTCAAAACGACTATACGAGTGTATATATGTCGACGACCGTCAGTCTGGCAGACCCGAAAAAAAGTGTGCACAAAACTCAGTTGCGATGGCAGTGCATAGAAATGAAACAAAATTTATTTTAAGCTACTAAAGAGCATGGTTGAGTTCAAGTGACGAGTATATAGGACGTGTACTTATCTACTGCACCGACGGACGGATGGACTGACTCCGGAAAATGGAAAACTGACAGGGATCACGGAGCTCGGAGCTATTTTTTTGCTGGGCTCCATGCAAAGGCAAACGCAATAGACGTAAACAAATTGCTGGCACTTAAACATTTTTGAAAACAGCGCTTGATGAAGTTTTCTCTTTTTCGGTTGATGTTGGCTCGCTTGTTGTCCTCGGCATCAGCATTCAGTATGCCACATCAGACCAAACCAAGCAAAAATCTCATCCAGTTGCACAGGGAAAAATAATGATAGTTTGTGGTTACCGAAGCTTACTAATAAGGCATTTATCATTATTCTTAGATCACAATAAGATATGCTACATTGGTAATCTTTAATGCCGTTTTATCATTTATAATATTTTTGGGGAAATGTTTCATCAGAAAATAAAACAAGTTGAAAAGGTAACCCTGGATTTTTTAAGTGCACTCATCGTTGTCTCATAGCTTGTTAGCCCCAACTGCAACTGGAGTTGAGATGATTAGCGGTACTGAGACTGCAACTGCATTTGGACTGTGGAGGAGAGTCGGAATGTGAACACTCTGACTTATGTGACGGGAGGTTGATGGGCTGTTGTTTGGGCTGATCCACAGCCACAGAGCTAATCAAATGCATTAAAGCCCTGAGGGAGGCTTAAATGTTGATTCTGCAACTCATGTTAACGTTAGGATTGTGGAATAAGCCAGTAAGCATGGGAACATTAGATTTATCTTTAAAACCCACCTAGTAAAATTTGAAAAGGATTTTAAATTTGAATTCCTCATTAATTCTGCCGTTAAGTGAGATTATAATGAGTACATATTTTGTAACTATGCTCTTTTAAAATACATAAATAACAAATAGTTTAATACACAGTTTTATTTTGTTTAACCTACTGAATTAAAAAACAGTTTTTTTAAAGGATAGAAGCTTAGGCCGTTTCACATCATTTAAGATCAAGATCCCCCTGGCATTAAGCTTATTGCATTTTTATGTAAATTCACACTTTTCGGCCCTTGTACTTTCTGGTACAAAAATACTCGCCAGCAAATGGTAGCCACTTTGCTGTCGCTTTTGTGAAGCAAATTTGTGCTCCACGTTCGCCATACCCAAATGCAAATAAATAAATAAATATGCAGAAGAAACCCCGAAAGAATGCGCCCACTAAAATATTGCATTTTGCCGTTCGCCGGCGATGCTTTTATACTTGCAGGAAAATATCAGGCAACGGCACACTGCACTTCCCACCGTTTCTGGCGCAATATTATCGCACGGATGTGCACGAGGCCACCTACAGATGTCGGGCGAGCAATGAGGCGGGCACCGTCCTGAGTCGCAATGTTCAGGTGCAGGCAGGTGAGTGTTACCTGCTATAGTACATCTACGGCATAGGTCCTAGTACGGGCGGAGCGCCAAAGTAGCTGGCCGTTGGCGAGGTGTGCGGAATGCGCTGCCACCATTAACATTACTTACTACAGATTCGAGTTGACGAGAGCAGAGCTGCTGACTATGGATTAACAAAAAAGTAGCCACTAACTTGTGTGTTAAAACTGTATTATAGCACAGTAAAAATAAAACCTTTTTCGTAAGGTTTTATATCATTAAAATATTTAATATACCTTTTTCAATTTAATGAAGAACATTTTTACTAACTCTTCTTACTATTTGTTAAAAAATATATTAAGATTGAACAACAGCAAAATTAAAAATATGCCATTGACTAACATTTTATAGAAGAAATACTTTTTAATATATCACATAATTAATAATTAAATTGAAAAATTTAAGAACCAATCATTAGTTTTAATACTTCTTAACGTATTATTCTTAATAGAGAAACATTAATTTAATTTTAAATGGTGCTTAGAACTCCCCGATACTAAAATTAAAGTTGATCAAGGAATTTTCTTAATATTTTAGGCCCGATTTGGCTAGATAACAGCCAAGTTGACAACACTGCCGAAGCGAAGAGATAGTGGTCCGCATTATGTTGACAACATTTTGAAGCTGCTCACGTTCGTTGTGCTGGCATTCTTTACGATTCTGCTTTCTGGCAGCCCTTGGGATGTCACCTGTGCGCCACTTTTACCCCCTTTTCTATTCCACTTCATATAACATTAATATCCTGTGAATCTCCTGCCAACTCTGGAGCAGTGATCGATGCGACAGACTTGGCCAGCTGCAAATTTCTAGGGGCTCTGAAATTAACTTAATTATTTTATGCACTCACTGTGTGCACTGCCTCTTAACGCTTGACCTCGAAAGCGGGGCACTTCGGTCGTATTTGCACAGCCTGGCCTTAAGCAAACACAATCCCCCGCCCCATAATCCCCGGCGGCCCACAGTGAAAATACCAACGTTTCATGATAGTCGCTTAAAATCTCATTCAATATTTACACTTTGCATTTTCCATGTGTATCATCTGTGTCACTCCGTTTTCCACTCGCCGGGGCACTTCTTCCTTCGAGTATTTTGGCTGCTCTTCAACTTCCGCTTTGCATGTCATTTTAAGCAATTTCATTCATTTAAACGGCAGCCATTCTGCATTGTGCCCCGTTTATTGGGCCCAGTTCCATCGAGGCTGCCAGCCAAGGATTGTGCTGCCCGAAAGCGTTTTATGCGCTCATCTGTATGCGCAGTTTGCGACGGCGAGCAGACAGCAGCGTTTGTTGACTTTTATTCCCCAGTCCTGCACTCACAGCTGCGGTCAAAACAATAGCAGCACATGTTCGAATTTGGTAATGGTGTCACACATACAGCCATTTAATATTACCCTTAACTAGCAGTTGATAACATAAATGGTTTTATGGTGGTGAGCTATAATTTTAAAGAGCGTTAATATTATGAGTGTCGTTTAATATGGGGAACATATTCATATTTGCTTCCAAAAGGTCCATGAAACAAAGATTGCCAAATTCTTAAATGATTACAATAAATTTAAGCTGTATTGCTACAGGAAAATATTTATCTGCATAAACTTAAAATTATTGTACTTAACTTAAATTAAGATTGCTTACTAGTGAAGATAATAGATTTATGTATAGTTTTACAAACTATTTTTTGTTATTCTTCTTAACTACTATTATAACGACTTCAATTGTAATTTCCGGCCAGTTTTACTCTGGTTTCTGTTGCCACTTCTGAACCGCTTCGTTTTCTTTTTACTCTCGCTCTTTTAGTGGTGCGTCGCCAATTCCATGTGCACGTGGAAAACACTGAAGTCTATTTGGGAAATTCGGCGTTGATTAAGTGCGCCATACCCGAATATGTGCGTCCCTATGTGCGCGTGGCCAGTTGGCATCGAGGGGAGGAGATACTGCTGCCGGATCTGTCGGATGTCGGTGAGTGTTGCCACATTTTAACAGGCGGGGGAGTTTATCGGTAGCTGAAATTTATGTGCCAACGATTCCTTTTTGTTGTTTGCTGGCAATGAAGCTGCAGTTTTTCTGCAGTGTTCAGGGCAGGTCCCACAGGGCGGATAACATTTATTGGCGAATGTTGCGTATACGCGGCATGTGCCGCGCAGCAAGCTTTGATTTTTCCTTTGCACTTGTCATTTGTGTGACCTGAGTTTATGATTTTCGAACAGCGGGTCGCTATGTGGTCCTGGCTGCCTCCGGGGATCTCTATGTACGTTCCGTGCGGTCCGAGGACGGTCTGATGAAGTTCAGCTGCCTGGTGACAAATACTTTGAATGGCGAACGGCAGCGCAGCGATGCGGTAATGCTCCAGGTCAAAGGTAAAGAAATTTCATCTAATAACCTTTATAGCATTCTAACTTAAATCAATAGGCAGCAAATTAATATAAGTCATATGCTCTTAAATTTACTTAGCATTAAAATATTATATATTCAAATACATTTTTCAGTTTTGAGTTAATTAATCCACAGTCTCAATTTATCGATTATGAACTCTGTCATCAATTTAATCATAACTTTTAACTTGCTTAATTATAATAAATAATTTATTGGAATCACATTTTAATAATGATGGTTCCCCTTCCTAATCCTTCGTATTTTCCCAGAGCTTAGCAAGAATCTGGCGCCTCGCACCACCCAAAAACCGGTAATGGAGATACACGTGGAGCGTGGCAACGATGTTCATCTGCCGTGCAATATCCAGGGCAATCCATTCCCCATATTTACGTGAGTTAACCGAGTTTCAGGCCACACAGCCTGGTTTGTTTTGTGTGGGACGGGGGTATCTGTATCTAAGTATCTACGCAGCTGGCAATAAAATAACATCACGAGTTTTCGGGTTGGAGATTATAGACAGCCCTTAAGTGCATTCGAATGTTTGCCTGGGGATGCTGGCTTTATTGCATATTAGGGACTGTTGTTTTAGTGCTAATTAGGTGACTCTACGGGCGCAAGGAAGCCATGTGCTAATAGCAAAAAAAGAAAACAAACTAATAAAGGCACAGACTGGAAAGCCAATCGACAGACACACATGGTATGCGAGTAACTTAATCATCTTGTTTACCCACTCACAAAGGATCGGCTTACAGAAGTCAACACTTTACTGGCCAAACAATAAAAAGCAATTTCGTTCCAAGAAAGTTCGGCCAATAACACATATCAAGTAACCCCATTAGCTTCAGCTCCTCACAGATAATTAGCGAAATAAAACAGTTAGCAGGGCCCCTACAGGGTAGCATAATTTAACAGTCCGTTTCACTTAGCATGGCTTATTAAAATTTCATGCAGTTCTAAACACTTGAAGCGCCCCCTCACGAATTTCTAAACGTGTATATGTAGAGGACACATTTGCGACAAGGACGCAGACAGCTGAAAAACACAAGACAAACATGCTAAAAGCAAAGTCCAATGGCAAAAAATAAACGTCGGGCCAGACAAGAAAAAGTGCCTGGAATATTTTACAAGGGGAACGCATTTCCCAACTGATTACTATAAACGCTTGAGCAGTGCGATAATTTGGTTTTCAGCACAAATATAAGCGTGGCTGTGGCTAGAATAACAAAATAAGTTCCTGGTTTTATTGATTTCGTGTGTGATTCTGTAACGGATTGAGTTTCCAGTTTGTGTTTGCCGAAAAAGTAGCTTGTGCCTAATACAGAACGCTTAGAAGGTCAACTATTCTTCTTAGTAAACAGTAATGAATTTAGTTTTGTATACAAAATAAACATGATTTATTTGTCTAGACTACATATTGTACACACTTTGGAAATATTATTTTAAATGCAAACAATATAGAGTCACTGAATTTCTTTTTCATTTTTTAATAACCACATATAAATGCGATTTTCAACGAATTTTTCATGAACATGTTTGTAGTGAACATTTCTTTGGGGATGCCTCAATAAATTCAGTTTGTACAGGAGGAGAGTAAACATTTATTTTCTGCATAAAATGTAGTGAGTCTAAATAAATAAAATTAATTTATTGATTTGTGTGTGCTGGTATGTGATAAAGATACTCTGTGCAGTTTCAGTTCATTCAGGAGCAACCTAAATTTAAATCAATAAAGAGCTTGTGCCTTTAACAGAAGGCTTTGCCAACCATCTTTACATATATATGCTCTCTGATTTATAGCTGGTATCGTGTTTCCGACTCGGCAGCCCTCTATCCCATACCCTCGTCACAAAGAGTGATACTTTCGCGCACATTGCTGCTCATCAAAAATGCTGACGAACGCGATGCGGGCAAGTGGGTAAGTAACCGTCAAACTGCCAACCGCTGGCAATGTGTATATATGCCGTGCTGTAAAGTACAGAATACAGTCGAATTTCACAAAGACAAATTTTCACCAGCTCGAAAAAATTCAGTGAAAATTAAATTATTAAATAACTTTAGCTAAACGCAAAGTTTAAATTCAGACAGGAGATTATATTTAATAATGCTTTAACATATCCTCAAGTCTTTTACCCCTATAGTTATCCTCATTTTAAAACCGCAAAAAATATAAATTTAAAATTTGGAATGCTAAAAAGTTAGAAAAGTGAAAAATGTGTAAATTTATTTATGGCATAACAATGTTATGAGCAATTTTAGTAGTAACTAACTATATCAACAGAAGTTCGACTGTAAATGGGGGATTTTCCCTGGCAAAAAATTCCAGCAACTGACACTAACTGCCCTCACTCTCGTTGCAGATTTGCCAGGCCTCGAATCAGTTTGGAGAGCAGCGCATAGAGATTCGACTCAGTGTCAATTCGTATGTGTCCGTGCATATATTGCCGCAAGTTCAAATTGTCAATTCGGGCGGAACGGCAAATTTCAATTGTACGACAACGGGTTCAGCGATCGATGCCATCGACTGGCTGCACAACGGCAAACCGCTGCAGGCGAATAATGCACTCACCACCGGCAGGGATAAGTAAGTATAGCCGGAGCCCAAAAATATATCTGGCATCGGGATTGGATGGAGGAATAAACGGGCCATTGACGGGGAATGGAAACTCCCGGTGGGGATTGTGTGAAATAGGAACAACCGGCAGAGACAGACAGGCATGCAACATTGTATTGCCGATTTCGATTTTTATCAGTTTCGCCAGTTGCGAAAAGCCTTCCGACCCAACTGCAAAATATGAAAAAATGGAAGACAAACAAGAGCTGGAAAAAATCCATAGATTACACTCCGTTGTTGTTAGGGCATTTCGGCGGGCGAAAATGTTTTATTGTTACTGTTATTATTATTACTATTGATGAACGTGGTTGGCAACGAGCGAGGGAATTTTGTATTTTTATTTTATCCCCTTTAACCGACGTTCAGATTTCAGTTCAGTTCATTTCAGTTGATTGTTTAAAAGCTTTGCCCTGTTTGGTCAGAAAACCGAAACCGAAAAAATGGGTATAAGGTCAGTGCTCAAAAGACTTTGATTGTTGGCACTGAAAATGCAGCTGCATAAATATTTGTGTACAGTTTTGTGTCGATTGGTTTTGCAATTAGTTTATAGCACATATAACAGCTGCCGATGCAAAGGTGGATATTATTATTTTTAATTAAGCAAACCGCCCACAGATTCTCCCCGTCTAATGTATGCAAATCTCCGACTCGCATTGCTTACCTAGGCCTCTGGGAAATCCTTTGCTTTGTGCATATTTTCGCCCGAATGGCCTGGACACATCTTGATAATTTAATGCAAATTACACGAAATCAGCATAATACGTTGGCCGGGCTCAGGGCCAAAGCGAAACCGATGGCAAACTAAATTCACACGCAAAATTTGTACAGCAGCAGCAGCTGGCAAACAATCCGGCAAAAACAAACATCGCCTGCTCTCTACGCATATACATATATATATCTATACCTATATACCTATAGCTCTGTCTACATATGTAAATATATGGGCATGGCCAGCTGTTGGCCAAGGAAAAGCGCCCAAAGGATAAGAATGCGAAATGCGAATGGGTAATGGGAGACCGAGCGAATCAGCATTACAAATCAAGCAGAAATTTTTATGCTTATGCTAATAAAATAAATAACAAATTTCGCATGAACGAGCCAAAGGCTACGACAAACACAAAAGCACACAAATATCCTTTGCACTTAGAGAAAACAAAATTTAATTTATATAAGGAGATAAACTCGATATCTAAAAAAGACCAAGATTTAGATATTGTACCTTGGTTAACACAAGTTTGTTTCAAAATCAGAATGCTTGAGGGATATATTTATATATTTTTTGGAATACGTTTTGTAGTATGTATTCAATGTCATTATATTTATACGAGGATATGTAGGAAAAAAAAGTAAGGCTAAGAAATATAATACAAAATACATTAACGGAGAATTCAGGGTGCTAGTTTCTTTCAGTACACACATGTGCCTGTTTTGGAGTGGGTTTATGGCAAATTGTGGGACCCGCTTTCCCATTTGTGCAACGTTGTCAGTTTTCAGCAGTTAAAGTTTGCTTGCCAAGCTCGGCATTTTTAACACTTTTTCTTGTTTGCCTTTCTTAACCCCGACGTTAACCCCTGTTCGCCCCGGGCAGCATACGGTTCCTGTCGAAGAGCTCGCTGCTGGTGCAAAATGTCGGACGTCGCGACCGCGGCGTCTATCAGTGTCTCGTGGAAAATCAACGCGCCAGTGCTCAGGCGATGGCTGAGCTGAAGTTGGGCGGTGAGTTGACATCGATGTGCATAGTTTATGAGCCAGAGTTTTGGCATTTATCAAGGGCTCCGCATCGCCCTTTTTCTCGTTATTTCGCAGACACTGTGCCGGAATTGATTTACACCTTCATTGAGCAGAACGTGCGTCCCGGGCCATTAATATCGCTTAAGTGCTCCGCCAGCGGCTCACCGCCACCGCAAGTGAGTAGAACCCCCTTGCAAATGCTTTATTGGTCTTATTAAGCATTATAATAACGAACAAACAAACACTGAACAAACAAAAATAAAACTACGAATTTTATATTTGATTGCTTTAAAATAATGCCTTACCATGATATATTTTATTGATATTCTTACCTTTTGAATAATTTGCAATTTTAATTTTTAAAATTGTAATTTTAAAAAAACAAAGTTCGCATTTTCAAAAATGATTTTACAAATGTTTTTTAAAACACAGCTAATCTTAATGATTTTCTCTAAGTGCAAGCACATACACTGAGACCCCCATTAAGCTCTGAAATTATTGCCTACTTCTAGGAGGCGACTCTCCGTGTTGTTATTGATTTTTGTGGTGTCCTTCTCATTGCAGTTCGCCTGGCTGCTGGACTCGCAGCCCATCATGGACGTATCGCTGCATCATCGGTTTGCGATCGGGCAATTTGTCGATATGTCCGGCGATGTGATAAGCCATTTAAATATCTCGCACGTGCGACCCGACGACGGGGGTCTCTACAAGTGCGTGGCCAGCAACTCGATGGGCAGCGTTCTGCACTCGGCCAGGTTGAATGTTTACGGTAAGTTGATAAATTGGCTCGGAAAATCAATTACCCACACCCGGGCACCTTAATTGTGTACCACAAATGGGTTTCTGTGTCCGTTTTGTTATCGCGCCGCCAAAAGCCGTCTTTTGTGTACAGGCCAAACAATGCAAATCACAAAAGACGCTGACTTTGGGCCGCAAATTTCGCTACCAAAGAAGCTACAAAATCGACAATCGAAACGGCAGCTGATTGGAAATAACGCCAAAGCAACGAAACAAAAACATTGTGGTGAAAGGAGTGCAGGATATGGGGAAAATAACTCCGCTATTCAGCGGAAAAATGCTTGGCTGCGAGTCAAAGAAAATCTCCTAAGGCAACGACATCAGAAAAAGCAACAAGAAAGGCGATGACGATGTTGCTTTCATTCCAATCATGGCACACGAAAGGCAGCCCACAGAAACACTGAAGAAGATGGGTGTTACAATTTTCCATAATTAGAAAAATAATATTTATTGTTTGCATTTTTCTGTTCTTATATTCCTATATCAAGATTAATAATATTCTTTTAACCTTGCAGAGGGTATTATAATTTTGTCAATTCCAAGAGGAAGGGTTAATCATGAGACACACTTGATATAGGCATTGCCCACAGTAAACACTGAACGGAAGATGGGTGTTACAATTTTCCATAATTTGAAGAAAAATAATATTTATTGTTTGCATTTTTCTGTTCTTATATTTATCAATTAAGGCATATATCAAGATTAATAATATCTTTTTTTTTTAAGTTAGGAAGTTGATTGAATGAGTTTTAACCAACTCAAACTTACCAAATTTTTTGTCAGTGAATAACGTGAAAATGACTTTTGTTTTTAACATTGTTTTTTAGATATAATTGAATCAGTTGGCGAATTTATTTTTTTTGTCTGGCGAATGCCTGACGTTTCTGACAGGATAAACGTCTGGGGATAATCACTGTCACATCGGTGTATAAACTGTGCAAATATAAAAATGTCAACCACCGAGAGTGCCCTCCTTTTTTCATCCCATAACAGAAATATCCTCTTGACTGCTGAGCTTTTGAGTATTGTAGGAGTTCCAAAAGCGTAATCTTAATGTTTTAATAATGCATAAGCGGATGGATGTGTGACAGATATAAATCATACGCCCTGTATGTCGAATGATTGATGATGCAGCACAGGCAGCTTGAGTCCCTGTGTGCGTATACTTGATATTTAAGTGGGCGTGCGTATTGATGATAAATGATGATGTTTTGAATGCTGCCCTGCAGCCAGGAGGTTTGAGCAGAATCAAATTGAAAATCAAATTAGGAACGGCCAGTCGCTGAAGATGTAGGGAAAATGTATTAAGTGAATGAAATTATCAGAGGGAATGGGGTAAATATCCAATTTTAATCTTCTATGGCGGTCTTTCAATAGTACTTTTGGCGCTGTCGGTTTTTCTCATCCTTCTGAACGCCCTTTGTCGGGATAATAATGACAAAATGATTTCGATTATGAACAGATCTAGCCAATACGCCCATGCCACACCCCACTCACACACACAAGCAACGGCCTATTGAGAACTGATGAAGCCGCAGGCTTTGGTTCGCCTGTTTAATTATGAATATTGCAATTTATGCAACGCATTCAACCATGCAACGAGTTGCATTAGCAGCACTAAAAATGCACAGGCACACACACAGTCTTGCGGCCGCATCTGCACTTTATGCATTAACGTCGCATGTGTGCCAAACGAATTTAATTGGAATTATTCAGCATTCGTACCGTATTCCCGCCTAATTGCATTTTGTAACTAATTTAATAAATTTCACAATGCCCCCAAATAAGCATACACACGCATAATAACTGGGGTCCTAAATCATCAAACAAGATGACTGTAAATATTATATCTCGTTTTCTAGCAATGGAGTATGGAGCAAATTCCAAATTACGAGTTAATTTGGATTTATTTTCATGTTTCTTAATTGCTAATAAAATTGGGTCAATTATTTAAGAATTTGACCAATAATTATTGAATTTCTCCGTCTATAATATGCGATGTTTATATAAAACCTAACGACACAAAAATATCTAATATCAAAAATATTGTACTCTGTTATTTAGGAGTTTCAAATGTTGAATTTCTTGATAAGCAAACTGTAGATTTTATTGGATTTTTTAAATATTTAATGTTTTTTCTGTATTCTTCTTTGCAGGACCTCCGTATGTGAGAGCCATTGGACCGATTAAAGCTGTTGCCGGCGAGGATATAATTGTGCACTGTCCGTTTGCTGGTTATCCCATCGAGCAAATTAGATGGGAGAAGGCGCATCAGGAATTGACAACGAGTAAGACAAATTGCAGGGGGGTTATCACGAATCCCGAGGGCCTAACACATTATTGTCCAACCACAAAACCAGGCAACCACTACGAACTGGCTTCGGTGGCCGACGGAGGGCAGCTGGTCATCAAGAATGTGGAGCCGGGTCGGGATCAAGGGATATACACGTGCATCGTGAGGAGTCGAGCGGGGGAGGAGGCTCGCAGGGACATGCAGCTGAATGTGAACAGTAAGTAGAGGGGACTGTCTTTGTCCCTTTTATTTTCCTCCTTTCGAGCGACATTAACGTCTGCCGCCCCGTCGTCTAATCGCTCATCAAGGTCCGCCCGTCATCGAGCCCTTCAAGTTCCCCAAGAACCTGCAGGAGGGCGGACGGGCCCAAATCACCTGTGCGGTCTCCTCCGGCGACATGCCCATCTACTTCAGCTGGAAGAAGGACGACAGCTCCATCCCGAGCAGTTTGCAGGTAAGGCCGTCACTCCAAAGTGCAACGAAAAAGTTTGCTGTATCTTTTTGTCCTTGCCATTCTTACGATACCCGGTACTCTTACCGAATGTTGCATGTTGTATTTGTGAACTAGAAAGTTTCCAGAATTTTTAAAGGGGTGACTAATGAATTTTATATGAATGCCTCTGTAGTTTCTTTTACGTTTGATTTAGCTTAAAGCGTTGTACTTAAATATGATTTATTTATTCTCCACAGTATTCTTTACCAGATACTTATTCCTAGTCAGACTCCAAGCTAACGGGTAACCAAAAGTCGATACTGTCAATAATGCCTGTCTTTCTTGTGTTTCTTTCAATTTACAAGATTACCGAGAAGAAGGAGGAGTTCTATTCGCTGCTGGTCTTCAAGGATATCAGTGCGAAACACAGTGGCAAGTACACCTGCTATGCCAGCAACGCCGCTGCCAAGGTGAACTACACGGCTGAGCTGCAGGTGCGAGGTGAGTGGGCGGGAATTCCGAATTCCGGATGGGATGGAATGCGATGCGATGGGATTGGATGCTGGGTGTGTGTGTGTGTCTATTGAAGCGGAGCGCTGCTGTTTCAAAATAAATCACACAGGATTTGTGCGCCGTTGGCTGCGAAGTTTGCCTTTTTTGGGACTACAAAACAAAGATACACATGCACACGGGTCGAGAGTTGTTAATTTTGTTGCCGTTTTCGTTCTTCTCCATTCCATTCCGTTCGTTACGCATTCGCCCTGTGGCCCGGTCACGTTTCAGTGGCTCCTCGCTGGAGCTACGAGCCCATGGATACGGCCATTATGCTGGGCAACACAATATCGATAAATTGCGAGGCGGAAGGATATCCGATTCCAGCTATTACCTGGTTCAAAGGGCAGGGTAAGTTTGCCAATCCCAATCCCAATCTCAGCTGGTCTGGGACTTCGATACACAGTTCATTAAAGAACCTGTGGGTTCATGGGGTTAATCGGATGTTGTCCCCTTTGAGCCACCCACTTGAGCTTATTAATTAACATTTCGAGACATTGACTAACAATAAAATAAGACTAGGAAAAAATGTTTGCCAAGATTGTAAAATAAAATTAATATCGATTGTACACACTTCAATTGTAAACTAAATAATTGTGTTGCTTTAAAACTATATTTACTGTAAGAAATGTTATGAGCTTAGATGTGCAGTTCTTGGACACTTTCTGCAAGCCCTTTTTTTAATTTGGAAAGGGGTCATAAAAATTACAAAAAATACAAACCAAATTAAAAACACAGGTTTTTAGAGAATTAAAACACAATCATTTAGAAGTACATTGCTGTAAAATCGGATGTCTGTAAGAAAAGTTATAAGCTAAAAGTAAGTTTAGAAAGTTTAGAAGTGTCAAAAATACTTTTTTACAAATAAATTTTTTTTAAATTTGGAAATTGCTTTAATTATTTGAATTTTTTATATTATTTTTTATAACGCTATTATAAGGCTAAACTTTAAAAGATTTTCTTTATCATTACGATGTTTTATATGTTATATGTTTTATTTCTCTGTGTAGGCAAAGAGTCAAAGGACTTTAAGCCCCTGAGTATGCGTAATCACTCACTGCTGTTAAATCTGGCAACGGATAATGATGAGGGCTATTATATGTGTCAGGCCACCAATGAAATCGGGACAGGCCTTAAAAAAATAATTCGAATCAATGTGAATGGTAAAAGAAACCAACATCTTGGGAAAAAGTAAGGATAATAATAAAATCTGTCCATTTAGAACCCGCCCGTTTCGAACAGTCCGCCCGAAATATCAGCTCCCGCCGTAACGATCCCGTGATGTTGGATTGCCATGCCAAAGGCGACGAACCCATCACAATTGGTTGGACCCAGAACAATGGTCGCATTGACCTGAATAACTACCGCTTTAGCATAGCCGAGATGAAAACAGAGAAGGGTGTGGACTCGCAGCTAACTATTGGTCACTCCGATCGCCACGACTCCGGGGTGTACCGATGTATTGCGGAGAATCCCTATGGACGAGCGGAGCAGATCATATTCCTGGCGGTGCAGGAGCGACCAGATACACCCTCAAATCTGGACCTCTTCGAGGTCGGTTCGCGTACAGTGAAGCTCAGCTGGCGACGACCCTTCGACGGCAACTCACCGGTGCTTAGCTATCTGGTGCAGTATCAGGCTCTGAAATACCTCCAATCTCATGGGCCTTCGGGTGCAGGTGGAGGGGACTGGAACGGACAGAACGTCATTAACGTCAGCTTGCCATCGACGAGCATTAGTCGCAGGTATGTGTTGATGTCTATGTACACAGACCAAAATATTAGCAGCATGTTTTCATTGATTAGTTCTTATTCGTTGTTCATAAAATGTATTCTTTATAATTTATTCTTTTTAAAGGGCCTTATTTAATCTCGAATCCTTCTAATAAGGTAGAATGTTCATAATTCAGTACAGATATTTAAAAAGTCAATAATTATATCAATAAATTATATCGTGTTGAAATAAATCAGGCAGATATTATTAAATATATTTTCATACAAAAGTAAAAGTGAAATATGATGACATTTATATCGATGATTTTCGCTGTTTCTCGTTTGCCTTTTCGGACAGCTATGACAGCGACCTGCGGGAGAGCGCCATTGTGGCGGGTCTGACCCCAGCGACCACCTTCCTGATTCGCATGCAGGCCATTAACGAGATCGAGCGGAGCGCTTACACCGAGGCCATTGTGCTCAAGACCCAGGAGGAGGCGCCCACCGAGGCCCCGTCGAATGTCCAGGTGCAGACGGGCGGCGAAAGCGAACTGATTGTCACCTGGCAGGTGAGTGTCATTCCAATTAATACACTTAAGAAATATCTTTCTTCCAAGCAAAAAACCTTATGATATAAATTATAAACAAGTCATATATACGAGTCACATATACGTATTTCATATCGATTCTTTAAGTACAGACGAGTTCTTAGTCCATTTGGCATTGATGGATAGGGTCTGTGTGTTCATACCCCATAACATAATTTTTAAAATTTCAATCAATTTTAACTGTTTTGTTAACGTTTATTCGACAGTTTAATATATTGATTTTAAATTAATAATCACTTAAAAACAATCAAAAATGTATGACTTAATTTTTACTAACAAGAAATCCAATCAATTAGTTACAGCCTAATAAACTTTATTTTTGTGTGCAACGATTAATTGCAGATCCCGCCGCGTGAGTCCTGGAATGGGGAGCTCATCGGGTACACAGTAAACTGCAGCGAGGAGAAGCAGAACATAAACTTCATCAGCGTGGTGAACAACTCGCTGAAATCAACGATTGTCAGTGGATGGGCGACCACCAAGGCGACTTTGAGGAGTCTTCGGAAGTACACCCGCTATGCGGTCACAATCCGGGCGATGAACAGCTTTGGTTCCGGTCCGTGGAGTGCGGCCATCTTCGGAACGACGGCCGAGGGAGGTGAGTGGAAAAGCTAATGAGCCCGATTTGCAGGCAGGATATCTAGCAATACGCGTCATGTGTATCTCAATCTTTTCCCAGTTCCCGAGGCAGCGCCCCAGAACGTCAACTGCACCGCCCTGTCGTCGCAGAGTCTGAAGATTTCGTGGATGGAGCCACCGCTCCAGTTCCACGGCGGCATCATACAGGGCTATAAAATTTTATATCGCCCGATTGTGCATCAAAGTGAGTATATGATGCACGCACAGTTGCGGTCAAGACCATAGCATTGAAAAGGCAAACAAAACTAGAACTTATAAAATACTTCTGTTAATTAACATGCTTTAGTTTTTATTAATCTGATAAAATGTATTTATCTTATTCTAAAATGTAATTTTTAAATAAGTTTAACAAAATACTATTTAGAATTATGAGTGCTATTATTTTAACAACCACAGTATGCCCCCACTTACTCCAGCTGCGTCAGTTTGCAGTTGGCACTTTATGACGCTGATTTTGTTGATATTGCCAGAGCCTGAGAGCGCTGTGCAAACAGCTATAGATATGATATCTAGGCAGCAGGATGTGCCAGGATGAAGTGGTCGGGGGGCGAAGGAAGTGAGTGAGTTGCTCAACTTTATTGGTTTTGGCGTAGGGTTCAATGGGTTGGTGCTGTGGCCCATTGGTGAGACTGCAAGTTGTTGATTTTGGCACTGATTTTTCAAATCTCATCAAATCAATAACACCAACTGACTCTGCATTGAAGCGGTGTGTTCGTTCGAATTAAGAAAGTTGAAAATACATCTATGTATATTTCTTTTTAAAGCTAAAAAGCTTAAGTTTCCGTTTGGTATATCAAATATTATGAAAAGCTTGAAATTTATTCAGAGCTTATTTAAAGAAAATATAATCACATTTAATTTTTTTTACATTTATAGCAAAATATCATTTGGTTACAAATTATATTTATTGACAGTATTACATAAGTGTTTTGTAAAACCTACATAGTTAAATTTACCTTACGATATATTGAGGGAACTTAATTCTAATTTTTGCACCTTACTTTGATCCATTTTTCCCAGTTGATTTCCCCGCCAAGCTGGAGATCAAGCGCACCTCGAACCTGGAGACCTATCTACATACGCTGCACAAGGCCAGCAACTACTCCATCCGGGTGTTGGCCTACACGGCCACTGGAGATGGCCTGGCCAGTCATCCACTTTTCTGCCAGACGGACGACGACGTGCCTGATGCACCGGCGTCCATTAAGGCCGCGGCCCTGACGGCAGATTCGATTTTGATTTCATGGCTCACGCCGAAAAATCGCAACGGGATCATTTCGCACTACACGGTTTATGCGAGGGAGGCGGGTCGCAAGGGCCAGGCTAAAAGTGAGTAAACAAAAAATGGCGCCCAACGGGGGGCATTGAAACGTATATGGTCATTTAATTTTTTTGTCGGTTCAGCTCACATGGTGCGTGTCGACGAGAACGGGTATCCGGTGATATTCGAGGCACGCAGCCTGGCCGAGAATCAAATGTACGAGTTCTGGGTGTCGGCGTCCACATCCGTGGGCGAAGGTGAGCCCACATCTGTGATCGCCCAGGCCACCAATACGCGAGGTAAACAGCAGTCAAACAAACACAATACACACAAAAATATTTGTACGAGTACACTACAACTAAAGAGTTACAGCAATAGTGAATATTAAAGGAGAAAATGAAAGAACTATTCTTTCAAACTTCTTTAAAAAATCAAACTAAGTCAAAAACTTACAAAAAATATATTATTTAACCTATAAATATACCCAGAGCTTAGCAAATACATTTTATTTTATATTCAAGTGAATCTTAAGAATGTATTTGTTTTAGTTATCTGACTTTTGAAACTTTTCGTTGTACATAAAAGGCTGTAAATAGTATGAAAATATCGATTTCTCAAAGTGCATGTATACAAAAAGGCTGATAAATTGTCGCTTTAATTAAAAATTTGACATTTGTTTAACGTGCTGGGGAAAGCCGCACAAGCCGCAACATTTTAATTTCGCTTACCGAACTAAATGTCCTGCCTTTCTGTTGTTCACTTTGTGTTTTTTGCTCGCCATTTTCCCTGTTTCAGCTCCTGCTCGAATCGCATCCTTTGGTCAGATTGTGCGCAAGGCCGTGGGCACTGGATTGGTGCTGGAGTGCTTGGCTGTTGGGAATCCCACTCCCCGCGCCCGCTGGCTGACCCGTGATCGCCCCGTAACATTCAGTCCCTTCTACGAGGTGACCAACGAGGGAAACCTGAAGATTCACCGTAAGTTAAAAACCAAATAATAATAATACGATGTTTGTATTTGTTGAGAAAAACGATTCAAATTGTTCTTGCATATAAAAATTAATTATGTTTTTTTTCGCTCGTAAGACAATATTATTTTACGATAAAATCGAACTGTTAAAGTATGACAACGGATATAAAGCATTACATTTTTTAAGACAGATAAGCTTATTATACTTGCAGATATAATTTTTGAAAAAAACAAGATTAAATTGATTGGTTTTCTTTGTTCACTAACATTTGCGAACGATTTTTCCATTTCCCTGTTACACTTTTGCAGGAGTCGAAGGCAGTCTGTCCGGAAATTATACGTGCACGGCGAACAATCTGTTCGGCAGTGACGAGATCCAGTACCAGGTGATTGCGATGAAGCCACCGGCCGCACCGCAAATCATCGTGCAGTACGCTTCCGCCGACAGCATTCGCGTGAGCTGGGATGCCCCCGATGATGGGGGAGCTCCGCTCCAGGGATACTCCATATCGTACCACACGGCCGGCGAGAGTTGGTCCAGCACCGAGCTGCTGCCCGAGAATAATGCCTTCACGATCTCGGGATTGAAGTGCGGAAATCAGTACATTATAAAAATGTCCGCTCACAATATGGTTGGCTCTGGGGTGGCCAGTGAGGAAATTAATGTCTGGACCAAGGGCAAAGGTAAGTTGGAACTGGAATACAATCCCCAGCAGTCCTGTCCTGAATTCAAATTTGGTCTGTTGACCACAAATGGCAAACGGTGAAATGCTTACAGTAACGGTCAAGATAATAATCCAAAATATTCTTAATTTTCAGAGAAATATGGGTAGAATTGCCCATCTTAGGAATGTTGTATTTTGTTTCGCATATTTTTTAGACCATTTATAAAAATGTTGTTTAAGTATTATGCCATGTCTTTGATTGATTGAGTAATAAATTATGGTTTACGATATTAATTATTTAAAGGATATTAAGGATATTAAAAAAAAATATGCTGTGGTAACCGATGAGTTTATATTTTGAAGTCTTAATTACATTGACTGGGACTGTTAGTCCCTCTCGGCATTTTTCCACCTTCATTTCGTTTACATTTTCGATTTCCATTTGCAGCCTCTCAGGCCCCGAACGGCAACGAACTAATTACCACAAATGCGACGTGCGTGAATTTGAAGCTGTCATCGTGGCACAACGGCGGCTGCAGCATTCATCATTTCTCCATCGAGCACCGACCGCTGGGTGAGTGCGAATTAGCAATGAATGCATGGGCAGGTCTTTCGGGTCCATATTTCCATTTACATCCAAAAGAACTGGATGGCACTAGTTTAATAAAAAAAATGGTCAACGAGCCGATTAAATTGTATTATTTGTTAAAGAGTATGCCTGCTATTTAACTGATTTTTTTTTTAGTTTTTTAACCACTAAAATTAGCTGAACTATAATTTAAAATTATTTTCTAATATGTAATAAATCTAAGTACTTAAACACAAAAGTAATAAATGTAATTAGTTCCATAATTTATGTTCAGATGTCATTTTTATTTTTTCCGTAATTGGTTTTTAAACTCTATAAATTTCATGATTTATTGTTATTGTTTTCAATTGCCAAATTATTCTTATCAAAGTATTAATTACATCATATCCATGACGTAGATTAATTTTATAATATTTTTAGAATAGTCAAAATACAAATTTAACCGATATGATTTTGTAAAAGTTTATGGCACACATTTGACTGCTGTATGGCAAATACAATACTTTTCCACAATTTAAATCTGCTAGAGACTTTAATTAAAATTTGTAATTGCTTAATTAAGAGTATTCAGGCGTCATCAAGGTAGGAAACCTTGTGAAACCCAGTTGTTGACGCTTAATTCGCTTTAAATTAAATACAGTTAATATAATTATTTTTGTTTTCAATTAACTCACCAATCTACAGCCATTTGTATTTATAAATATTTATCAAATTTATTCCGTAGTCCGTGCCGCGTTCAACGTAGCGTATGATGCATAATTTCCTTTTTTCCATCTCTCTTCTTTCCGGAATGTGTTTGTGTGTCCTTTGCGTGTGTTTTCCATTGGCCATTACCCCCAGGCGACATACGGTGGACAGTTGTCACATCGGATATTTCGAACGCCGAGGAAAACCGTGAAAATTTAATATTCTGCGACTTTCTGCCGGCCAAGTGGTATCAGCTGCGAATCTCCGCCACCAACGATGCGGGAAAAACGACGGAGCATTATCATTTCAGCACGACGAACATCGATGGCATCACCATTCCGCCACCATCGGTTTTCCCCTCGGAAAACGATTTGATGAACAATCTGATAAACGCAACAAATCCGACCAGCGGTGATTGGTTCGCGACGCTAATTGTCGTCGTCATCATCACCGTTTCCATCATAACGATGTAAGTGCGTCCTGTTTTTATACGAATCAGGGTGGTTGGGAGGTTCACAGGGTTTTCCCGGATGAAAGGGGAAACTGGGAATTGAGGGGAACTGGGAATTAAGGCCCGTGCAGGACGAAGTCGTTTGTCGTAATGGCTTGCGAATGTTAATTAAGGATTTATTAACTCTCTTGCTGGCGAATGCAAAAGTAACGAATGGGAGCTTTGCAAACAGGCCAATGAGAAACCCCTTAATCCCCAAACAGATTTAATCATGGATTAAAAAAAAAACTTTAAGTAATTTCTTTTGACTTTTATTGGATCATTTTGTGCAGTTGCATTTTACCTAATTAAATGCTGCACTTGCAGAAATTGTTATGGTCCTTAAAACAGTCTCACATAAACCTACATTACGCCACAATAACAAAATTGAAATACGTAAATTCCAAATATTGATTTGATACTTTATGTCACAATAAAAATGATTAAATTTTTGTGCAATATAAAATCTATCTCCTCAAATTTCGTCTTGAAAAGCCTTAGTGTAGCAGTGAAGTAACATTAGTTTAGTTAGCTCAGGATGTTAGTCCCCCAGCGATCTCTGAGTGATTAACAAACCTTTCAATTTGGTTCATAATGGAGCTTTGCCTCTTCCTTTCTTCACAGCGCCTTGACCATCAAACACCGACGCACCTTGTGTGGACCCATCGCCGAGGGCTACGAATCCAGGACTTTGCCGGGTGACTACAAAGAGGATCATGAAAATCGGCGCAATCAGCAGGTGTACAGCGCCTCGCCGGTTAAAACAGTGGACAAGGGCAACGAGTCGGGTAAGTCGATTGAGTCTATAAGCGCGGAACGTGTGTTTCCCTAAAGGTGGCAATTATATTATATTTAAGGTTATAGTGGGAGAGATATATTAAATGTATTAGCTTAGAAAAGTCTAAACTAGTTATTTAAATTGATTAACTGATTATTTGTATTAATATACAATATGAATTCACAAGAGAGCTTAAACTTATTTTAAGTATGGTTTCAAATAATTGAGAGATATATGATATAAATTAAATTTCGAATACATTATTAAAAATTTAATATTTTTTCTAAGTGAGTTTTTAACTTATTTTTGTCGTTTGGCTGTTTCGATTAGAAATGTATGAGATTTCACCCTATGCGACGTTCAGTGTGAATGGCGGACGGACAGGAGCTCCGGCGAAGACGCCCACACGTGCCGTGGCCGCCCAAACGCCCCTGGATTACACCATGCAGTTCAAGACTTTCGGGCATCCGGAGGGGGAGAACCTGAACGCCACCGCCTATCCACTGCTGCCCAGCTCAGGATTCGGGCACGTGAAGAGCAAGTCCAGCTGGCACAAGCAACGCTACTACAACACGGAGGGTGAGTAGTTAACATTTTCAAAAAGTCTAAAATTAACGTTAACCATAAAACGAATTTATAAATTAAAAATGTCGTACATGTTTGATAGAAAATATAATTTTAAAATGACTTAAAATTAAGATTTATTGAAACGAAAGGAATATATCAAAGTGAGCTCTCTTTAACGTTCAAGTTATTAAGAACAAATTTGCAGAAGTGATTTAAGCCATTTTACGCAGGACTAAAAGTTGGTTTGAGTGACAGAAAATGTATGTATTTCAATCTACGATGTCACACAAAATTATTGTTTGTACGGTTGTTGAGTAAAATGAGCAATTAGTCAGTGACAGAGATTTTATCATTTGATTTGCTTTTAATAAAGGCTTAGATTTAATGAAGAGGTAATCCTCAGCCTTAAATTAATATGTAGAATAATAAATACTTGACATAATGTTTTCGTGCTTAGATGAGTCCACACTGAGCAAGTCGATGACCATTGTGGCCGGCTCGCAGGCGGGACACTCGAAGAAGTCCAATGGAGGGCGGAGCGCCAAGAGCAGCGGAGCCTGCAGCGGAGTGGTGGCCGGTTCGGAGTCGGATACGAGCATCAGCCCCAGCACCGAGTTCTCCAACATGCCCACCTATCGAGTGCCCTGCAAGTCATCGCGCAGCAGCGATGGTCGTGCGGTCGTAGGTGCGTATACTTAATGACTTTATGAGAAATACATTAAAATGAATAAAGGTTTTTTAATTAGAAAATAAGATATATACAATATAAAATAAAAAATTTTTGATTAAGAATTTATTAGTACTTTATTGTATACCATATCAATCTTTCAGATATGTTTCGACCCGATTCCAGCACCGAGTCCAATAATGACCAGGGCTCGCCGGGGCCCGAGCGTCGCCACAACACCCCCCGCCATGTCCTTGGAATGGGCATGGCCATGGGATTGGGCGGCGGCGGTGGCGCAGGCGGTGGAGGGGGAGGGGCTCCCGTCGAGAAGCGGAGCGCCGGTCAGCGCAGCCGGAAGCACGGAAGCGCGGCACAACAGCCCAGCAACCAAACGTTGGAGCGAAGAAAGTGCCCTGGTAGTAGCAACAGGTAGTTCAGGTACCTAAACCCTAACAAATCCAAATTTAATTACCAAAAACAATGAAAAAATTAAAAATAGTAAACAGCAAAGCAGGATATGGTACTCACTAATAAATGTTCTAAATATTTACAAGGAGGCGGAAAATCATTCACTTTTCGAAATGCCATATTTTCCAATTTTGCCGCCAATTAATTTTTCAAATTAAATAGATATTTGAAAATACAAATCTGAAAGAAGATTCTGCAGTTGCCTAAGTTTTTGCTTTTAAAACGGAAAATATTTAAAAAGTTTACTCATTGATTTGATCTTTTCTGAAAAAGCAATTTTGTTTCGCAAATTTATTTAGATAGTGTAGCTCAAGTGAATGTCATACCTACTGCAGACTAGATTAGCTGACAAGATGCTGACTCGATTTTAGACTTATAGTATAAATAAAAATCTTTTGACGATTTCATCCACAACGAATTTTTAGTTTAGACAGTGAGGTCGATGCGGAGACCGCGGCCTCCCTGGCCGCCTCCATAGCCGCAATGGCGGGGGCGGGGGTCGACCTATCCGGCGGATTCCGACCGCCGGCAGGATTCCACGACGGCCGGGAGCCGGGCGACCAGAGCGACTGCGAGCGGGAGCAGCGGGCACTGGATCTGGAGGTGCAGCGCGTCATGGAGAGTACCGGGGAAGGTCAGCTGGCCAAGATGGATCGCGAGGAGTTGACCTCACTGTTGGCAAGGTAAGGTATCCGAAGCTTCGAATTCATAATGCCGTCCAAAAGTGCTTGACCGTAGCTTGTGTTGCATGCCTGTAGCGTCTACCTACCCCGAACTTGAACTTGAACCAAAGCCAATACTAACCAGTACTGCGAACCTCTAGGTATCACGAGAAGAAGGAACAGGAGCGGCAAGAGTACACGATACACGTATAATAGTACTCACTGTGCTTGACAGTGACACTCAGAGAAATACACACACGATGACATATGAACTGTGGCATTTAAATGCATTTAGTTAAGATCTTAAGTGTTGTTCAATAAGTGTACACAATTACCACGTTTATGGGGATGCCATTTGCCAAATAAAATTATTTGTAAATAATTAACTTTCTGTTTATAGGGATTATATCCATTCAGCTTCAAACTTCTGTTTATAAATGCATAATAACTATTGTTAAATGCGTGTATATGTACACAGTTTTAAAAATACAATTTTTATACAATTCATTGTACATTTCGCAACCCTAATAAGTAATGATTTTATGACTGATAAATACATACATTATTCTCACATAAATGAGAACTTTTCATTCGATATATTAATTGTTTGCAAATAAGAGCCCGCATGAACGTGGTATATGAAAAAATTAGCTTGTAAGATGGCACTTGAAGTTCTCGCATACTCGATCGAGCAAATTAAAGACTATATCTAGAGACTTTATCTATAAAGATCCAACTGACTATTGATGCTCCCAACTTATGTTGCTAGCGATTTCGATTGATATTGAAGATTATAATCGTTACGAGACGAGTTGAACAGTATTTACTAGCTAGTAAGACTATCAATATATATACACGCATATATGTAATTAAATTTGTTGTGATAAATTAAACTGTTCTGAAGTACACGTTGATGCAAAAAACATGTCAGGTTAATGAACTGCGTAACTCGATTGACACTTTCGGAGCACTCATAAATGCTGTTTATTTCATCGATGTTATTGCGTTTTTTCATTTTTCTTTGCATTTATTGGAAAAGTAATAATTATGGAATTTAATTAAAAGTAGATAATCAGCAATTAAATTGTATTGCCACCATAGGTAAAATAGATACATACGAAATACAACTAAATTAATATATGTGCGGAGATGAAATGCGGCAGAGACCGAAAACCAAATACGGCAAATTAATTAAATAAAAGAAGTGTAAAGATAAACAAAATCAAATCGTGGTAATTTCATTAAAACCAAATTTGCCCAATGCCATCAGGCAGTTGGGCAAAATGTTCCACTTAACTGGTCAGTATTCTATTTCCTCCCTCTCTTCCAAGGCCCCAATGTCGATTTCCGTTTTCCCCCGTTTCAGAGCTGTGCAAATATTTATGCAAGCAAATGAGAGCAAACCAAATCAATCAAATACAGTGCAGTCTAACCACAAGCCAGCGGTCGCCATCCAGACAAACTCCGCCATTCCATACTGCCCGAAACCCAACTGGGAGATGGAGTAGATCTATATGTGGCAACGCACATCAGTTAGGCAATCAGTGGAAGTTGGAGTTGGCGATGGTCGCCACAATGCGGCTTCAATTTCACTAGGTAAACTCAACCACAAGATGCCTTTGCCACACAGGCACACGCATACCTTTCACAGGTACACTGGAAAAATGTCATAAAAAAGAGTCAATCAAAAAATGTAATTTTACAAAAACCAAACTATATAAAAAAAACAATTTAATTTTACTTTTCAAGAAGTAAGTATACCCAATTTACCAAATCACTGCCTTTACTTTGTACTTTCCGAAGTGCTTTAAAACTTGTATTGAACTATTTGTACTTTAAAAACTTTTAAATTCAAAAAAAGGTATTGTTAATTGGAGCAATGATATCTCACATTAGATTTATATATTTTTCATCTAAACGTAGAGTGACTTAACTTTAATTAAAACCGACAATCGGCCTGACCCTCAATCTATTTTTTTCAATGTGCAATCAAACTCACTCAGAGAGATATTAAACATGCATGGCATGATGCTGCACTGTTTACCAGCTGTTTGTTGCTGACTTGAAACTTTGTCAATTTTCACAAATGTTTCCAACTTTTTCGAAGTCATGTCAGTAAGGTAACATCCGGATCCGTATGTGCGCTTGGCACTGTGTTACACAGCGAGTCAAATCTAAAGGGATTACGAAAGAGTTGGGAGCATATGAGGTTAAAACATGGAACATCAATAATTGCATCAGACGTTGCGTGTACTCAACGATAGCCACTAAACAATAAAAAAGGGCACTTTAAAGTATAAGCCATTCAAATTAAATTAAGATGAGTTTATAGCTTTTGATTTTAAAATTCCAATAGTTTTAATAGAAAAATAATATTTAAAATGTTATACAAATATTAGACAAATTTATCGACTAAAATTAGTCAAACGACTTATGTTTACGAATTAACTTTAATCGAAATTAAAAAAATAATGCTGCTAGTAACTATTGGAATTATCAAAAAACTCAGTTTTAGACGCCTCAAACCACTGATATTTGTGGGCTTCCAATATCGAAACACTTATAGTTGCATACAGTTGCCTAGATTGTTGAATCTAAGCCAAACGCAAAACTTTTGCTAATTAACATGAAGCCAATTGCAAAGTTTCCAATTCGCGTATCGAACTGTATATGGAGTGCACACATTTTGGAAGCGTGTGTATTTAAAGAGGATAAGTTTTGGGGGTTCCCCTTATTTTACAAGGACTTGCTTAATCAAAGCAGTAATTGGCTGCATGTTGTGCAACTGTGCAGTTCTGCTTTTGTGTTTCGGCTGCTATTAATTATAACATGCCATGCCCTTTCGCCCAGTGCTTTCGATTGCCATCTAATTAAGCATGAAAACACAGACCGCAGCCCTAAAGAGTGAATGCACTAAGAATTAACAACAATTAACTACCAGAAAATTGAAAACTGTTAGGAAAAATAATTTTTTTATAGGATTAATACTATTGAAATTGTATAATTTAAAAATAAATTTTATTGAAAGTACTATATATATCGAAAATGTGGGTTTAACTAAGATGTTTTTTAAAGTAAATATAGTTTTGTGTTTATAAAAAATGTACTGGCAATCTGTTTTCAGCTAGAAAGTAACGTATTCTTAAAAAAAAGTTTGATCTGATATTTTGTGTCTCGCATATTTAATGCTAAATGTATGTTTTTATAATCCAGTGAGACTTTGGTAAAAGTGTATAAAGCAGCTTTCTCTGCCAGTTGAAAGTTGAAGTGCACTTAAGGCACATGCAAGTTTTATTAGGCATTTGCTTCATTTGCAACCGACTGCGAAAATCACCAAAAATCGATTCTGCAACCGCACTCCTGACAGTCACTTTGCATTTGTCGTATTTGGGCTTAACGCTGACATGATTCTTGATTCTCGTCGACCGAACTCCGAAACCTTTTGGTCGTGTGTCCTTATGCATCGCTGACTAAGGACTTGGCCAAAATCGATTTCAATTAGTTAAAGCTGCAAGGCTGGCAAGCCTACAACAAATAAGCACAAAATTGGACAAGGGGATAAGTTTGGGCGGCAAACACAATGGCAGGCAATCAGATTCTGGTGGCACCACCACCATCGACAACAACAACAACAACGGTAGATACAAAACCACCAGCAACAACAAGGACAATAATGCAATTTAAGCAAATTCAAAACCGAAAATTGCAAGAGGTTAGTAGTAAAAGCAGCCGCCTTGCTTCCATGTAGTTGTAATGCACACAGGAAGCACACTGTGCAACACACGCTCGCAGAACACATACACTGAGAGAAAATTGAATAATACAAATTATTTTAAAAATCAAATTTAAAATATAAGAATATAATGTATTTGTTTTTTACATCTTTGTTCGAACTTTTAATTACTGGACTTTAACGTAATCAATTTTCTTTTCTAAGATTATATTCATGGTCTAAAAACCACATTATTGAAGTTATAATGATTCTTCTCAGTGCAGGCCACACAAAAGCAGGACGCTAGGCAACCGCCTTGCTGATGCACTTGCATTTAATAACGACCTCGATAGCCTGGCCTTCGCTCTGCTACCCACTGAGAGAAAGGGGTCCATCTAGTTATAAGAATATTTGTAAACTAAAACAAGAGAGAACGCTATAGTCGGATGCCCCGACTATCAGATACCCGTTACTCAGGTAAAGGGAGTGCGAGGGAGATGGAGATAGAAACTTTGATCACGCATAACTTTTTAACGAATGGTCCGATTTGAAAAATTTCTTCTACATTTCGATAGGTATTGATAAACACAATAAACTGCATTTTTACTTTTCCGAAATATTTAATTTTTAAAATCGTATATAAGCGATTGTGGGCGTTAAAGGGGCGTGGCACCTTTTTGAAACAAACTTGCGCTGCGTAGGAACTCCTAAAATCTGCATGCAAATGCCAATCTTCTAGCTTTTATAGTTTCCGAGATCTCAGCGTTCATACGGACAGACAGACAGACAGACGGACAGACAGACGGACAGACGGACAGACGGACAGACGGACATGGCTATATCGACTCGGCTAGTGACCCTGATCAGAATATATATACTTTATAGGGTCGGAAACGCTTCCTTCTACCTGTTACATACTTTTGCACGAATACAATATACCCTTTTACTCTACGAGTAACGGGTATAATTACTACTTGCTTAAGTAAAAAATGAGTTATCCTTATAATAGTTTCCCCTTTAAAATTATAATAACATTAAACCCAATAGGTCGACAAAAATTAATACAACATTATATAATTCTGTGTAGTATTTAATTTTTTCAGTGCATATGCCAGAGATAGTCCAGTTTGGTTGTCCTCCTGGGCGCAGGACATTATCTACAAATGCCGGGCAAATGCAAATGTCCCTCGATGCATTTGCACATGGCACCCAACTGTGCGAGTCCTTCTATCGTATGGTCCTTTGAACCCCCTCCCCTTCACCACATTCGTCTCATCAAGTGCGTAGATTGAAATGCAGCCTGCTGCTTCTCTTCAGTGCCTTTAATTAAAATTCTCAAATTACTAAAGGTAAACCCACTGCATGTCTTGTCATAAATTACTGCAACTGTTTTAATACGAAATGACAGGACATTTCCTGGCCTTTGCCTTGCCGATGACGTCCTGTTGATTTATGCCAGAAAGAAATTGCAAAATACATAGAAAAGCAAGACACCCCGTCCTCTCTAACCATAAATATTTTTCGAATTTTAAACATATTTTATGTGTTTTTTGGCTGTCGAAATGTATTTACGTGTTTGTAATTTAGGTACTTACATTGTAATCTCATTACGAATTCAAATATAGTTTTAAGCTAAAGATTGGAAGACAATTCTTATTTAGATATTAAGTTTTCACAAAATAATAAAACTAAACAAATACGAAAATGCTTTCATTAAAGTGATTATTGTTGAGTGAAATTTAGTTCTTGGGTCTGCAACTGGTCTGCAACAGCAAATCGCAGGCAAAGGCTGAGCTAACTTAACATAATGAGCAGACGTGGACCGTGGAAGTGGAATTTACTGCGAAATGAGAATCAGAATCAGGAACTGAACCGCAGCTCAGCCACAACCGCCGCCACAGAAATGCCAAACAGCTGCTGCCAAAGGCACTTGATGCTGCATTCTGGATGGTGGGCTTGAAGGGGTGTTGTATCCACAGCGATGGAGATGGAGCACCACGAACCAAAGAGTTGACTGGCTGTGTGCATCCTTTATAAAGACAGGGCATAAAAAATGCAAAGAAGTGTTACAAATACAAACAGTCAGGGGAGCCAGACGACCAGACAAACATACAGACATTCGTCGGTTAGGGGGACGCCCAGCCAAGTGCAATTCATGTGGGACTCACTTAAATAAAGTGCTTTTGCATTGCCTGGCTGACTGGCTGCCGGGATGTGGATGCGAATGCGAATGCGAATGCCGGATGCTGCCGCTCCCTGATTATTTGAATTATCACAGGTTTATCCACCCACAGCGGGCAACATGTGCGGTGTTGGATTCATTATAATTCCTGGCACCGTTCAACTATTTAACACAAAAGCCTTTGTCGCACTCTCTTGGTCCTCGTTTAAGCATTCAATTGAATTAAACTGTTTCTAACGCCACAGAAAAAATAAAGGCAATGGATATCAGAGGCGTACAGAGGACTTCAATTAAAAACCTTGTCCTTTAAACATTAAATTCAATGATACATAAAAACTTTTATGAATTCACATTGTAAGTTATTTGCTTAACTTATTTTTTTTATAAGTTGTATATTTCACTTCGAAACCTTTAATAAAGCACCGCTTTATATACATGTTAAGCTTCTTTTATGCTATTTATTTGAAAGTTATTATGGTTCTCGGCTTAAATACAACTCAATGAACCATCAGTCTATTATAGAAGTAATTTTTAAAAATGTTCTAGGTCCCTGTTCAAATTCAACATACCGCCACTGTCCAACTGCGTATCCTTACGGAGCACTTTTCCACCCCCAAACTTAGAATTGGTAATTTGTTCCAGCTTTTTTTGATGTCGCTCAACTTTTTCTTTTATGTCGAGCACTTTTCACTCCTCCGTTCTGGCCTTTGTTTTTGCTCATTCGAACGTTGATCGGTTTCCAGTTTCATGTGGGTTCGTCTTGTGTGCAGTTGTCATCGATGATGCCGCATCTGGGAGTCGTCTCTATTGCCTGGGGTGCATGGAAACCGATTCAACTGGAAATAAAGCCAATTGACTGTACAGCGACAAATTCAAATTGAAAACATTTATGCCAGCAGGACGAAAGTCATTCATGTATGGCAATAGTGGGTTGGTTATTTTAAAGAATAGTTGACGGTAATTATATTTTATTAGATAATGGAAACAAAAGAGAAAAACATATTTTTTATGCTTAAATAAAGCAATAACAGGGAAATTATATTATGTTTGAAAATTAAAACAAAATAAGAATAACATTTTTAAAAACAAAACGTTTACAAATATTTACTATGAAATACATATTTTTATTTGTTCTGTTATTTTTCTAAGCAACTTTCCTACTTTAATAGACCTTAAAGAAATAATCCAGGAATAGACTCAGTAAAATTATCCTGAGCGGCTCGTTGCCTTGCACATATCCTCTTATCCACTCCATTTGATTAAATTCATCAACGGGTTGGCAAACTATGCTTTTACCTTGCCCTTTAAAATCTATAATTAATTTCGGTTCGATAAACAGGCCGCACAATGGGGGACATTTCGTAAACTTCAACCCCTCCCAAATCGACCTTTCCCTACGGCGCTCAGGTAATCAATGTTATTATAATTTTGCCCACAAATCCATTATCGCAAGCTTATAGGGCATAAAAAAAATGTCCTGTTTAATTAAAGCGGCGCTAAATTAATAACCGGTTGCAGTGGATGTAAAAAGTGAGGGGGAGGTAACTGTTGCCGGAGGGAACAGCTTTGTAATCAGGTCAACAACTGCCCGGTAATTTGAAATGTGCATTAAGTTGCACGCCGGGGAATAAAGCAGCGCAGAGACAGAAGACTAAAGATACGGATACATACGCAGTATCAGATACAATACACAGACAGTTATCGATACGAAGGATATCCGCCAGATACACTTTCCATCTAACATTTCTTCTTGTTTTTATCTTCAGCAATTACAGCACTGAGAAAAGATTCGCTTTTATTTTCTATCACTTTTTAAAAACAAAAAGTCAATTTTTACAAGCTGTGTGTAAGTGTTATTTTGATATGTACCAGAATCAAGACATTTTTGTAGAAAAATATTTATTTATTAATTTTAATTATCTATTAAACGGTATATAAAAGAGTCAATAAATATTATTGAAAGCTAAAGCAAGTATTTGTTTAGTGAATTTAAGCTTAATTTGTAATGAAAACGAAATAATATTATATAAGTCTTGCTAAAATGTTTTTTCGCTGTGAAGGAATTCAACACGAACAGATAAAGCGATGGACGTATGTTCGCATAAAAAATTCAAGAACGGAAATGAAAATTCATGAGAATAAAAATCTAATCAGAAAAAAATACGAAACAAAGGGGACACTCACTGACTCCCAGGGTAAGAGATCCCCGAAGAAGGACCATCGAAGAAAAATGGCGCAATGGAAACAGGAAAATAAGTTGAAAGGCACTTTTTGCGCTTGAGTGCTGCTGCAAAGCGTGTCGCAGGCCACCGGAAACGGAAATTCACAGCCGGGCCCAGGACTCCGGCTACTTACTCCGCCGGACGAATCCATTCGAATGGACGGACACAGTCCCATGTCAATAGACAGCGACTGCCAAAGAAATACAACCGAGGAAAAAGTAAAAAAAGTGTTGTCAAAGGCAGAAATGCAAATTCTAAGAAATTGAGAACGAGTCGCAATATTTTAAAAGCAAAATGCAGAAAGTCTTTGTACAAAATGTGCTTGAAGAGGATGCCTCTCCCAGGTCTCGATTATCCCTAAAGCTTTGAAGAACCCTCATTTCCCATGCATGCTAATAATATGCATAAAATATGTATGCAATTACTCAAGCATTATTTGTATGCCAAGTTGGGCTGAACAAAAACGTCTAAGTGGGATGCAAATGCTGGAGGACAATTATTGCGTTAATTGCCAGGGCTGTCCCCCAGAATTTCGCATTCCAAATTGACAGTTTCTGGCTGCAACTGAAAGGCACTGGCCACAGCCACATGCTGTCGTTCAAATCCAGAGACGTTGTCTTGATTTGCATAACCGACATGGCTCCGGCGAGCGGAGATTTGCGGGTCAATGTGGCTCAGCTCAGCTGCGAACTGCAGCTTATTAATGCAGCTTCTCCTGTCGGGTTTTAATTAGTCTAATTAAACGTTCGACTCACCTGGTCGATGGCCAGTGGTCTGCATGTGGTCGGATGGAGGTGCAAAGGTGTTCAGAATGCGCAGGCAGCTGGAAAATGTGTGTAATAGCCCTTAATTGAGGATGCAGCAGCAGTGTTTCAATTTTTTAAAAACATTTGCATTGGGAACAAAAAAATGTACACATTGCTATTTACACCTGAAGATGCACAATCAAATTGGAATTGCTTTTAGCTGATAAAGAATTTATAACTTTTAACCCTGAATAATCAAACGATTAATTGCAATTACAATAATCTGGTATTTACTTGTAGCATTCAGATGTCAGTCAAATCTATTAAGTTATATACTTAATTGTGTATTTTGTTTTTAATTCATATTGAATTAACAATTATTTATAATGATTTATTTGTGTGTATTTCACATATCTAAGCATTACTTTTAAAACTAAAACAAGCAATTTAAAAATGTAAGGGTTATTGGTATATTACAAAAGAGATTCTGCTAAGCCAACATTGTCAATTTCCGCTAATATTTTACAGAATAAGATAACAGGCTAATAACCATATCATTTTTATGCCAATTGAGGTTAAATTGTGTAAAATGTTATGAGAAAGTTTGCATACCTGAGATTATATTTAATCGCAAACTGCTTCCCACTTATTTATTCTATGAGATTTCTCTGCCAGGAAACAGGATGTAAGCGCGCGCAGGCAAACTGTCAATTGGCCTCAATCAAATCGTAGCATTAAAATCGCATTAATGGTGCCAGCAAATCTGTGAAGACTGTCAGTCAGTCTGCCATAACGAAACTATTTTTCACGCGACTAACCCAATGGGGGCAAGTGGGTGCAGTGGGGCGTTAACGATAAAATGATTAGCTGCCACAGCACCCACCAGCCACCCTTTTCGCACCCACCAATGTGGGTCGTTGGTAAAGACAAGTTGTTAAGTAGCTGGGCGTTTGCAGGAAAAAACAAATGAAACTTAATGAACTTTGGCGGAGGGCGCTGGGATGGTTGGGTGGTTCGGTTGTGGTTCGTTTGTGGTTGCTGGCTAAACAACATTGACGCCAGCGAAATTCATCCCAACAAATGGCAGGCACTTTGCAGTGGCAGCACATAAGCTCCATCCAGTAAATTGATGCAAGCACTCGACCCCGCCGCCAACTTTGCAGAGTGTAGAGCACGCGTACACTCGAGTATAAATATAAATTCTTAGAAATACTAAAACACAAATAATGGGAAAAAATTGGCACTTTACAGAGTTCAAAGTTTAAATTTTCATGCTAAATGTAAAAACTATAAAATATTATTCAACATTATCAACTAGGTATTTCCTGTTAGAACATAGCTTTTTTCTTTACTTTTTCTGTTATATATAATTATTAACTTAATTAGTTGATATACTAATAAATTGATAACAATTTAAAAATTGTGCATGTCTTAATATTTTTTATTATTCTGACCTCGAATTATATTAATTTTAACATAACTTTTTGCTGTGCACTTTGAGCAGTCGTAATGGCTGCAATAACCGCAACCGAATAAAATTCAATCTGTGGAATGCTCTGCGCTTTCGCATTTTGTGCTGACAATCTGCAAACATAAGTGCAGCAAAGCAAGCCAGTCGCTCCAGCCTTAGCATCAGCATCAGCCGGGGCATCAAGTTAAAAAGCACTCAGCGCGGGCAGGAGCATCTCGTATGTAACTACTACGGAAATGGCTAAAGACATGGTCCCAGCATCCAGCATCGGCATCTGGATCTGGGAAACTCCACCTCGAGCTCCCAGCCCTTAACTCCCATTCCGGAGACAGCAGAGAGTTTCCAGCGCCATTTGCGCCATGCACTGCATCAGCATCAGCGCATTATTGGATGATTTATTGACGTCGATATGCTTAGTTGAGCAGTGTGCAGCAGCCATTTTTAGAGTGTCTGCGTGCGTAACACAGACACACACAATAACACAAACACACACACGCTGCAGGATGGAAAATACCGACTATAAGATACCCAATAAACGGGCTTTAAACGTAACGCCATGATTCCTAATCCAAAACTTTATAAGTCACAACTATAAACTTAATAGTTATAATACAAGTATATATTATTTGTAAAGATGAAACTATAAAATAACAACAAGGAAATATAATGTATTGCCAAACACAAGAAAATGTAGGCATTTTTAGAAACATTTATTTTCCTATAATTTAGTTGTGTGAAAAATTTTATTTAATATTAGACACTATTTCATTGCATACTTATGAGGGTACCAAAACTGATGAGCAAAAGAATATGAAGTTATATTAGTAACAATTAAATAGCTTCCAAATAAAAATAGATAACCTTTAAGGTTTTACAATAATCTATAAATAAACTATAAACTAAACTATAAACAGATCAGGAATTTCGATTACACCCAGGAATACCCTGTGCAAAAGGAACGCACAAACACGAATCTACATTAGCCTCATTAGGCGAATGCATCGACGTCACCATCGCATAAAACTACAACGACACAATCTCTCACAGTAACGTCTCTTCTGCTCGTTTCGATCTTTTTGAATTTTATTCTGAATTTTTCGTTTTGTCAGTCGGCGAGCGTATGGGTTTAATGTTCGATTGCAATATGCCACATTAAAGATTGGGCACGCGCTGCGCCGCAAATTGCATTTCGTTGAGGATGGCAAAATCAACGAACTATGCATATGCGTATAAATATTTTTTGGCTACTGCCAGCGGGGTTGATAACGCTAGCTTGCATGTCCTTAAATATATATTCGTATATGTGTACAGTGTTGGCTTATGCCAATGCATTTGGCTGGCAGCGCAAACTAATTGCATGCGAGGTTGGATAAATGGGCCTTGGCTGGCGATCAATAAGAGCCAAAGGGCTGGCAGTCGATTGCTTTATGCATGCGGAATGTCTGCGTCTTGCCGGGCTAAATAAAATACATTTTGCAGATGCTCCTGGCCAAAGGAGGACACACATCCGCCTGCCAAATATTTGCTTCCGTCAAATCAACAAATTCATACATTTTTGATGGCATTGCAAATGGAGCTTTGTGCAGCTCCTTTTCCCCCATAAGTCGGGGTTTGTGTGCCAGTGCTGTCAGCAAATTTCATTTCTTATTGTCAATCGAGGAGTGATATGCTTTTAGCAATAAGCAACAAACGGAAATGCACACTTGCGTTTTTGCAGCGGAAACTGTCGCCGGAAAAGGGGAAGTGGAAGTGGCTGGAAGTCAGAGAAAATTCGTTGCCATTATTTATGCAACGCCAATTGTGTAGCGGGGCATTCGCCCCGTCTAAATCTTTTATTTACAGTGGATACCATTTAATTTTAGAATGCACAGTTTTTGCAAATGAAAAAAGTTTTTGATTATAAGAGGTAATTCTACGTTCATTTTTAATGTATTTTTAATTATAATGACCGTTTTGTGCAGCTATCGATTTTTGGATTACCATCAGATTTATATAATTTCGGATCCATCCCTTGAGTTCACTATATATATGTGCAGTGCGCGCTACCATTAAATTCTGGTGTGACTGCAAGGCTATTTACATTTTTAAAGGAGAACCTACAATATGAATCTACTATATTGAAATGGTTTTACTTCATTGCTCTAGTGAATAAAATCGCATTAGCCGGCACAATAAAGGATATATATTCTGTTAATAATTTGTAATTACAATGGAGTAAAAGCGCTGTGCAGGGACACAAATTGCAAGCCATTGTTCGGAGAAGCCAGTTCGTGTAATTGCCGGGCAAATTAAATAACTCAATTTGCTTTTAGCTGGTCAATGAATTGGATTTGTATTTTATTTAAATGCAGCGCTGGAAAGCAAGAGAGAGAGGACCCAATAAGGTAATGGCAACGACAGGCTCCTAGGAAAAATTGGAAAAAGCACTCACGTTGATTGCGCTACTTAAGTTGCCTAGAAGAAAATGGCAAAGAAGTCCGACTGCAAGGACATCTGATTTATCGCCGGAAGGAAAACGTGAGATAGTTGCGAGTTACCATTGACAAAATCTATATAAAAGTACGAATGTTTTCAGCAAAGACAATCAAAGTTAGCACGTGTCGTAAATACGTTTATATACCAAACAGACAAGCATTAGTATGTGCATATTTATGTGGGCCACAGCACTTAAATCGGTTCAGTTTCCAGACGAAAATTTGACACGTTCCCGGGCAAAGTTTAATTGAAAAACATCGTTGAAGTGGAAATAGAGCAACTGGATTTAAAAGTTTATAAAGTTTATTTAAAATATGTAAAGGTCTTAGCTCAAAAAAATAAATTACATAAGAAAAAGTTATAGCTTTGCCCTCGTCCCATTAACTTACCTAATCATAATTTTAACTTTGAAATACAATAACTTATACGGATTGCTTAAGATTTTAAATTAAGCATGTTTAAAAAAATTATTTATGTTTTGCTGTACAATGTTATTGATTTTGCTAGTTTAATCCCCTTTCCTCAACATATTTCGATTGCGAAACTAATCCCTAGAGGAATTTTTTAAAAAATTAAAAAAATTGTGAGACAACATTTTAGATTCCATTTGCCTATATTGATGTTCCGGTCCCTAAGATATTTTGGAATGCCCAGTGGTGTATATCATTCTAACCTGCATGAAACAGATGCTTATTCCCACATCGCACCGATTTGTAAAACCCGACACCTTCACACAAAGAGCGTGTCGTTTATGTTCGTGGTTGTTGTCATTGTTGTAGCTTTTCCTGGAAAGACAAATAACATTTTCCGCCTTTCAAGATTTCATAACGCTTCAATAAACTCAAATGCCCCGCCACCACCATGGGTTTTGTGTGGGTTCTCGTTAGCAAATGTCGTGGGTTGCGTGAGTTTTCGGGTCTTGTTAGTTTAATGGTTTGATTCATGTGGCGTCTGTTTTGGGAACTCGCAACTCACTCGTTGTCAGTGCAAATAGAACTCCTGAAAGTTGGTCATAATGAGCCGCCAAAGTCCCCACACTTCAAGAACAAAAACGCAATTAAACTTGGGCCCAACCGAAGGAACCCAAGTAAACTTTCCAGCAAATTGACAGCTAATTAATTTGCCAATGAGCTAAAGGTTATGTCAAGGAGAGCCCAGGGCACCTGCCAAACCGACTGACTTATTTGCAAATTGGGCACTTAAGTGTCCCGGGAGGATGCGCTTTATGACAGCGACAATTGGAGCTAATTAAGTGAGATTATGCAGCCAGCTTGTTGAAAATACTCCGCTCGAAAATAAATGAAATTCGTGAGTTGTTTGCCGAGCATAAATTTCAGCATTAACGTGCTCATTGCTCAGCGAATGGCAGCCGGACACGAACCAGATATTCGCTCATGGATTTTGCCAGCGGAAATGTTAGATGGGCACCCAGTCTCATCCGCACAATTTACGAGTCGACGGGAGTAATAAATTAGCCAAAACTTGTTACGCAAACTGAAAATGCCAATAAAAAATGCGTTGCGAAAAACAGAGGCTAATAAATTATTGACCTTCTTCTTGAATAGCCCCACTTAGCTGGGGTTTTTTTACAGGCGATTTTAAGATACAATAAGAATTCTTTAAGAAAATGCGGAAAAATTCCAACATTAAAGAAAGCGTATCTAAGTTTGTTTTTATATAAGACATCACAGTAAAATATTTTCGCATGTTTTTTTAGAAACTAAAACTAGTATAACTTTTAAATTCCTAGATCAAGTTTCATTCAACAAATAAAATGTATTTTTGGAACAATCAGACTCAGATCATTTATTTGTAAATGAAAAGCAGTTGTAGAAAAGCTTAGTATTGGCTTAACGGAAAAATAAAAAAGAAAAGCGGCAGCACCAAAAGCGAGAATCAATCAGTTTAATTAAGGCCAGGATATCTCTGTAATTGCTGTGTAACCAGCCAACTTTTTGGGGCATACATTGCATTAGTTTTATTTGCACTGCTCTTAAAAACGCACTGCTCTCGAAGAGCAAATCAATTGAATTGGCGCAATGTTGCCAAGCAACTTTGACTGCAAAATCAGGATAAAAGGTGCAGCAGCAGAAAAAGGAGCAAAAGAGCTGCAGCTGCAGCACAAGGATCTCATTGTTGCGCACAAACTTTAAAAACTTTTCGAGTGCCCATCTGACTTTATCCACTCACTCAGCTCGCCCAGGCCCTCAAGTTGACTTTGAGTGGCTTCTTGGGTGTCTTTAATCTACTTCGGTTCAGGCAGGGAGACATAATCATTCTGCATATTCAACTGCCGGCAACTTATGAGCTTCGGTTTACATTGAAACTCAAATCAAAGTTGCCCGTTGTGGTACTATTTGCATTGAAAATGCATTTTACCAGCTCTCAATTTGATTTAAAAATGCGATTTTTCTATTTTTTGGCCAGCACTTAAGTTTCGTTAAGCCAGAAAAGTTTGGTAGCCTTTTTGGCTTATGAGAGTCTTGTCTAATGCATTGATTTTACTTATCCTGAGGCCATTTAAGTATTTAAGTGTCCAATTTTAAATATGCTCTACCATTTAGAAGTATTTACTTTTAATAGTTTTTGGTACATCGGAAAAAAAATACTTTAAATATATAAGGCTATAAACGAACAAGTCCATAAAAACATAAAGTTACATATGCTATAGCAGCATGTATGATGCCTTTGCATAAAAGGCTTTTAAAACCTTAAATTTAAATTTTACATTTTCTTAAGCTGCTTAAATCATCAACGAAAATATATCTTTGTTCAAGGCAAATCAATAATCACCAAGGAAAATGCAAGCCTAGTACTTGCATTTGAAGCTTAGGTAAGCACAGAAACTTAATACAAATTGAGTTGCAAACTAAAAATTAAGATGCGTTAAAGCAGCTTTTATCGAAATGAAAATAATCCCTTTTCGACATTTGTCGATATTCATTAATTCGCTTGGCCTCGATATCACGTAAATTATACGTTGCAATATTGAAATATATATTGCGTATACGCACCGTATTCCCAGCAGGGATCAGTAATTAAGTGCCTTAATGCACAGGGATATCTACTTTTAACACACACATCACACAAATGGTATTTTTACTCAGTTAGGTATTAAAGGGACATAAACAATAAGTGAAACTGCAGCTGACAGCACGTAAATATTTATGAAATTTTCACAACAAACAAAATCTAACTAAGGCAAATAAATGCTTGCAGGCATAATCGTATTATAAACTGCAATCGAAGCCTTTACACACAAAGGAGGAATATGGGATTCTGGGAAAATACGATTCGTAGAGTGGGCAGGACACGTGCCGCCCTCGAGGACAATGTGACCGATATGCAAAAGTTCCGACCACAGCAACGGCAAAGTTGAACGAAAGGATGTGCTGACATTGTTCAGAGACAGTTACCTGTGATATTTTGTGAAATGCCAAAGGAAAACACAGGACCAAACCGAGACAGCCCCAATATGCACTGGCGTTTGGGTGGGCGGGAATCATCTGGACACACAGGCACACTCGTATAAACAGGATTATGTGTCTCGGGGGGGTTATGTAAGTAAGCTTCCGTTGTAAATTGATTTTGTAGCAAGCCGGACACACTGAGGGAAAATGAACAGGATTTTATCCACTTATTGTTGCCAGGGGTCGTGCCTGGCCACCACCTGAAATAGAAACTGCACAAGTCCTCCGACCCATTCGTTTGCACATCTGCCGAATTTCATACGAACAGTTGCAGTGAGAAAATAATCTATATAATCGAATTTATTCCACCTATTTCGAAATTACTTCAAAACAACTAATTTTTTGTTTATCAATAAATTATTTAAATCAAAAATATAAAAGCAATGCAAAATTTAAAAAGTTATTTGCTATGAGCGCAGTGCTATAACTTCAGCCCTTGCCTTATATATTTTACATTATATGTTTGGGTCGAGGAAAGGCGGTCCGAAAGTTGCATGAATGAGTGATCTGCTGTGTGGAAATATTTTTAATTTTGGCATAGCTCTGATTTGATTGGGCCTGGTCGTGGCGAGTCCTTAGAATGTCCTGGCCTTTTTTCGTACATTCTGCGGACTGGAGACAATTTTATGCTTTGTTCGGTTGACATTTGCCGGATGACTGAAGGACGGGTTGACTATCTCTCTTCTTCTCTCTGTCAACGTCCATGCTTTTGATATTGATGTCCTTTGAAGTGTTTTCAATTAGTTTGCATTGCGCTTGTCGTTTTTCCTTCACTCCTTGGTTTCTTACAACGGTCTTCTTTTTATACTCGGTACTTGTAAGTTGAAAGGATATATTAATAGAGAAGTGATTTCGATTTTATTTAGTAGTCGCAGAAAGAAACTACTAAACACAGACCTATATATTTTTGTAAGTTAAAAATTATAGCTACAATTTGTTTTATTGTTTAAGCCAACATGTATTAAGGTTGTTTTATTGTTTCAACTGATGAAGTAAGTGAATTTTATTTACTAAAAGAAGCTACAAGGTATCTTATAGTTGGCACACTCGACTGAAGTATTCTTTTCTTGTTTTATTACTGCGAAGGACAGCAGGCATGGGACATTTTAATAAAAGACAGACGACCAGGGGAATGCCCTGTGACCGTCTGCTAATTGAACGACGGGCGTCGGACTATCCAATCCGTCCGGGACTTGTCAGCTTTGCGCCAAATGAGTTTCAAAGGTAAACGGGGAGCGGAAAGGCAGTATACTGTCAACTGCACAAACTGTCTACATGTGTCCCAAATTGGCGCTCAGTCGGATTAGCTGCTTTTTGCTACAATCTGCACGTTTTTTCGCCTTTTTTGCTGCATTCGTGGCTGACAACTGCGAACAGGTGGCTGGCAAACATTTACGTAAAGTGTTCAACCCATTCTGCCTTTGGGACGGTCATAAATATTTGCGCTGGCTAATTCAGTGAGCATCTGTGTCGAGCTGATCTTTGACATGGTTTCAGCATAAATTTCGGATTGGGATGGGTCGGCGGCTCTAGTCCATCCCCCAGATAGCTTTCATTCCGTTCTATTTCTCGTATTTCCGTTCTCCACCATCTGCATAATTTACTCGGACTTCCGCTCTGGCTCACTCAAACCCCAGCATGCATATTTTATGCCTTTTATCATAATTTATGCGTTGATACAGCAAATGCATAAAATTAAATTCAATTCACACACACAAGCACTCCCAGCCTTTTTGAGTTTTCCGAATGCGTTCAATTTTGATTTAATGTAATTCCACTCCCCTTTTATTGCAGTGGCCATTTTTAGCTTAGAGTAAGTGATGCCTGGAATTTGCATAAATTGCATTTAATTCTAGATGCACATCGATATGAATACTTCGGTTAGATCGGGTTATGCAAATGGCACTCAGACTTGCCTGATTGTATAATTGCCGGTAATCAACAACAAAGCGCTTTTCTAACCAGCGCAATATTCTCACTAATAAAACAGATAAATTAATAAAACCGAATGTTAATAAAAATATTAGCAGAAGTGTTCAACAAATATTTTAAGTTTAAAATTGAACCATTGAATTTAATTATTTTGTAAGATTGCACTTTTCAAAAATACAAATTTAAAGCAAAAATACACCTTGGCATTAGACTTGAGACAATTTAATACATACTAATTTTTTAAAGTCTATTTTGAGAATTTCAATTATAATTAAAAAACATAATTGCCATTTTTGCCATTTGCTTCACTTATAGCAAATACTTCACTTAGCCTTACAAGACCAAAAATTATTTAATTAAGAAGCACAAAAGCTCTTGCGACTTCATCTCTAGTTCTATTCTTCCTTCTTGGCTGATTTTATTGAATTCGTTTGTGCAATAAAAATTTATTACCAGCTTACCCAATCCTGCTCATTCCACGTAGACTGGACCATAAAAAACTTCTGGAGTGAAAAAAGAAGACGGGGAAGCCGGGATGGAAACTGATGATTTTATCACCGCCAGCAGTTTTTCAGCTTGAACTGTGGCAATGGCCTTTTATTCAATTTGAGCGCTTCATTCAAATTGTTCGCCGAGGGAAGGAAAGAAAGAAATGCAAAACTTTGGGCCGCCTTTTGAACTTTTTGGCATTCGCCACCGATGTATTATTGAGTCTGAAAATAGCCCAGCTTGTATCCAGTTAAGCCAAACTACAGCCGGTTGCTTTAATTTCAATTTAACAGCAGGGAAAAAAATGAGAGCCAAAAAAGTGAAGTCAGCGCGCCATGGGGCGCATGAAGTAAGGCAATAATTTGACAGGCAATGGTTGGGTGCAAGGGCATGTGTGAAAACTGTGGAGAAAGTGGGGGCAACAAGGGGTTAAGACCCGTCGCTGTTGGTGCAAAAAAAAGGAATTACGTGGGAAATTTAACTCATCATGTGGCAAGATTGGAATAAAGAATCCCTGAAGATGGCCAACGGCAAGACGAGATGATGGCTTTACCCGCAGACATTAGGTAATGGAAGTTGGGGAAGCACCATATATGTATATTACTTAACTTTTTAACAGATGTTACATTTTAAATTTAAATTTTTCTTCTGACCTAAGTTGTTTTTTTAATTAAAAATTTTAAGAATAAATTTATCTTAAAAATCTCTTAAAGATAAATATTTGTAAATAATTCTGATTGATTTTTTGGTTTATCTTTTAAAAATTTCTTATAGTGTGCCAAGAACCGAATAAACTGATACATACCTTATTCAGATGAGAGCACAAAATTTACGTTTTTTAAATCACACAGACATGCCTCTAATATACTATGATCGCACCATTAATTCTCCCCAAGAGCTCATCATGGCGGGACTGCGGGACTCAACCACGGGCACCTCCCTTCGTGATCTGGCCACCTTCGTTACGAGGAAGACGGGCTTTCCGGGCGAAGTCTGCTTCAAGGTTATCAGGGAGGCCCTCGAGGAGTGCATGGCCTGCAAGACCATACGGGAAGTAGACGGTCTCTTCTTCGACGTACCGCCGAAACCGCCCCATTTGCCCGCTCTACGAAAATTTAATATACCGAAACCAAAGCCGTCGAACGACTGCTGGGATAATTAATTCATAATGCCGGGAGTATCTGCTCGAGTGGCCGAGGAGAGCAGAGCAAACACTTTATTAAAATTAAAATTTATCTAAATTGCGACAGCAAGCCATGCTATCCTATCCGCAAAGTACTTCAACAACTTCGTCTGACAATGACGGAAGGGTTGATGCCAGTCGCTCCCCGCAAAGTAAAGTGTCTGCACCCGCTCCAGATATTTTCCCTTTTTTTCCATTTATTTTTCTCCTTTTCTGCTAAAGGTGCACTTCTTGTTGCTGCAACGTCTTGTGTCTGTCAAGCGTCAGTCTTGGCGTTGTGGAGCGTTGAAATTGAAAGCTCCGCTCGCTTTGTCTTTTGGCCAGGTGGGGCAAAGCTGCAGAAGATGGCTGTGGTCCTTGGACAGTGGTGGCATGGTGGCGTAGTGGAGTCGGCACGGGCCTTTGCATTCTCAATGTGTCACTTTGATTTATTATTTTCGACAGCCCTCCCCAAGGAGCTCTGCTTACGGACTCATGAGTCTAAGCAGCAGCAGCTTTAGAGTACACTACAGTCAAAAATTGTATATTCATTTAACAAAGTTTCATAAGTAAGATTGTACTTTACGAAAAACATAATGCCAAATTAGAAAATATAAATGAGTAAATTATACATAAATATAAATAAATAGTTGGTTGCCAAACCAAAATTGACTATTAAAAATTAATTTTTGTGTATAAATGTATTTTCCACATCATCGTTAATATGAAGCCTTGAATTCGGCTTGTGGAAGTATATTATTTTTTTCAGTGTATCTGGTTCTTGGGGTAAACGCAGCTCGAGCGTAATTTTTCATTTCCCTTTGCATTTTTTACACGCCCCTGCCACTTTGCGTTTTTATCTCATTTATTTATTTTACAATTAGACAAAGTGAAGTGCACTTCCACGCGGGCAACAGCTGCACATGGATTGGTGGTTAGGACGCGGGTGGCAATTGCAGTTGCAATTTCAAATGCAACGGCAATGGCAACTGTTTTTCCACGTACACGTCCATGTCTGGTGTGTACTTTGCGGCATGGCAGCACGCCAGGAGTTCGGGCCTGAAATGGAAAAAAGAGGATTCAAGCCGGGCTTCTGGCTGCCCTAAATCAAAAGCTTATGGGCAAACTGCTTAAAATTAACATTAAGGCTTAAGTATGCCATAGGCTCACAGCGCACAGATACGAGATACTTTCTTGAGAAGATACTTTCTCGCCAAGGTTGAGCTGGCAGGCAGGCTGGCAATAATCATAAAAGTAGCCCGCACACAAGACTCTCGCAAACTTTTCGCATCGACGAAACAAATGGCAAACGGCCTGGTAGAAGAAACACTTAAGCGTCAGGTAAGTGAAAACTCAAATAAAAATGGCAGAGCACCCCAAAAAAAGAAGAAACTTTTACAATGGGTTCGAGGTGGGGCTATTTTTGGGCATCAGAAACTTCAAGCTTTCTTAGATTCAATAAACCAACTGTCGGCAGCTCTTAAAGGGAATTTTATCGGAAGACTTTAATTTCGATTCGCCAATTTGGTAAACTTGTTCAGCTTGAAAAGAAACAGTTATTTTTAAAAATTGTAGTACATACATATATATAATACAATTGATGGCAAAAGTATTTAAAATATTTAAAATGGAGGGATACATTTTAATGAGGGATAAATATTCATAAAAATAACCAAACTACTTGTGATATTCAAAAGCCATTGATGTAAATAAACATATTACACATTTTTATAAAAATATTTTTAATGAGCGTCTTATTCTTAATGATCACTTAATTAAAGAAAATGCTTTTCATCTGCCAAATAAATTCTTTAATTATGCAACTAAAACAGATGGCTTTTGTGTCATTTATTTGGGGCCTTTGAAGCATAACTTGCTGCGCCTTGAGCAATGCAACGCTTTATTTTTGCGGAGTCAGCTCTTTGAAGTCACCATAAATTTTTATTGCAAATGGCCAGAGGCTGTACATTTATAGCCGGACAGTTCTGTCGGTTTGCAGGACTCTAGTTTGTCGAACTCCGATTATGAAGCTGTGTACGTCTAATTGCAATTTTTGCCTCATCCGGTATCTCTCGACTTTAAGTCGAAAAAAGTCGAAAAAACTCCAAAGAGATATGGGAAAGGACCAAAAACCAAGGCAAGCTGCAAGTTTTCATTGCATTAGCCTGGTGGGGGCAAATTTGAAATGTCAACGCAAAGTCACACAGAGACAATCTCACAGCCAGACACACACTGGTATACAGATTCATCGAGAAATATTCAAGCAGCGCACTTTTTGCTTTTCAAGTTTGAGTTGCCATCTTAGCCATTTTTTAGCTGTTCCTGAAGAAATAGAAAAAAAAATTTAGTATATAGGTGATTAAGCTAAATTGTAAATATAACTATAATAGGGACCAAATAGGGACAGGAAATTAAATTGAATACAAATAATTCAAAGAGACTTTGATCAGCCATTCCGAAATGTTTAGTACTTTTAACGCGTGTTTTTGTGCAGTCTACCAATATTTTCCCCCAACCAAAATGTGTCAGCACTGTCGCCCCAGCATTTCACTGGCCAGTAGTAGTCGAAAAATTGTTGAAATGCGACCCAATTTTGTCGTATCGCAACATGGCAGAGTTCGACACATTTCCGCACCTAGACAAGGGCGGGGGTAAAGGAAGCTCGGCCGACTGACATTCTGTCGAGCTGTGCATTTTGGCCATGTGCATGTCATGACCGGGAGCCACGCCCACCCCGTTGTCAGCCCACTTTTCACGGCCCGGTTGAGCCATCCGTCAGTTCGATTTATGTCACACAAACAGGCACACTCACGTGTGTATTTGCGTTTGCTAATTAACAAACGTTTGGTCTCATTTACATCCAGGGACATTTTTTGACGGCCAAACTGACTAATTACACCGCAACGTAATCAAGTGACATGGATAGTTCACTTCATCAGCAGCGGTTAAATGTTCTATTTTAACAGGTAAGCATCAGAAAAAATTAAACGCTTAAAACAAAGTAACTGCTAAAAACGTTAAAAAGGCTTTCATTAAATATTGCCACAGATTGTTGATTTAATGGCTGTAAAGGGTTATTATTTGTACGCCCGCAAGGTTATTTTAGCTCCATAGAAATAAGAGCTGATTTTAATTTCGAAATTCATTAAAGACCTTTGAGCAGCCGTCGGTGGGCAGCACAATGAACGAAGTTCAATTATTTTGAAATAATTGCTAACGTTTTTGTTGTCGAAAAGAGGTTTATCCCAAGCGATTTAGAGAATTCCGAAACAAAAAACGCAATAATTAAAGCGTTTAAATTCACATCAATATAAATTATGCACATTTAGTAAAACGAATATTTTGTTGTAAATTATCAGACCTCTGACTCTTTCCTTTTACGGAAACTAACAAAAAGGGAGTTGACTGTAAAACGATATTGCACATTGTTGTCATTTTATTGCAACTAATAAGCTCTGTAATTAGAGGATAACATTTTTCTAGTTTTCTTTACTATCTGATGAAAAATTAACTGTAAATGATATTAATAAAAACTCAGATCATTTACATTACCTTACTAATCTTATCTAAATTGCATTACTTTTTCTTATTATTTTTTAATGTGTTGAGCTTCTCTAAAATAATACTAGGAACAATTATAATATTGTTAAATAATAATAAAAAGAAGCCCTATTTTTGAATGCCTTGACCCGTTATAAGCACTAATTCCTATAATTAATGGAGCTCTAATTAATCAGCTCCTTGAAACACAAATTATTAAAGTCTTAACCAATTCGTGTGTGTACTAATACAACAAGCCATTTATCAATTTGCATTATGCTTTCACCCCGGATTGCCAATTAGAAAATCCTGTGTAGTCCTCTTTAAAAACCTCTGTTAATAATTCAAGAAACAATTAAAGACAAAAATTAAAATATTTTAAATGTATTAATAAAGCATTTTAAATATTTAATTAAGTTTTAGTTAGTTTAGATTTTAATCTTATCTCGTACCTGATTAGTTTGCATTTCCAGAAGAAATGCTTTTTAAGTTCGCATGAAACCTCAAAAAGCAATTATCAAATAAAACAGAGCCAGGCCTCTTCAGCTCAGCATGGGATGAATTTCAGTCAAATCCAACAATTCGGAACAGAAACAAAAACGAAAACAACAGAAAATCAAAAAAACAAAAGCAGCTTCGAGTCAAATACAAAATGAAAGGACATTAAACATGAACGAGCATTGTGGCACAACGTAAATGGCAGGATTAAAACGGCTCATTCTGTCTCTGGCCGTGTGTGTGGTGTTGTAGAGGAAATTCCATGACCACTCGACTCACCCACCCACAGATGCGGAGGACGAACCACCGAACCACCCACTGAGGTCTCAGCCTCAATGCCGCCACTTAAGCAGAGCTACGTGAGCCAAGAGACACACACGCAAATAACTGCGGGGGTAGCTTTTAATTATCTCGTTATTTTTTAATTTCCACCATTTCACTGATTTCATTTTGAGCACATCGAGCGCGACGGGAGGTCTGGCCTTCCTGCCCAGAAAAAGAACACAGTGTGGAGGAAGTCACTCCGTAATCCCGACGCCATTCAAACCTGCTGAATATGCAGAAAAGGAGGACCTTAAGACGCAACTAATTCGCAGCTCGCTTAATTCTGCCCAGGTTGTTGTCTTAGGGACACACTGAGAAAATAAGAGGTTAATATATATTTATTTAGATTAATTAACACAACATTTTTAATATCAGAAAAATTTTAACATTGGACGACATAAGTGGTATCTTAAAATAAAAATAACCTTTAACAATTTTCCTTTATTTAGTAGATGTAGACATATATAATTTTGTTTGAGTTTTTTTGCTGTTTTTAATAAATGAATGCTCATAAATGTCGACAGTAAATGATATGAAACTAACACTATTTTATTTTTCTCTGTACAACAATAATTTGTTTACGCTCTAATGGCCGGCCACTTGGAATGGCTCTTAAAGCCCCACAAAAACGACGGTGGAGTGTAAAGTGAGCTGAAAAACAATTAAGTCAGCTGGGTAGCCCACCGACCCCAATCCCCCGACCTGTCGACCCATCACCCCTCCACATTAACATCAAATTAGTTCGTGGATTAACACGTTTTTCACATGCCGGTGGCGAAAAGAAAGGGGCGGGGAAACTTTAGGAACCCCAGCTCCATTACGCATACGACACGGTGTCGGGCGGGATGGCCCTTAGTTCTTTAGTTTACCCCCGTGTGCAGCGAGGCGTGTGGAAAGGCTTACTATACTAATTATACTCTCGGCTGGCCTTTATTTTCGGGGACATAGCTAAAATTACTTTAAAGTTTATTATTAACAAGTGAAACTTTATAAAGAGATGGTATCTATTTAATGCGGGATATGGAATTGAGAATGAAGCGAGATAGTGTCATTTAAAATAATAAAGTATTGGCCAATATTTATTTTTGTATTCTTTGCCAAACAATAGCATTTATATTCAAAATAAAGGCGTTTAGCTTTCGAAATATAATGAATAATGCTTATAAATAATGAATTATCCCTATCAAATGTAGTCTTTGAAAAAATTGTACAAACAAGTTAAAAATTCTATTATGACATTAAACAGTTCTATAACTATTAAAGGCCTATTTCAACTTAAGATATTATTTCTGAGTTTATAAGTTAACATATATGTCTTGTTAAAATAGTTTAAAAGAGAAAAACCCGATCTAACTTTTAATGCTATCAATTTCACCCTTACTGTAAGAACATTTAAATAAAGTTTTTTGTTCGACCTGGCAAAGTTTGCAGCTACAAAATAGGCTTCATTGCTCTTTTGTCATGCCCGGCAGAAGCTGGATACATATATAGTCGTATATCTTGAAGCTAAAATCAGTGGCACAATGAGCATATTGTGTGGCTAAAAAATTTAATGCTTACGTGCCTGAAATATCTACCGAGGCACAAAGGATGCGATTGCAATGTATGAAAAGGATATGTGAGGCGCATCGACTCTTCGGGCAGAGTTCATAAATAAAACGTCCGAAAACCTCGGCTTTTGGCTTGGTTTAAAATAAAAGTTGGTTGCCGTCGCCGAGAAAAAAAGAAGGAATTGCTTCGAAAATGCAGCTATATGAAGAAATCGTTTACTGATTTACTCGCTGTGGTGTTCTGAAGAATAAGAGGGATTTTGGGGAGGGGAAACGCAGCAACTAATAAAAGTTTTCGATGTTCGACGGCGCGTACGGTGGTGTGCCACGCCCACCAACACATACGCTCGCCTCCTGGTCATCGGTTGAAATGTTTGCTGTTGTGGCTTTTCAGCAATTTCAACGCACGTCCAGAGGGAGGCACTACAAAAAAGGAGAACTTAATCCGCCCTGCACTTTAATAATGAGATTTATATTGGACAGAAATTGATTGCCTCCAAGGGAGTCAATAAATGGACCAATAAACATCTCAATGATCAGGTTCTAGGAGCAAACTATTTTGATATTGCCTCCTAAAAATTGAATCTCATTGGGGGAAAAACATTTCGAAATCTTTGAAACACTCAAGATGATTTTGGAGCTCAAAATGCTAAGTCCAAGTATTTTCTTTAAACGCTGCTTATTTAAATCAATTAATACCATACCATATATTTTCTTTATTAATGATGTAATATTAATTTAAACTGATATTTGTAAAAATTTTAATTATAAAAAAATTAAAATTTGTTTTACATGTATTTATTAAGTTTAAAAATATTAAGTTTAAAAAAACATCGGAAGGCAATTTTGCTAAAAACATATATTTAAAGCTAACTTTTTTAAAAATTTTTATTCAGATAATTGTTTATTGTTAATTAAATATTAACAATTAAATTAATTAATTAAACAATATAGTCGAGTTTCCCGAAATATGCGAAAGTATGCACAAATAGGTTTGAAAACCTAATACATTCCCCAACACTGAAATCACTTACTCATGTATTTTACACATTTATTTTACATGTGTGACCTTAGCGACATCTAGCGGAAAAAAATTATAGTGCACTGCTTTACGTTATGATTGAACTGCTTAAAATTAGTTTAGGGATAGTAAAAAACTTTTATTAATGTAAATTACTTACAAATATTATACAAAAAATGAACCCGTTAATTTTAATATAATATCGATTGGAGATGCTTAAAATCAGAACTTAGGGCATAAATATTTTTAAAAAATTTAATCTAACAGCATTTTAATATTGCCTATTGTTTACTTTTCTTCAATTGCTCTAATTATTAAAGATACAAAATGAAATCTGTTTTCTATCAAAAGATTGCATTCATTCAATTTATAAGGCACAATTCTGTCTTTCAAGGCGTGACTCGGAATGTACATTTTAAGTCAGTGCTTTTTTTTCATTCTGTTTCACTTGATTTATTGTCTATGCCAGGGGAGAAAAACAAATTCAACAAGATGCTGGGAAAAATAACTCCTTTCGATACTATCATTTCCTGTTTGGATTACAATTTGCCAACCAATCCGAAACCAGTGCTAAAAGAAACGTAATTAAACTGGATAAGTAACATCCAGTACTCAGAACACCGCTGTGAAAACCACTCAAGAAAGTGTCCGACTACAGGCAACGGAAGTGACATTTTGCCATTTTGCACATATTCAATTAGGTGGATTTGCTTGCGAGATAAATTGATTAATTTGCTCGTGCAAATCAAACAATCGTACAAAATCCAACGTATAAATACAGCAAGAACTCTGCAATCTAGAACCAGTTTCCAGCAAACAAACGTGTTGCCAACGTACTTTGTCGAGCAATCCAGCGCCCACGCCTTCGCTGCCAAACAATCAACTACCGGTAAGTGTCGAGTACCGTTCCTACGTCACTGGGCCAAAACTTAAGCCTGGCTCACAAGTGTCACGCCCACAAATCGTCTGTGACGTATACGCCGCATAGGCTTTTCTACATTACTCATACACTGGCGCGTGTTGCCAATTAGTTGACAAACATACAATTTGTGCTGCATAAAATTAACATAACTAAAAAAATTCCCACGATATAGTTGTTTTTTAATTTTATTTGCCATATTTTGTTTTGTGAGATTCGCTTGGTATTCCACGCTATCGAAACCAGTTGGCGGCATGTCCGGTTGGAGGCAGGACAAAAGAATTCTTATTTTATTTATACTTTACTGGGGCGTAACTTATTGTTGTGGCGGCATCTGGTCTTGTATCCGATCTACGCTTTACATTTTAACCATATTTTTACTGCATTTACAGCGCCATTAATTAATGGGCTCGCCAGTCGCATACGATTTGCATTCATTACGATTTCAGTTCGGTTCGGCTGTGTCCGTTTGCTTGACACTTCCTGCTACTATAGCAGTTTTTCGAAAAAGAGCTTTTCGCTTTAGTTACTTTCTTTTCCAAGTTCGGTGAATTTTTTTTAATGTGCTCTTGAAAATCGGGGAAATTTTTAAAGTCATGCGCTTAATAAGTTTGCCTTTAAGAAGTAAGTGATAAGTTTACTAAACAAGGCACAGTCCAAATTAGTCCAAAATTAGATTTGTTCTAAAACTCCCACAAACAAAATTCGTTTGTAACCATTTTGTTTATTTTTAATAATTTTTGAAAACTTACAAACAAAATGTTTTCTGTGTGATGTAAAATTCCACAAATTCAATTTATTAAATACCTGCTGCTTATCCATATATCGTCCAATAAAAATGCTATAAAATTTATTGTAATTATGCAAAATTTAACAAACTCTTTTCTATGAAGAACATTTTTTATTTTTTGCGTATCGCAAATTTGCATATGCTTAGCAACAATAATGGATATTTGATTGAGTTTGTATTGATTTCGATTGCCTCAAAGATCTGACGTATTTTAGCGCCACTGGGGCTGGCTTGTCGGACGACTTGCCTCGCATCTGCGACCGGCTTCAATAGTTGCTTTTTTATTTTTTGTCGCCGTCTCAGGCTTCTTTACTCTGTTAAGCTTTCGCATCTGCGTTTGGGCCGAGAGCATATGTATATAAAATAAGAAGACAAACGAGCGATAATAATTATTTCCACTCTGCTCTAGACAGAAAACGGTCGCAAGCCAAGTCAGCTCTCCAAATCAATCCGTTGGAATCTCAATACCAAAACCATCATGAACTGCAAGCCCTTGATTTTGTGCACCTTTGTTGCACTTTGCCTGGTTCATTTTGGAAATGCAGTGCCCGCCATCGGTCATTACACGCATAAGCGATTTGGTAAGTGCTTTAAAGTCACTTATTTCGATATACTCTTGTACTAAATTCTCATTTTTATTTTACATTTTCTTGCAGATTCCATGGGCGGCATTGATTTCATTCAGGTTGGTACTCAAGATAATTTGTTACTGTTAGTGCTAGCATACATGTTCAGATATTTTAATATCCATCATTCATCTTGTTTTGTCATTTGAAATTTGTTCTTTTTTTTAAGCTCTAAGTTTATATATTCCCAAATAAATTAAAAAAATAGTTTGAAAATATTAACAAACTATCCAAAACTTTGTTAGTATTTAAAAAGATTTAAAAATATCTCTTGGTTTTATCATCTTTTATACCCACTTTTTTTTATTCCCATTTTTTGTGAATTAACTAACAAGTTAACCCTTTTACTTATATTTCATAAACAGGTGTGCCTGAATAACTGCGTCCAGTGCAAGACCATGCTGGGGGATTACTTCCAGGGGCAGACGTGTGCCCTTTCGTGCCTCAAGTTCAAGGGCAAAGCTATCCCCGACTGCGAGGATATAGCCTCTATAGCTCCGTTTCTAAATGCTCTCGAATAAATCGAGAAAGAAGCGCCTCTTGTGCGGTGTGCGGTGTGTGTGGTGATGTGTGCTTTTATGGCCTGTGACTCAGGTGTGGATTTGGGTCAATGCGATGCTCAACACGATGCTCAAGTCTTGGCGATCTTGGCTGCTGATGTCGACCACAACAATGATAAAATGACTTTTGCTAAACAACTGACTTTCCAGCGCGAAACCAAAGAGTTCCTATTAACTTGTAATTGTGTAGTGAATAAATAAATAACTTAGATAAACTTTAACTCCTTCATTGTCTTATTAATTGGGATTATAGGGTTTAAAATTATGAGCTTTAAAGAATTCGTTAAAAATGACTTGATTATTTAAGGTCATAATTTTTCAAATAATTTAATGGAAATATTCCCTTTGACTTATTATCTAATTGGTGTAGTTCTTACGGCAGAGTTTAAAAACAAAAACCTAACCTAAACAGGTCTAATGAATTTAAAATACAATTTAGTTTATATATGTATATGTATTAATCAAATATGAATACTTACCAAGACATTAAATTATTTGTGCTTCTATTAAACCCTATAAAATTTTTTAGTTTTTAAAAAACTTTTCCACTAAAAATCAAAACACATTTTGTTTTAAAATTTTATTTAAAAATTACTTGCATATACAAAAACTTAGGTCGAGATATCCTTTAAAAATTATTTTTATTTTCTTTATCGTTTTCTGTTTGCATCGATATATTTTAACTTAATCGTTCTATTTCTTCTATTTAATAATAATATATACAGAGAATGTATGGGTTCATTTTAATGCATGGAATTGCTGGAAAGGGCTCTGAAGAAAATGGCAGTGTCAAAACTACTGACTGGCTATAGAAATGCGGATGGTGAGCAAAGACTAGTTGACAGACTAAGCAGTAAGGAAAATAAAGTTACAGAACTATAGAAGACAGAAGATATAGAGTCCAATAAATGAATCGAGATTGGTAAACAAAACGTTGAAAACACAAATGGCAGTTACTTCCTAAAGTTCAGTAGCGTGTCGGGTATTTCGTTGATGTAGTTCTAAAAATATTACATAAAATTTTATATGTGTTTTAATGGTTAAAATCTAGATGGTTAACTTACATAGAGAGAGGGATCTACACCATGGCCGCCATAGTCCGCCCATTTAGACAAATCAATTGATGGAATGATACCGCTCTTGCAGGGCACGCGGGGATTGCTAAAAATAATAAATTATTATTATTTTGTAATATCTAAATTGTTTATGTATCTTTATAATACTTACATTTCGTGATCGGGCAAGACCATGGGGTAAATCTGCACAGTATCAATTAAATCGGTGTTGTCGCAGATCAAGCGGGATAGCTTCGCCTTCCGAATTTCCTGCAGTTGCTCGGGAGTGAATGATGAGGGCTGGTTGGGCAGCTCATACCAAAACCGATCTCCACGTCGCAGATAGCTCATTTGGGTGGCGATAACGCAGGCAAAGGTCGGACCCAACATCGAACCTGGAAGGGATTTCTCCGAGACGCCGCCAGACCAAAGATCAATATCAGCAGGGTGCCTAAGAAATGAGAGATTAATATTAGTTATAGGAAGATCAAAAAGAGTCCCTTTGAAACCTACTCAAATATGCTGCCATATCGCAGAACCGTCTCATTGGGCATGGAGCCATACATTTCATCCCAAGTGTTCGAGGTGGGCAGACCGCAGAACTTCCGGAACTCCATGTAACCGGGAATTCCAAACTCCCGACCGCGCTGCATGTTAAACGACACCAAATCCATTCCGAATCGGGCGCCCTCTTTCTTGAAAAGGTGATTGGTCACCTCCTGGGTGATCGAATCATCCATAGCCTGGGCCACCTGGTTCATCAGGCCCATGAAGTACTCATCCAAGACTCCGGCACGGTACAGATCGTAGGGTCTCCTGATCAAATCAGACAGGCGTTTGGAGGCAATAAACTTGTGGGCCTTGGACCAGCGTTCCACTGCAGTTGGCAGTAAGGAGTGGCCAAAACGGAATGCAGCACCGGCAAAGGAGTCAATGATGCCTGGATTTACTGTGGGATCGTAGCCATCCCAGTAGCCGTCTTTCTGGAGAACCAAACCGAACTTCTCCATCACTTCTTTGCCCAGTAAAATGGGTAGAAACTCGTTAAAGGTTACGTGTTGCACTATGGCGATATTAATGCGTCTTGTCTCCTGGAACAGTGTCTCATCATCCCAGTGTTTATTTATCTGCGCCAATCCGGTGGCCAATCGATTGTGCTCCCGGGCCATTAAAGTGTGCATGCAGGTGAGCACCAGTTGCTCATTGACTCGAATCTCACCGCCCTCGAAACAGTACATGCTCTTGTTGGGTCGCGTGCAGCCCTCATCGGGAATGTCCAACTTCAGGGGCAGCAGATCCTTCAGGCCGTACTCCTGGAACACGGGATTCATGCGCATCAGTCCTCCATAGCCAGTTCTCAGCTTCCTGGCAAACGATTCTTTCACCCCATAAACGGTGTTGGCATCTATGACACCTGTCAGGGTGTTAAACTGCTGACGGGAACCTTGAAAATGAATAAAAATCATTTTATCAGAACATATAATTTTCAAATAATTATACAAACATATTTAATTAGGTGGTATATCGAAATTTTTAGATATAGTTTTAATTTATCACATAGATGTCATAGAACCATCAGAAAACAAGAGAGAACGCTATAGTCGGGTGCCCCGACTATCAGATACCCGTTACTCAGGTAAAGGGAGTGCGAGGGAGATGGAGATAGAAACTTTGATCACGCATAACTTTTTAACGAATGGTCCGATTTGAAAAATTTCTTCTACATTTCGATAGGTATTGATAAACACAATAAAACTGCATTTTTACTTTTCCGAAATATTTAAATTTTTAAAATCGTATATAAGGGATTGTGGGCGTTAAAGGGGGCGTGGCACCTTTTTGAAACAAACTTGCGCTGCGTAGGAACTCCTAGAATCTGCAAGTAAAATGCCAATCTTCTAGCTTTTATAGTTTCCGAGATCTCAGCGTTCATACGGACAGACAGACGGACAGACAGACGGAGAGACGGACAGACGGACAGACGGACAGACGGACATGGCTATATCGACTCGGCTAGTGACCCTGATCAAGAATATATAGACTTTATAGGTTCGGAAACGCTTCCTTCTACCTGTTACATACTTTTGCACGAACACAATATACCCTTTTACTCTACGAGTAACGGGTATAAAAATATAAAATTTATTAATCTCATATAAAAACTTAGACATGCCGAAGTTAGCTTTCTTTTTAATTTTTCTAATCTTAAAGAAATAACAACTCACCCAATTTGCAACCTGGACGAGGTGAGGGGAATCCTCGAACAAAATCAATACACTTGACATTAAACAGACGGTAGAAGTAATCATCATCAGGAATGCGGATCTCATTGCAGTACGGGTGCTTCAAATGCAGGGGTCGCTTGCAGCACTCCTCGGGGTCATTGCGGTTAATGGGATCTAAAAATCGATTAAAATTATTATTTTTTTAATTTTATTTTTAAATGAATTGAAATGATAAGAACGTTAAACTTGTAAGTATTACAATTTTGGAGTATTTTATTTATATATTTGTTAAGGCCCCCGGTAAACAAACTTACCCAGTGGTGTTCCCGTGAGCGTAAAGTCGTGATCCATGAATTGCCCCCAGGCGATGACCATAACGGTGCCGGCATGATCGTGGAAACCATCATCGGGATGCATGGTGCGTGAGACCACTCGCGAGAAGGGCAGATCCCGGCCAGTAACCGAAATCCGGGGAGAGTTAATTCCGTCCGAATATAGTGGGCCGATCAGGCGCTGGAACGGAGAATTGGCTGCTCCCCAAGTCGGATGTTCGATATTGTTGCAGAGGCCATCAAATCGCCGGTATTTTCCCGGGCGACACTCAACTCCAGCGAAAAACGGTGGACACACCTCACGGATCAGAGTCTTCGAGGTATCAATTGTCGGCAGTCCCTTCTCGATTTCCTCATACGATAAGCCATAGCTAAAAAGAAATAATTAAAAACGAAACTTAGTCGCCAGTCAAGAGTAATTATCACTGCATCTTAACGCAACTGCGGATATTGCTTAACATGGCTTTTTCCTGCCGCCAACTTTTCGATTCTCCACACATAAAACAAGGATATTACAATAAAGTAAATAAAAATGAATAATATATTAATATATTATGTAGATATTGAAAAACAGAAATTTAATCTGAATAATATAGTCTTAAGTTTATAAAAGCCAAAAGATTATCGTAATTATTCTTGTTTAAAAAATTTTGTAACCCTTAAAGCGATAAATTAGTATTGAAAATATTGGACTCTTTTTAACTGTGTAGTCTTCAGATTTTTATTGAAAAATTGCGAAATTAACGTATTAGCCCAGTTAGCAAGCGGGCTGCAATTAACGCGCTTATGGACTGGCCGGCAAATATCCGACAGATATTGATGTTGATGCCTGACGTTGACAGTGGCAAATTTTTATACTTTCAATTGGATTTTGATTTCGATTTTTTTCTCAATTTTGGCTTGAGATTTCAGTGCTGACAAACTGGTATTTAGTTTTTCGGAGGAAGTTGTGTGTTGCGGCACATAAATCGCCAAAGGGACCGACATTAACTCTTCCTCGAGTGCATGAGAAAGCGAGAAAAGCCGAAGGGAAACTGCGTCCGGCTGGCTATTGTGTGAAGATGGGAAGTGGAAAACTGTAAAACTTCACAGTCAATTGGGTCGGTAATTTACTCGGATAGGTTGCCAGGTCGCAGCCGTGAAAGTACCAGAAAAAAGCAGAAGGGAGATCTTAAAATACGATATCTTTCAAACGTACATCATTGATTTACATGAGCTATTCCCCGTTTAAAGTTGTCTCATTGTTTTAATAGAATGCCATAAAGCCAGGCAGCTTTTGCATTGGCCGTTTACAACATGTTATTAGCCATAATCAAGAGATTATACAACGGCAATTCAGATGTTGCAGGTGCAACAGATGAAGATGCTGCCCCGCTGTGGCCGAATATCGTCTTAGACGTCGAGCTCAGTGAAAGTCGCACAAGGGGAGGTGATGATGATGAGCTCAGGCTCCCCAAAACTACCAAATTGTGGCCAACTGACTTCCCAACCCGCTTACCCAGATTCCAATCCCCACAAACAAACAAAATTACACCGAAATTGGCCATAAAAATGGGGTTTGTTACAAGTAATACTATGTCCAAATTTCAAAATCGATAATGCGATATAACCTAATAAGATACATAAAGTTTTAAGATACCAGGAAATTAATTTTTGATTTGGTCGTAAATTGATGTTTTTAAAAAGGTTTTTATACATAGTGTAGAAATGTTAAAATTTGTCAAAATATCAAAAAATGGTTTTTAGCAACTGTTTAGTTTTATGATATTTATATTGTATATTGTACAATGTACTTAGGTTTAACAATTCTTTTGAATCTCTTGAGATCTGTTGGGGGATCAACTTTATTATTTTATTTTATATTTAATTTCTTTTAAATCTGTTTAAAGTAAACGAACTATCAGATCATATTACTTGCATGCAAAAAGAAACATAATGACGTCTATAGACGCACTATTTCGGTAGAAATTTCCTTGAAAGATTGTCAACGTCTCGTAATAAAAATGCCAACAACTATGGCCAATTTGGTGATATACATTTTTCCCTGTGCAGAAGAGGTTGCAGTGGCCAATCGTTGGCCAACATGGAAGAAAAAGGAAAAACCAAACTGGAAATGCTGAGCGGCATCTTCCGCAGCTTCTTTTGGAGGGGTGGTGGCGGGGGGTGTTTCCATCGGAGGGGCAAGTCACGCGCACTCTCACTGGCTTACTGGCTCACTGCTCACTGGCTGTTTGCGAAGCGGTCCGTTGCATAATCCCCGTTTGTTTACATCTGCGCTGCGAGCTCCGCAAATAGCTGCAAATACTTTTGTGTGGCAAAAATGCGGTTGCGCCAGTTGGGAAGAAGGCTTCGACGAGCTCTCGAATGCACTTCTTCGGCTGTCAGCCACTGGCCATCAGTCAAAACCCCAGACAATTAGCATTTGCATGTGCCGAACTTTCAAAAAGAACTGGCGCACACAGAGAAAAAACAATTTTCATTTCCATCTCAAAAAAATCCTCTTCGGATTGGATATCTACAAATTATTCTAATTTAAATGCCATAGGCCAGAGAAAAAATTGATTGATTGATATTGATTCTTAAAATGCTCCCCATTTCTTTTTTTATGACATTAAAACAATTTGGAATTTTTGCTTTTAAAATATCCTTAAAAGGTAATATTTTTGTTTCTGTGCTGATGAATTCGAGTTTCAGTTCCGATTTTTGGCGAGCGTAGAACCTTGGAGGCAAGAAAAGGCTCATGCATATTTGATGACTGCAGGCGGTCTTTTCGGTGGTTCGGTGGTGCAGTTATTGGTGGTGCTGTGGTGCACGACTTAACTGCCTTGTCATGCGTGATTTGGCAATCATTATTAGCGCCGAGGGAGGTGGAGATCGTGGGCGTGCCAGGGCAACTTTCAAATGCGTTTAGCGCTGATTACTTACGTTCGGGCCAATTGAATGGAAATGTCGAGCAGCAGTTCGCCCACGGTGGCCAGTTCCTCTGGCTTCCAATCCGACTTCGGCTGGGCCACA